>JAWPHD010003569.1:0-213047 GCA_037043455.1 Cyrtodaria siliqua
GACTTTTGCCTTGTGAACACTCTTACATTATTAATCGGTTCTTTACGAAACTTGCACAGTGTCCTTGTATATCAATGAAAGTTCGGACAAATTCGGAATACCAGCAAGATTCGATTAATTTCACTGGAGTCATGGACATTGATTTCTGAAAAATGCAGTTCTAATGCAGTATTAAGCCTTGTGAACACTCCAGCACCTTCATTTATTACTTTTCATTCATTCATCCTTTATTTGTAGTTAGTTTTATCTTTATACGTTTACATTATTTTTAATTACTACTTCATTCCTTCATGTTTTTGCACGCAATATGACCTACTTATGTGTCGACATGCCGTAAAACACCATTCATTCATTTATTCATTTATTACTTGATATTTTACCAAACTTGCACAGATTGTTAATATCAATGAAAGCTCTGAAAAGTTCGAAAAATCGTATCATTAACACTGGAGATATGGCCCTTGCCATTTTCTGCCTTGCGAACACTCTAGCACCTTCATTTATTATTTGATTTTTACCAAATTTGCACAAATTGTTAATATCAATGAAAGGTCAGACAAGTTTGAAAACCAGCTAAATTGGGTCAGTAACACCAGAGTTGTGGCCCTTGTTTTTTTCTGGAAAATGCATTTTCTGCCTTGTGAACACTCTAGCACCTTTATTTGATCTTTACCAAATTTGCAAATATTGTTAATATCAATGAAAGCTTGGACAAGTTTGAAAACTAGCTAAATTGGGTCAGTAACACCAGAGTTATGGCCCTTGTTTTTTTGCTGAAAAATGCCATTTTCTGCCTTGTGGACACTAGCACCATCATTCATTATTTGATATTTACCAATCTTGCATATATTGTTAATAGCAATGAAAGCTTGGACAAGTTCGAAAACCAGCAAGATTGGACCATTTATGCCGGAGTTATGGCCCTTGTTTTTTATAAAAATATGCCAATTTCTGCCTTGTGAACACTCTAGCACCTTCATTTATTGTTTGATCCTTACCAAACTTACAACGATTGTTATTATCAATAAACTCGGACAAGTTCGAAAACTAGCCAAATCGAATGAGTAACAGCATAGTTATGGCCCTTGACTTGCTGAAAAATCCCTTTTTCTGCCTTGTGAACCCTCTAGCACCTTCATTTATTATTTGATCTTTACCAAACTTACACAGATTGTTAATATCAATAAAAGCACGGCCAAATGGAATAAGTAACCGCAGAGTTAAGAGTTATGGCTCTTGTTTTTCTGAAGAAAGCTATATTCTGCCTTGTGAACCCTCTAGCACTTTTATTCATTATTTGATCTTTACTAAACTTACATATATTGTTAATATCAATGTAGGCTCAGACAAGTTTGAAAACCAGCCAAATTGTATTAGTAACACCGGAGTTACGGCCCTTGATTTAGTTAAAAATGCTGTATTTTGCCTCATTAAGACGATAATTATTAAAAGCGTACAGCGATTCCATCTAACGTGTAGTGAAATCCATTTTAAAATGCTTTAAATTGTTGATATTTCTACTTTGTCATTTATATTCATTTGTATATATATTCATTTTGTTGTAAATACATTTGTAAATTTATTTTTTCTTGATTCTCCCTTGGTGAGTTGTCTCCACTTAGTCCATCTTGTTAAAATATCAACAAAATAACATAACGTGCATTATCTCCTTATGCCCCGCTACCATATGTAAAAGGTTTCATGAACATATCTTTTATACTTTGTAAGTTATCACAGGATCCAGTTTTCCGGACAGACTGAGTTTTGTTTTTTTACTATTTTTTTAGCAACCACAATTTTGGCCGTATCAACAAAATTAAATAACGTACATAATCTCCTTGTTCCCCTCCAACATATGGAAAAAGTTTCATGAAAATATCTGTTATTCTTTTTAACGGACAGACGGGAGAGACGGGAGGTAAACCTATATTCTCCTCCCTTGAAATACCGGTAGGGGACTAAAAGTTTCATGAAAACATTTTTTATTCTTTAAGTTATTGCAGGATCCAGTTTTTATGACGAACTGACATTGTTTTTTAAAACAATTTTGTTGCCATAGCAACACAATTAAATAACGTGCATAATCTCTCCTTATGCCCCTCTACCATATGCAAAAAGTTTCATGAAAATATCTTCTATACTTTTTAAGTTATCGCAGAATCCAGTTTTCCTGACGGACAGACAGGAGGTAAACCTATAGACCCCTCCGGTGAAAAAAGAAGTGTTAATGTGGCTGAGAATGAAGCGATTTTAAATGCCAGTGCTGACCTTAGTGTACTGAAACAGTATTAAAGATACAATTATTAAATTAATGTTCTACTGCATTTTTTTCCCAATTTTATGAAAGATCACGCTAAAATTCCCAATTGTAATGGTATGGGTTATGTTCCCAAAGTATAGACATATGACACACTGATCTCACCATCTACAGGATCACTGTAATCTGTAGGAACGTGCCATAAAGAAATGTGGAAATTCCATGAAACAATTCTTGTCCTACAAATGAAGACTTGGATAACTTATAATGATCAACTGTACAAATAACAAATCAATGTAAACTATTCACATGATGTTACTGTGGTGAAATTGTATTTGTAACAGGATTACTTCCCTTGTTTTAAATGACTCCATTTACTCAATAGCAACAAACTGCAAATTATCCTACAAATGAATTGAATTGAATTGAATTGGGTTTTAAGGCGCACCAACACATGAAGAGGTTATATGGCGTCTAACAGGCATGAACATGCCAGGCTAATCTTCCATGTACATCAAGATAAAATATGGAAAGGAAAGACTTGGGATAACTTATAATGATCAACTGTACAAATAACAAATCAATGTAAACTATTCACATGATGTTACGAAGAAACTCGGGTAAATTTCTTAACTAAAGGTATCCGACCAACACCACTAATATATCTAATAACTAGATTTTCTGGTTGGCAAATAAGGTAAATAAACAGCAAACAGAATGATTTTTAGATCAGAGATCAGCAGAGCTTATGCCGTAGTGCGGCGTCCGGCGTCCGTCCGTCCGTAAACTTTTATTTGTAGCGACTACTCCTATGAAACTTTACAGAAATGTTGCCCATCAAGTCTAGTTGATCCTAGCAAAAATTTATATTGATGCGAAATCCAAGATGGCTGCCACAGCTAAAAATAGATTTTTAAAAAATAAGTTTGTAGCGACTACTTCTTGAAAACTGTAAGTGATATTGATATGGGACTTTTTCTAAAATGATCAACAAGACATGATGTTGGTCCTTGTCAAAAATCGTTTTGATTCGACGGTAAACATGGCTGCCAGTAGCCATCTTTGTTTACATTGAGTTATATAGTAAAAACTTGTAGCGACTACTCCTCTGAAACTACTTGACGGATGTCCATGAAACTTCACAGGAATGTCGCTCTTGATGTCTAGTTGATCCTAGAAAAATTTCAGGCTGGCCGGAAATTCAAGATGGCCGCCATGGCTAAAAATAGATTTAAAATAAATAAATTTGTAGCGACTACTTCTTGAAAACTGTAAGTGATATTGATATGGGACATTTTCTAAAATGATCAGCATGACATGATGTTGATCCTTGTAGAAATTTATTTCGATGCGACTTTAAACATGGCCGCTAGCGGCCAACTTTGTTTACATAGATGTTTATAGTAAAAACTTGTAGCAACTACTCCTCTGAAACTACTGGATGGATATTCATTAAACTTCACAGAAATGTTGCCCATGAAGTCTAGTTGATCCTAGAAAAATTTCAGGCTTTCCGGAAATTCAAGATGGCCACCACGGCTAAAAATAGATTTAAAATAAATGAATTTGTAGTGACTACTTCTTGAAAACTGTAAGAGATATTGATATGGGACATTTCTAAAATGATCAGCATGACATGATGTTGATCCTTATCGAAATTTATTTCGATGCGACTTTAAACATGGCCGCTAGCGGCCATCTTTGTTTACATAGATTTATATAGTAAAAACTTGTAGAGACTACTCCTCTGAAACTACTTGACAAATTTTTATGAAACTTCACAGGAATGTTGCTCTTGATGTCTAATTGATCCCAGAAATTGATTAGTTCGGCCGGAAATTCAAGATGGCCGCCATGGCTATAAACAGATTTTTAAAAAAAAGTTTGTAGCGACTACTTCTTGAAAACTGTGATATTGATATTGATATGGGACTTTTTCTAAAATGATCAGTATGACATGGTGTTGATCCTTGTCGAAAATTATTTTGATTTGACATTAAACATGGGCGCCAGTGGCCATCTTTGTTTACATAGAGTTTGTATAGTAAAAATTTGTAGAAACTACTTGACGGATTTTCATGAAACTTCACAGGAATGTTGCTCTTGATGTCTAGTTGATCCTAGCACAATTTCAGGTCTGTCGGAAATTCAAGATGGCCGCCATGGCTAAACATAGATTTTTTAAAACAAGTTTGAGGCGACTACTTCTTGAAAACTGTAAGTGATATTGATATGGGACTTTTTCTAAAATGATCAACAAGACATGATGTTGGTCCTTGTCAAAAATCGTTTTGATTCGACGGTAAACATGATATATCAAGATATTGATATGGGACTTTTTCTGAAATGATCAGCATGACTAGATGTTGATCCTTGTCGAAAATTATTTTGATTTAACATTAAACATGGCTGCCAGTGGCCATCTTTGTTTACATAGAGTTTGTATAGTAAAAATTTGTAGCGACTACTCCTCTGAAACTACTTGAAAGAGTTTTATGAAACTTCACAGGAATGCTGATCTAGCTATCTAAATATATCAGTAGAGCTTCAAGGTCATTGACCTCTTGTTGATAGAGTTATGGCCCCTTGACATTTTTACTTTTAAATTTCTTTTCGGCGCTACTCCTCCTAAACGTCTTGTTGGATTTCGACGAAACTTGGCAGGAAGCATCGGTAAGATGTCTAGTTGTGCATATCGCGCTTTTGTTCCAGTTCACTGATTTATGACGGAGTTATGGCACTTTGACATTTTTACTTTGAATTATTTGTCGGCGCTACTCCTCCTAAACGGCTTGTTGAATTTATACAAAATTTGGCAGGAAGCCTCATTATGTCTAGTTGTGCAAAGCGCGGTATATCAATGAAATCTTGGACAAGTTTGAAAACCAGCTAGATCTTGTTAGTAACGACAGGTTATGGCCCTTGATTTGTTGAAAAATGCTCTATTGTTTTTTCCTTTGTTACTATAAGAGTCGTTTTAGCAAGTAGAGTATCCACAGGCCCTCTTGGGCCTCTTGTTTTTAATAGAATGGCATTTTGTTTTTAAACAAATGCACTTAAATGTCATCTTGGCAAACTCCATTGTTTTTAGTTACTAAAATGTTGACAAACTTTCATTTAAGCATCATTGACCTTTTTATTTTTAAGTCCAGCACGGATTTCTTGTTATTTAAACAATGAGTATTAATTAGAACAAAAACATAGCGTTTAACATTTTTATTTTCATCAAAAATATTAATTTGAAACAAACATATTTTCGTAACATTGTGGGAATTTTCCACAATAAAACCAAAAAACTATGATTTGTTTTTATCACGTGACGTTCTTCCTGTGATGTAATAAAGTATAGGATAGAGGCTATGAAGGGATATTAGGAGTGGAACAAACTCTTCTCGGAGCATATTTACTTAAAATTAAAAGATAAACAATTAAATGTTGTTCAGAGAATTACGAGTGCCAAAAGGAAAAGTTTATAGTCGCAATTTTGAAATTGCCTGATTGCCTGAATTTTGCGGGAATATTTATAGACGGTCATGATCACTTGACTCTTAACCTGAGTAATAACAAATGTAGGAAATTTAATATTTTTTAACTTCGTCTGAAAAGGGTTGAACTTTACAACTTTAAATCGATTAATTTAACAAATATTTCGTTTCAGAACTGTAAATAAATATATTGATAATCACTTTAGATGCTCGAAATGTTAATTTAGTGCATACTTTTTTAGATATATTGACTTAAAACCAAGCAGGTAGCTCCTCTCTCTTGCGTGGGAGGACATCCCCGTGTTTTTACTATAGGAACCGCTCTGACCGTACACAGCCAGATGAAATATCAAAATCGTAAAAAGGGCTGGTAAGGTCAGAGAAGGCTTGGATTATAATATATGTAACTGTGCATTGCACCATTCCCAAACGAGTATCCAGAAGAGCAGTTCCATGTTACTATATGACTTTACAACGCATATGATGTCGGTGAATACACACCGTATACGACTTTACAATGCGTCTGTTGTTACACACCCTATATGACTTTACAACGCGTATGAAAATATGGGGCAGAATCCAGCCAGAAATGGGATGGAATTGGGCAGGGATCATCACTTTCTGGCCAGAAAGCAAAAGGAATTATAGTTGTCCAAATATCCTGAGATATGTGTCTAAAAATCACTTTCGTAGGCTTTTTTTGTTAATAGCAAACTTATATGCTAAATTGCTTCTAGATACAAAGTACCTAAATTCTAGAGGGGATGTCGCTCTCTCAGGGCCCTAATGAGGTCTTAATGAGGTCAAAGGTCACCAAGTGCGTTTTTTTTCATAGCTTTTATGTGACGTGTAATACATATGAAATATTTAAATGTGTTTTATAGTCAAAATTATATCTATTATTACTTGAAATGGTGACCAAACGAAACCATTATAATTTAAGATATATTTTGTTTAAATAGGCTATAAATAGATTGGGTCAAAGGTCACTGAGTGCACACTTTCTTCTAGTTTTAGAGTAGTGTACTATGCTTTTTCAAACAGAGACGTATTATATAGTGTTTCTTAGTATTATTTGCTCACTCGTATTGCTGAAAGTCAATTATTATACAATGTGTAAAACCGCGGGCGGTATAATTGGGATCACTCGACAAGACCAGCCAAAGGACAGATTTTGCATTACATGGTCCATAAGATCACAGGTCTCGCATGAAACTATGAGTCTATTTGATCAACTTGATTATGACAAGGAGGACACTGGTGTACGCAGAAACGACTCCAAGCCTGCTAGAATAAGGCCGAGGAAGAGAGAGTAAAAGGTCTGATGAAGCTATTTGGGATGCTAGATGTGTTTGGAATCTCTGCGAAAAAGAATCGAAGGGATACAGATGGGATGGATAACAAACTATTCTCTATAGCATCGAAAGATGTGGCTTCTGATGAAATCTGCGATGACCTGTTGTCATGTGAAAGTAGAGGAAAGTCATTGGTAGAAGAATTTGCAAAGGCTCGACTAAAGGAACAAACTGTTGATTTTTACGCACCCTTGCAGAAAGTCAAATCAATGACATTTTCATACTTGTACAAGGAAACAATGTCAGAAAAACAGAAGATTTCTAAAATATTGAAGGCTGATAGAAAGCTGCTACAACGTCTATTCAACGCAGCAAATTCTGGAAGAGCTGTACAGACGGCGGATATTCTACAACATGAGTTAGCTCCGGTTCCTCTTTCTTTGACTAAAACTAATGGTAGCATGAATGGCACAACGAAGTCACGAATATTGAATGTGCTTACCACCGACACTGGCGTTGAAACACCAAAGAATATGCCGAATACGGACACTCCAACTTCTGTAATAATAGACGGCCATGCTTTGATCCAGACTTTGGAAAAACCTCAGGGATGCCAGACGTTCGGAGATTACGCATCTATATTTGTACAGACAGTGTACAGGCATTTTAACAGCACTACCACACGTTTGATCTTTGTTTTGGTGGTCGGTCGATCAAAGCTTCCACAAGAAGCAAGAGATCTGGCAAACGTCGGCCAATAAAAACTCATCACAAGTCCAGATGTCCCACTTCCACAAGTATGGGATCAGTACATATCACAGGAAGATAACAAAGCGGACTTGGCTGAGTTCCTTTCTACTGAGGTGATGAATCGCTCAGATACACATCCAATTGGATCGACTATTGTTGTTGGTGAAGGTTTCTCAGGAGAGACGAATTCAAAATCTAGCAGCTTTGATGCCAAACACTTGTGTGTAAATCATGAAGAAGCCGACACCAGAATGATACTACATGCGAGGGATGCAGTAAACAGAGGATACAGGCGTTTAGAAGTCGTTTGTCGGGACACAGATGTTTTGCTACTTCTTATCCATCACAGTGGGTATGAGGTAGAGACATGGATGGTTTCAGGGACTGGAAAGCAAAGAAAGTGTTATCCAATACACACCATATCTCAGAAGCTTGACGAACATGTTAGACGAAACATCCTCGGTTTTCATGCATTGACGGGATGTGATACCACGTCGTCCTTTCATGGAATCAGCAAGAAGACATGTTGGAAGCAATTCTGTGATGTTCCGGACTTACTAGGAGGTATTGGTCACGACGGAGGTTTGTTACCGATCGCACAATATCTCTGCGGATTGTATGGTTGTTCGCAGGAGGATCATGAGCCGTTATCGTTTGTTTATGAAGGCTAGAAAATCTTTGGAGCTCTTACCACTAACCTCAGATGCACTCGAACTTCATGTGAAGAGGGCAAACTATCAGGTGAAAATCTGGATCAATGCTACCGATGTCGATTTCCAACCTGAAGACCCAACAAATACAGGAGGATGGTGCGTCAGTGATGGTATCTTGACACCAATCTGGATGAGGAAACCCTCTGTTTCAAATGCTTTTATCCAGCTTGTGTCATGTGGATGCAAGACAAAGTGTAGCACAGCACGTTGCAAATGCTACAAGTCAGAAATAAAGTCTGGCCATAGGGTGGCTTGAACCAAAGAACCTCTATCAGTGAGAGTATATAGTGATTGTAAGTCGGCCGGCACTCGAACACGGAGATGGTAACTACAGAATGACAATATAGATATGTTTGTCCTACAGAGGAGCATAGGTGTGATATGCAATGGTTAGACCACAAAGCATTTTCCTAATGAAATGTGGCAGTTTTGGTCCTGCCACCTAAGTTTTACGTGTACAAAATTGCACTTATTGATCTTTGACCTAATTAATCATTGGTGCAAAACAGTGAAGGTTGTTCAGGAATAATTATAAACTCAATACTTTACATATTCCATGCATAAATCTGTGTGCATTAAGCTGCATAATACAGTATTAGGCAATTTCGTGCCTGCTAGCACTACAAAATGCACTTGGTGACCTTTGACCTTATTGCACCGTTCCTATGACCTTGAGAGAGCGACATCCCCTCTAAAATTGAAGGCACACACTATATTGTCATGATTCAAAAGAGATATCACTATTAACACGAATTGCCTACGACTGCCAGATTTTGGATGGTTTTATGGGGACTATTATTAATTCTGCCCTAAAAGATTTGGAGTACATGATGTTTTCTGGGCAGAAATAACAAAAATTATGGGCAGAATCAATTGTGAGGCAAAAAGTTCATACTTAGAGAAATTCAAGTGAACAGAAAGTTTGGACAGACATTTAATGTAGGAGGAAAATCATGACTTAGAAAATTTTAAGAAAATTGGACTTAAATTTTTTTGACAAAATTGAAATTACAAATTTGTAATGTCATAAAATAAACTCTAGAAGGCAGAAGCAAATAGCAAGCGAATAAGTATCCATTACTATTGATGCTGCTGCTACTACTTCTACTTCTACTTCCACTGCTGCTACTACTATATTACTACTGCTGCTGCTATAACTACTACTACCATTACTACTACTAATGCTACTGCTGCTGCTGCTGCTGCTACAACTACTATTTCTGCTGCTGCTACTACTACTACTGTTACTACTACTACTACTACTATTACTTCCACTGCTGCTGCTGCTACTGCTATATTACTACTGCTGCTGCTATAACTACTACTACCATTACTACTACTACTACTACTACTGGTGCTGCTGCTACTACTATTGCTGTTGTTGCTGCTACTACTAATACTACTACTTCTGCTACTCTGCTGCTGCTGCTACTACTACTACTACTTCTGCTGCTGCTACTATATTACTACGGTTGTTGCTATAACTACTCCTAACACTACTACTATTACTACTACCGTTACTGCTGCTACTACTACTACTACTACTACTACTACCACTACTACTGCTGCTGCTGCTACTACTCCTCCTACTACTACTATACTACTACTTAATCTACTGCTGCTGCTACTATATTACTATATACTATTACATATCAATGATTACTACTGTTGCTGCTATAACTACTACTACCACCACTACTACTACTAATGCTGCTGCTGCTGCCCTAACCCTAACCGCCGCCGCATTAATCAGGTAATAAAACAGTTATCACCTATCGGCCTCGGGAAACAGTTCACACTGCCATCCCCTCCACCTCGGGAAAACTGTTTTGACTATTCCCCAAACACATGTGATAACTGTATACTGTTACATATCAATGATTACTACTGCTGCTACTACCACTACTACTACCACCACTACTACTATTATTACTACTGCTACTGCTGCTACTACTACAACAACAACAACCACTAATAAAACAAATATATAGAATAATAGTTATAACAAAATAATAATTAAAGTAACATTGATAATAATAAAATAAATAATTAATCAATGGTTTCTTTAATTTGGCTATAATAAGCTGACATACTCAGTCA
Organism: Cyrtodaria siliqua; assembly: GCA_037043455.1. Taxonomy (NCBI): domain Eukaryota; kingdom Metazoa; phylum Mollusca; class Bivalvia; order Adapedonta; family Hiatellidae; genus Cyrtodaria; species Cyrtodaria siliqua. The sequence goes on from JAWPHD010003569.1 coordinate 10,601, forward strand.
CATCAATTATGTTCAGACAAATGAAATAATAATTAGTTTCCAGAGGGTGATTTCTGAAATACTGAAAACACAGAAAGGTCCAGATGTATTCACTGCTGTTAATGTGTGGGCCAACTATATGGCAAGTCATCATTTCCACATGTGAGGAGATAAGAGGGTATAATGTCCATCTATTTGACCTATATTTATGTTACAATTGGATAATTATTCTGAGTTTAACCTTCAGTGTGCCCCAGGTTTCCTGCGAATTGATTGGTTGATCAAAATACTGGTTGGGCAATTTGAATATGTGTTAAACATAATGTTGATAACAGGAAACAGGGATTTGCTTATTAACTTAATACAGTACTAAATTAAAGTGGTATATTTTTAATGAAGCAAACATTTTGATTCTGTTGGATTATAACAAGTATGGCTCATCTCATATTTATATTTTACTGGAGAATTATAAGACAGAAGCTTGACCACAGAAGAATTACATCTGATGTTTACAGGTGTGTGTGATTGTTCATAAATTATGGCATTCATAATTTTGCATGGCAGAGATGTTGAGATTTTATTTTATTTTCAGTAGGTGATAACTCAGTTTTTATCCTTAGGTATGTCGTTTACTTTTATTATTACTTTTGCCTTCTTGTTTGTCTGTTTCCATGTTTGTTTCTGTGTTTTGTGGTTGACTCCTCCTTGAATGCTACTTTCCCTGTCCGATCTTTTTAAATTTCTTTCTGTAGTAAAATCAAAATCTTTGGCAGAGTAAAAAGATGATAATTTTCAAGATTTTGATTTTAAAAGATACATATATTGAATCAGTTTGCATGAATGTGCTTGAAATATACAGGGTTTGAAAAGAATCTCACTGTAGATAATTTTAACAGTAAACTTGGTTGCACATCAAGGATAAAGACCGAGTTTATCACCTACCAGAATGTATTGGTTAGTTCTTATTTCTGGTCACTGATTGGTCATTTATTTTGATGATGCTCTATCAAAATTATGAATACAAGTCAATGTTCATCAAACATTGTGAAATGTAGATCAGACTTAATTACCATTAGATATTAAGCTTTGAATAATTGTTTACAATGCCAAGTGTCTTTGTATAATCTGTGAGTGTCATGGAAACTCTAAGTGATTCCTCCAAACATCTTTAAAACAGCTGCTATATAAACAACCCTTAAACATGATTTGTGTGTGATTTTAAAAAGCGTTGTCAGTTTAAATTCATATGTTAAAACTACTATTTGAGAGTTGAAAGAGAGCTGCTTTCTTTGGAGGTCATGATAGGCTGATGACATTGTATCTTTGGTTTATTATGCTAATAGTATATACATTTAGGAGTTGCAATGGCCAGTAGCTACTTCTCTGATCACTTGTTTAATGATCTGATGATTCTGCTCTCCTATTGAAGCTATATTATAAATCTGTTAGAAAAAGTAGACCATGTAGACTGGCCACATTACATTTAGGCTAGACTTGCAGCAATTGAACAAATTTCATGAACTGAAGTGGGGTTTTAAGGCGCACCAACACATTACAGGTTATATGGCGCCTAACAGGCATGAACATGTCAGGCTCATCTTCCATGTACATCGAGATAAAATATGGAAAATGGGCCTAGAACCTTCTCACCCTGAACTGCAGAGTTGCTGCAAATTCTATCGTAAAAACTCCATTTACGCTGGAGCCACGTTTATTGTTTTTCTGCCACTGCTCTTAGTGATGTGAGCGAGATGGCACCTGAAACAATGCAGGGGTCATGATGAAGACCTTTAATGAGCATGAACAAAAAATGACAAATGAATATGAATGGGGGGGTCCTACCCCTCTGCATGTGACGGTGTGTTTGCAGTGGTTGTATTCTACCCCAGCAACCACACGGGGTGAACAAATTTCAAAAGTTTGTAAAAGATACTGAGTTGACACTTTAAGTTTAATATGTTTAATGTTTTGTGTAAGGTGTTTCATCTCCTTTTTTTTTAAAATTTAGATATAAATATGTCCATACATGTGCCAAGAAGCATCATAAAGAAGATGATTCAACCTATTTTCATATATATATTACACTAGTGAATTATGAGAAATATATTATGACCTTATTAGACATCCCCTCTGCAGGTTATGTGATAAATTATATTAATCTTTTTTTTTCAATGGGCCATCATCAATTTAGAGCTTATTAATTAAACCCCAGTCTGATGTAGTTACTACATAAAATTGAAGGCGTGTCTAGAATGGTAATAAATGTGATCTGTCAGATCAAATCAGGGTCAGTTATACACTGTATATTATTGTTCATCAATGATTCTCTGATCTACCTGCACATAATCCCTGTGAGGTGATGGTGCAGTATGGTAGATATAATCCCTGTGAGTTGATGATGCAGTATGGTAGATATAATCCCTGTGAGGTGATGATGCAGTATGATAGATATTATAGTAACATTCATTACATGAAAATACAGTTTTTATAATAATGTATAATTTATAGTTTTATGTGTGTTCATAAACTATATGGCAAGCTATTTTACTGTTTATTTAATGTTACAGATATCTAAGGTAGATATCAGATATTTTATATATTAAAGCAGATATCTTATATATTGTAGATATCTTATATATAGTATATTATTTAAGAAGATATCTTCTAAAGTATGTCATATATTGTCATTAATAAATGAGATATCTGAATTAAATTTGTAATTCAGTTACCTTCTAAACCTCTTGATTCATACTGGTATTCAATAATGTTACATGTATCGCATCTGCTGTTATATCAAGTGTACATGTAATCACACATATTGCTATATTGGATTTCTTTTTTCAAAAGACGGTAATTGGCAATCTATGTACTAAAATACTACAAAATAATGTGAAGAAATCCAATTCTTGAACACATCAAATGTACACAATAATTTTGAATTGCATCTGTTGTAGACTTGGGAAGTCTGATAAATATGAAATCTTATAAACACTAACTGCAGCATCCCTGAGTGCAGAGTGTTTAGTGAGTTTAGATAAGAAATAGATTTATTGATTGCTTTTACCAATGTAATTCTTATCATGTGTAAAGTGCCTGTTCCCGTTTGGAACCAACTGTGTCAGTGTGAGTGGTCAAGATATCCCGCCAATTTGTATCACACTTGTGGATAGCTGTTATATGTGCATACAATGGCTGAGGAAACTGTGTAAAATAATTGACTGAATTGCAGTTCAGTACAATCAAACACTTGTTTTAGCATTATGAATGCGATTTTGAAGAATGTATTGTTGGACGAAATAAAATAAATTTGGAATTGATTGAGGAAGATAACATCCACTAAATGTGGAATCGATTGAGGAAGATAACATCCAGTCATCTCAGATAGATAATTTTAGTGGAAATAATAATGAAATGACAACCGTGATCAAAATCAAAATGGACAAAAATTATCAAAAAAAACTTTGGAGATATTTTCATGAAAAAACACGGTTTTACTTTTTACTTATAAAAAAGATAGACTTGGACATTTTTTGAAAGAAAACCTAAAACTTACAGAAATAAATAGATAAAAGAAGTGTGCAGAATTCTTCATAAACCCTGTAACTGGTGAGTACACTGATAAGAAGGTAGTATGGCTCAATGCTGTGCCCTGAAATGACCCTTTCTGTTTACATTTCCCAGTAGCAACTCTGTTTACATCACATGACCAGGGTCAAAGGTGAAATTTCAAATTAACTCATTTTCCTGTTGGATATTTCGAAAATTTGGAATATAAAATATATAATTAAAGTGCTTTGAGGGCAGCTTCAGAAATAGCATATATAGTTTGATTAGTAGAGGATGAATTTATGTATCACTGAGAACATTTTTTTAAAAATATATTGTAGTATTTTCAGGAAATATATGTCCTGAGTGAAGAAAGTCTGAGTTCTATTTGAATTTGAATTGATTGGCATTTTTTGGGCGGAGCTTTCCCTTTTAAACTGTAGCCTGGGGTTTAACCCCGGCATGAATTTTTTCTGGCCATATATGTTTCCGCCCCTACTTTGTTTTAATGGTTTTCCGGCCGTACATTTTTATTTTTACGGCCATAATTTTTTCCAGCCGTAATCTTTCCAGAAAAGCTATTAATTTTAAGCTGGGATGGCGAGTTGTCCGTCGTCCGTCCGTCGTCTGTTAACTTTTGTCTCGTTAAGACAACAGGGCCTTCATTTTCCATCTGATCTTTATCAAACTTAAACAGATTGTTAATATCAATGAAAGCTCGAACAAGTTCGAAAACCAGCCAGATTGGACCAGTAACAGCAGAGTTATGGCCCTTGATTTAGTTAAAAATGCTATATTTTGCCTCGTTAAGACGATAGGCCTTCATTTTTCATCCAATCTTGACCAAACTTTATCAGATGGTTAATATTAATGATAGCTCGGACAAGTTCGAAAACCAGCCAGATCGGATTGGTAACAGCAGAGTTATGTTCCTTGATTTAGTTAAAAATGCTATATTTTGCCTCGTTAAGACAACAGGGCTTTCATTTTTCATCCGATCCTTACCAAACTTTAACAGATTCTTAATATCAATGAAAGCTCAGACAAGTTTGAAAACCAGCCAGATCGGACCAGTAACAACGGAGTTACGTCCCTTGGTTGAGTTAAAAATGCTATATTTTGCCTCGTTAAGACGATAGGGGCTTCATTGTTCATCCGATCTTTACCAAACTTTATCAGATTGTTAATGTCAATGAAAGCTCGGTCAAGTTTGAAAACCAGCCAGATCGGACTAGTAACAGCGAAGTTATGGCCCTTGATTTTGTTTTTTGATTTATTTATTTTTTAAAAAATAAAATTGAAAATAATATTTTTGATTTTTTTTTAATTTTTTTTTTTTTTTGAAACTTTTTTTTAGACCAGTCGGACCAGTAACAGAGGAGTTATGGCTCTTGATTTAGTTAAAAAGGCTATATTTTGCATCGTTAATATGGTAGGGTCTTCATTTTTCATCTGATCTTTATCAAACTTTACCAGATTCTTTAGTTATGGCCCTTGATTTAGTCAAAACTGTTTTTTGCCCGAAACTTTCAAAGAAACGTAAACACAGTCACTCGCTTCATTGATGTTATAAGAGCCATGTTAGCCAGTAGAGCGTCCACAGGCCCTTTTGTTTAAAAGCTATATTTAGATTTCTAACCCATCTCATTTACATATTACGCCCCATTTTCTGTCCCGATTCCGGACCAATTCCGCCCAGAAATCATTTTTAAGGCGGTAGCTTTCAGCTAGCGTCTTCTTGTGAAGCCCTTCATCTGTTTCTGAATACACTCATTTGATTGGTCAATTCGTAGCTCATCATATATGCAAAGCTTTTCTGCCATATCAAACCTCGAAAGAAATTAGTTCATTAATTAAGTATCTACATCGTTATTGTCTAAGCTTTTTTATCGGAAAAAACTTATGGAGTGTATACAAAAATAAAATAATGACATGAAAAAATATGCGTATTTGTGTTTTTGAAGCCCTTTCAATTTGTTTTTATTTTTAAACTGCGTACTAATTTGGACCTGGTTGCCTCGAATAGTTTCGGCTGTTTCCGTCAATATGCTAGACTGGCGTATTAATTGGCCTAAAATATATATGAAACAGATAGTTTAGCAAGTCATATGCAAATAACTTGCAACATTAAGCTTTACATCAAAGTAATTTATTTTCAAATGTTTAAGCTGTAAAAAGAAGCTGTCAAATGTGTTAAATAAATATTTATAGATCGCTCTACTTTTTCTATCCGTGAACTGATTACAACATCGGCATATACTAAAATTAGGAATGGAGTCTTGAGCTGAGGGATGGAGTTGAGGGATGGAGAAAAAAGTTAAAAAGTGTTGAGCTTTACTTCTTTATGAGTCAATCATGCAACTTTTCTTAAAACAATTCTTTTATTTGAATCATGTAAAGATAATTTAGATGTAATTCTTAAAAAACAAAACACTTTTCCTATATAATATACATCGTTTTTCGTATGCAGACTATACGCATGACTTTATATAAAGTTATTAACGAATTGAGTATATAGCTCTTAAATCAAATGTCACAATTTACACTAATAGTACTAGGCAGCGATATACATGTCTATTTAATTCCATGTACTAGGGTACCAGCCAAAGCCATAACAAGAAGATGTGAAAGCAGTTAAGTAAATAGTTATAGCTCGGTCTACTTTTTCTTTAAAAGAAGATATTCGGCCATCTCCGTGAACTGATTACATCGTCAGCATATACTAAAATCAGGAGTGGAGTCTTGAGTGATAGATGGAGTTTAGTTTTGACGTGAACACATTTTATTTACTTTTATATTAAGAAGGAAATGCAACGACTCTCTTTATCTATATTGATTATTGATTTTATATTCTTTTCTGTTGTGGCTATTACAGTCAATATTTACCATAAAAATTAAGGTGCGTAATTTTCTTTTCTTTACAGTTTTCTTAATGTTCATCCTATTGAAAATGTAATACATAGTTTAGATGCGTCTTAAAATTCATATTTGTTACCACTATTAAAACAAATAAAAATATTTATCAGAAAAAAATTAATTGAATCACAAGATATTTTTCTTTTTAAGAATTTACCTGGAAAAAAAAATACAGTTCAATTAATTATTTTCTGTTAAACATTTTTAAAAGTGCAAAAAATATAACCCCTTATTTGACTAACAAAAAATAAAAAAAACGGAAGTATATGATGGAATAATATACATCTATATAAATATATGCTTCTGTGCCTAAATTTAATGAAAATAGATAATCAAGTAGGTGATTTTAATCTTATGTCTGATAATAAAATCAGATATAGATCTATTTATTATTATAACTTAAAAAATATGAAAGGAAAGAAGGGCATTATATAATTATATTTCTTTATCCACATGCTTGCTACCGCCTTTCAGGACCTTCAGTCCTTTGATTTATCAATCTGATTACCTCTGTGTGTTGGGGCGGAAAAATGTTAAATTATGGGCGTAAAAAACAAAAAAATCTATGCCATTTATGGGCAGAATATTTTGTACAGGTTCTGTTGTAACACACCCAATACGACTACAACACATCTGATATCGGTGAATACACAACCTATATGACTTTACAACGCGTCTGATTTCAGTAAATACACGCCCTATATGACTTTACAACGCGTCTGATATGGGCGAATATTAATGTTGCCACTGAAGTGAAAATAAACTGAGTTTGTATATCATAAAATCAGAGGGTGTGGTGAGAGAGGGAGGATGAAAGGGGTAAAGGTGGAAAATTGGAAATTGTTTGCGAGCATAAAATGTCTTAATTCCTAACAAATATCGCTTGTTTTGGTAAAAATATCGGGTGAGGTCACCCCGCCCCCCCCCCCTCCCCTCCCTCGTGCGAAAGTGGGACACCTATTCCCAAACCCTCCCCCCACTGGCGCTCCGCACCTCGTATTAGGAGTATATTGAAAATGGGCCACGCTACGCCCCTGACCCCACACGAGTCTGATAGATTGGAATTGTATTTTACAAACTGCAGAAAAAAAAATCAACTCTTATTATTTCTCCTACATACCATGGACCTTTGCTATTGAAATGTTCTGCCAAGTGTCCATCGCAAACCAATTGAGAATTTATAAATTAACGAAACTGAGTACCAGATTATGGTTCTACAACAGAGCAGTGCATCTCCAAGATTATGGTTCTACAACAGAGCTGTGCATCTCCAAGACCAAGGAGCTCTGATACCAAGAAGCAGAAAAAAGATCATGTCAACCAGAAGCTTGGAAGGGAGAGAACTCCGAGTCCATCTCGAACTCTGTCACTGCGTGTCCAGAACCAAGGAGCTCTGATACCAAGAAGCAGAAAAAAGATCATGTCAACCAGAAGCTTGGAATGGAGAGAACTCCGAGTCCATCTCGAACTCTGTCAATGCGTGTCCAGAACCAAGGAGCTCTGATACCAAGAAGCAGAAAAAAGATCATGTCAACGGTGACAACCAGAAGCTTGGATAACTGCCAATGCCATTATAATGAAAACAACTAATGGTTTATACATTGTCAGGAACGGTGCACAATTTTACAACACCTGCAAACCAGTGAATAAATGGTATAAAAAATAAAGGTTCACCCCTGAGGTGTTCAAGCCTGGAGTGATATATATAGGGTGGTCTAATTACAAGACAGTTGATCTGTACAAAATTAGGCGCTGTCTGTCTGATAATAAGATCAAAGCACAGTGGCAGCTTTGTAGGCACCACTGGAGATAGGTTTATTGAAATCAGGCACAGTGGCCCCACTGTGCTAAAAGCACCTGGGGAAGACCCTGCTTTCTTGTAATCCAAACCACAATTATGTTGTATTAAAATTTTCTAGCCAGAATCTTCTAATGCATTATTAATCTTTCCTTTTTTTTTTTTGGAAAAATTTAAACACAAGTAGCAATAGTGTGCTGTTATACTTTGTCAAAGAAACTAACTCCCTAAATAAAACAGCAAAATTACACTTCAAAACTTGATCAAGACTGGGTGTTCAGGTCAAGAAAAAGAAGCTCCTTGTTTTTAAGCAGTGTGTTTTAGTTCAAACAAGATGCATGGAGGATCCCAGAACCGAAAGGAACATACTTTTTTATTCAGACGTAAGCGATACAGTTTCTTGAATACAACATGTTTACAAAATATAAAATCACAATATGTTCAACAATCTTTAACTGCGTTTTAATGACAAACTCTTATATTTGATAAGTGTTAAAACATTTTGGGGTTTATAATGCATACTTAATACTATAACCTATATTAAAATAGTATCGGTAATGAAGACAACTTTGAATATACAAACTCCACGTATTATTTTCACTCGAAATGTACGGTTTGCTCATGCAGTATATCGAGACAGATGAGAGTCTTCACGTTTGTATCAATCACTAAAATTACCGTCACGGTTTATTTATCCAGTATGAATTTTTGCTTTAAACCTACCTGTCTATAAGTAAATAAAATGTTGAGTTCATTTTTTTCTTCTTATAAAATTATAGTATGGGTGCAAGCGCTAGTAATATGCCAAACAGCTTTATACCATTCTTATAATTAATATTAATGATTCAACAAATGAAGGTTATGTGAAAAACTAAAAGGACATCATGAGTTAAAAAAATCAAGATTACCGTGTGTCCTTTTAAAGTAACAATGACAAATTACATCAGTCGAGGTTCACGGATCTTAATACTTAATACATACTTCAAGATTGCATTGCGTCCCTTTTCATAAATCGGTAAAATACAAATATGTTATATATTGGATTGTATATCATTATAAAATAGTTAATTAGTCACTTAAGTTACTTAATGGTGAACATATAATTGAATAACAATGTACATATACCACAAAACAAGTACCCCACACAGCCTTAAAACACCCGCAAATTAATACGTATGATTGACACAAGGAAAAGCTCACAGTACTTTTATTCCACCAACGAAACTTAGCATTGACTGCATATATATATAATATCTGTATTTCTGTCTCATCAAGGTACAAACAATGCATATTTACAATACAAATTACCCACACATTTAGTACATTCTAAATAGAGTTATAGGAGACAATACAAGTGTTAAATCAATTGAGAAACACGATTTAACACAGAGTATTGCACATAATCTCTCTCTCACTCTCTCTCTCTCTCTCTCTCTCTCTCTCTCTCTCTCTCTCTCTCTTGCTTGCTTGCCAGCTCATTGTCTGTTTACTTCCTTATTTCTTTATTTATTACCTACATATATGATTGTCTGAATTAATAAATAAATCTGTTCTTTATTCCTTAACCTACCCATCTAGCTGACATTATTTATTATTATTATGATGATTGTTATTATACCCCCAGAAACGAAGTTTGGGGGTGTATATAGGAGTGAGCCTGTCGGTCCGTCCGTCCGTCTGTTGGTGTCCGGACGATAACTCATGAAAGGGTCGATGGATTTAAATAATATTGGGTACACGGGTATAACACCATAAAATACAGGTCAAGTTCGACTTTGGTTACAAACCACCAATTTTTGACGGAGTTATGGCCCCTTTTCAATTTAGAATTTGTCCAAAAAACGGTGTCCGGATGATAACTTATGAAAGGCTCGACGATTTCAATAATATTTGGTACACGGGTATAACACCATAAAATACAGGTCAACTTCGACTTTGGTTACAAACCACCAATTTTTGACGGAGTTATGGCCCCTTTTCCACTTAGAATTTGCCCAAAAAACGGTGTCCGGACGATAACTCATGAAAGGGTCGACGGATTTAAATAATTTTTGGTACACATGTTTAAGACCATAAAATACAGGTCAAGTTCGACTTTGGTTCAAACCACCAATGTATTATGGAGTTATGGCCCCTTTTCAACTTACAATTTGCCAAAAAAATGCTACAGTCATCTCTGAGGAACCTGCTAATTATACCCCCACAAAATGTATAACGCCATAAAATACAAGTCAAGCTCGACTTTGGTTACAAACCAACAATTTTTTATAGAGTTATGGCCCCTTTTCAACTTAGAATTTGCCCAAAAAAAAGTGTCCGGACGATAACTCATGAAAGGGTCGACGGAGTTAAATAATTTTTGGTACACAGGTTCCTCTCACCCTCTCTCTCTCTCTCTCATTATTTTTTTTTCCTGTTTATTTCATATTTTGTAGTTTAAATACATATTTTGCCATTGTCTAAATCGTATGAATATTTTTTAATGGGAGGGCCGGATTTCTAATGTTGTAATAACTTGTGGCCCAACCCCATTTCCATTTCCATGTACATTTATTGGAAATAAATATGTTTAAACTAGACCATTTTTCTTTCTTGGCTCTTTATGTGACAAGGCGGTATTGTGGTGGTATTAATCACTTTCAGTGATAACTCTAGTTAATAATTGTTATTAATTATAATAATTATAATAATATTAACAATAATAATAATAATTATATACTATTATTATTATTATTATTATTATTATATGAAATTCTCACCACGAGTCCTGCGTGGCTCCTTCTTCTCATACATCATGTATTTTTATCTGAGAAATACTGAACTGTTATTATTGTTGTATTCAGACACATAAAATATGTACCGCCATTGATAATCGAGATCTTTAAACGTTATGAAAGGCATGATAATGCTCAAATATAAAAGTGCAATAAAAGGTTGTATTTAATCCACTGTTTCATAATCAATAATAGCAAAAGGGCATACATTAAACAATATCTTACAAAATAATGTATTATCTCAAATCATATTTGAAATAAACTGATTAACAACAGCTGTTCACTTTTCAAGATAAATTAAGGCTTATACACACATAAAATAATAATTATCACATTATTTACATATAAAACAATGCGGGTACCTGCATAAAGTAAATGTTAGTCTATTATACAGAAATGTTACCCTTCTCTGTAAAATATTAATAAAACAGGCTTTGGCAGTATCACAAGTCAATTTTTGGTTTGAAAAAAGAAATATCAAATTTTCAATATCAGTTAATGTTCTAAAATGTGATTATCACAGAAGCTTTATTATATAATATTGCACGAATATCATCATACAAGGAACATTTAAGTATCTCATGTAATTCATTCTCAACCGAATTATTACAAAATGGACAGAATCTTTCAGGTTCTGAATACGCTCGTATCTACCAGTTTCAATGCGAATAGGAGCCGTTCCACAGCGGAATTTAGCAAAAACTGCCCTGTGAGTTTTTGGTAAAATAATATCCCAATATTGCTCTGTTATACATGTGATTTTTAGCTCTACTGATCAGAGATCAGCAGAGCTTATGCCGTGGTGCGTCGTCCGTCCGTCTGTCCGTCCGCAAACTTTTATTTGTAGCGACTACTCCTCTGAAACTACTGGATGAATATTCATGAAACTTTACAGAAATGTTGCCCATGAAGTCTAGTTGATCCTAGCAAAAATTCATGTTGATGTGAAATCCAAGATGGCCGCCAAGTTAAAAATAATTTTTTAAAATACAAGTTTGTAGACTACTTCTTGAAAACTATAAGTGATATTGATATGGGACTTTTTTTAAAATGATCAGCATGACATGATGTTTGTCCTTGTCAAAAATCGTTTTGATTCAACGTTAAACATGGCTGCAAGCGGCCATCTTTGTTTACATAGAGATATATAGAGATATATAGAGATATATAGTAAAATATTGTAGCGACTACTCCTCTGAAACTACTTGGCGGATTTTCATGAAACTTTACAGGAATGTTGCTTTTGATGTCTAATTGATCCTAGCAAAATATCAGATTCAAATTCAAGATGGCCACCACAGCTAAAAAATAGATTTTTAAAAAATAAGTTTGTAGCGACTACTTCTTGAAAACTATAAGTGATATTGAGATGGGACTTTTTCTAAAATGATCAGCATGACATGATATTGATCCCAGTCGAACATTATTTTGATTCGACGTAAAACATGGCTGCCAGTGACCATCTTTGTTTACATAGAGTTATATAGTTCAGGCTGGCCGGACGATCAAAATGGCCACCACGGCTAAAAATAGATTTAAAATAAACACATTTTAAGTTTGTAGCGAATACTTATTGAAAACTATAAGTGATATTTATATGGGAATTTTTCTAAAATGATCAGCATGACATGATGGTTATCCGAGTCGAACAATATTTTGATTCGACGTTAAACACGTAATATTGTTACTCTATGTAAACAAAGATGGCCAGTGGCCATCTTTGTTTACATAGAGTTATATAATGAAAACTTGTAGCGATTACTCCTCTGAAACTACTTGACGGATTTTCATGAAACTTCACACGAATGTTGCTCTTGATGTCTTATTGATCCTAGCAAAATTTCAGGTCGGCCGAAAAATTCAAGATGGCCACCATGGCTAAAAATAGATTTTCAAAATACAAGTTTGTAGCGACTACTTCTTGAAAACTATAAGTGATATTGATATGAGACTTTTTCTAAAATGATCAGCATGACATGGTGTTGGTCCTTGTCAAAAATGTTTTGATTCGATGTTAAACATGGCTGTCAGTGGCCATCTTTGTTTACATAGAGTTATATAATGAAAACTTGTAGCGACTACTCCTCTGAAACTACTTGACGGATTTTCATGAAACTTCACAGGAATGTTGCTCTTGATGTCTAATTGATCCTAGCAAAATGTCAGGTCGGCCGGAAATTCAAGATGGCCGCCACGGCTAAAAATAAACAAGTTTGTAGCGACTACTTCCTGAAATCAAAATCAATCCGTAGAGCTTCAAGGTCATTGACCTCTAGTTTTAAACAATTTATAAGTTCTCAATTTGTTTTTACCTGTTCCACTTTCTGCACTTTCAGAATTAATACAGTCCTTCCATTCATTAACATGTACATTCAAACTTTCCGCATTCTCTTTAGCTAACATATTTTTGTTCATTAATATTTAAATTCAAAGTTCCTGACATCCTAATTTATCATACATCCCTGTCACTCTATAACACCATTTTTTACAGTTAGAGACACCTTTATCAAAACAAAAGATGAAAATACGTTATTAACTCTACTGTCTGGCAACATATTAAGCCTTAACCAATGGCCAGATATACATTTGATTCCCATCCAAGATCTCCAACCAGGGAAATAAAATTAATATGTTTGGTAAAACAGTAGCGTTACTTAGACACACAATAAAATCATCAAGGTTTTCTTGAAATTAACTGTTTTACAACGGTGTAATAAAAAATGCAAAAGTAATGAAGTACGTCTGATCAATTAATTTAATATAAATTACATGCTTTTCAAACAGTGAGGCCAGTCCCAGGCGAAATGGAGACTGGTTTTTGATTTCCAACCATGCACTACCATGGTAGACCATCAAATACCATGGTTTTATCCATCTGTGACCATGGTCGACCATGGCTGACCTGGTCAACCATGGTCATATATGATAATGATGGTAAACTCATAATTTTTGACCATGGTCAAACTTTGTAGACCCAGGTGTTGACTAGGGTTGGGATTAGACCATGGCTGGCCATGGTCTTTAACCATGGTCATATAAATATATAAGATTCAGTGAACTTTTGATAAAGTTGTACCTAGTTAATATATTTATATTTGAACTTTTTTTTAAAGAGAATTAATATTTTTTGCAATTTCTCTTTAGATTTCAATAAAGTGCATAAACAGAACAAAGGCAAGATAAGTTGTATAACTATTGAATAAGAAATTTGATTAAGGAATGGTGCAGATGTTTCTGTTGAAGTCATAGACTTAATTGTGGAATAATTTGACTGATATTTATTCACCTCCAAGTCAAAGAGTGACATAACTGACCTTAGGTCAAGCACTGGCAGATTGTAATGTTTATTACGGCTGCAAGAAGCAGGTAAATACTGCTACATGGGGTTATAAGATAACTGATTTAACATCTGGTTATTTAAGGAAATGGATAAAGTTGCATTTTTGGAGAAAATTTTGCTCAGTTTGGCATTTTGTGTGGGAAAAAAGATTTGCATGAAAAAAAAGGCTTAAATAGTGTCCATTTAAATTAATTAATTCTGTGTTTCCCTACAAACTGTGTGGATTTAATGTATATATCTGGACTATGTTGTCAAACACTGAATTAGAAGGTTATAGGTACAAGTGAAACTTAACACAACATGAAATAATTGACAAGTGAGGTAAGAAGTTTAAATTGTCTACATGTAGAAATGAAATAATGATAATTTGACACTGTAAGCTCATATTAGAAAATGCTGAACCTAACTGCATAACATAAAAAGTGTTTTTAATGTGAGCTGTTTTATTTAAGTTATTGATTTTCTTAATTCATTTAATGTTTATAAATGAAGTCCTTGATGTTTAAATGATGCATTAAGAAATTATCTTGCTGAAATTATGCACGATTATTTTACTGATATTATTGTTGAAATAAAATGAAAATGTCTATACCCAAAATGTATATATAGTATGAGTAGTAAATGGATGAAAAAGTATATGGGTAAATGTATGATTATGTCATGTGGATGTCTCTGATATGTCATGGTGTTTGACCATGTTAGTCCATGGTCTACCAGAGACCAAGGTTGAACATGGTCAGAGACCATGAACTACCATGACATGTTATGGTCTACCATGGTATTTCATTGTAGTACCCTGGTCTCTGACCATGGTAGTTCATGGTCTACCAGAGACCATGGTTGACCATGAACTACCATGATCAGAGACCATGGTCATGGACCATCAGGTGCCATTTAACAAAACATGGTCTACCACTGGTAGTTCATGAACTACCATTTTAAACCGTTCATTTCGCCTGGGGGAACAAATGGATGATTCGGAGCTAGTTTTCAATATCATTTATTATTATTAATAATAATAATAATAATAGTTGTAGTATCAGCAGCAGCAGATAAATAAATACACCAACTCTCTCAAGTATGTCGGCCAGAAGGAAGAGGTGTCAAAACAACCGAAATAGAAAACATCATAAGGTGCTTCCAGTTTCATATGAAATATGTACAAGAATATAGCCACATGATAGATTCGATTGAATTATTATTTATGAACATGGTTTGAGCGAAAAAGCACAGTCACGATACGATGTATTCGTGTTATTAAATCATCAATGTTAATCCATATAGTGTTCACACTCCTAGCAGTTGTATATATGTTTGTAATAAAATAGTAGCTAGATCGCACAACAAGACTTAATCATAGCATTGACGCATCAATGCTATGACTGTATTCTTAAATTACGTTACAATTGAACATGCTAGAGTATGTTACAGATTTCAGTAGACAACATTTTAGAATTCATTACAATTAAATATTTTTATGCCACCCTTCGGTGGCATATAGTACAGTCAAAGCTCTAACCTTAAACAGTTACGTTTTTCATAACCTGTGACTGTTATTAAAAAAACAACTAAAAATGGGATTGTAACCAGAAGCAGTTGCTACCACAAAATCATTCAAGTTTAGATGCATTCTATCTTCTTTACAGGAATTTTCCCTGTATATTTATAATTTTCTCCAGGAAGGGTGATTATTCAACTTTACAACCATGCAATAAAATTCTATGAGCATCATGAAAATCCAATGCGCAAAGCCTCTCAAGTTACCTACTGTTATGCAATAGTAATTCATTAAAAATCATTTTGTAGGCACCAACATGACAATTAGTGAACAACAGCTAATTGGATCTTGATGAAGATGTATTTATCTTTAATAATAAGTATTCAGACATAAATAAACACTGCACATTTGGCAACTATTTCGATTTATTAGCAAATGATCTTGGTAACTGATTTAGGTTTTGATTTTATTCTTTATTACCTCCCATGTGGAGAGCATATGAACATGAGCATACAATATATACAAGAAAATAACAAGCAGCATATGATTATGATTAGAAACATATATACATGAACGTTCTTATTTACGGGGTGAGTAATTACAAGGTAATAGTAATGATTAGGTACGTAAGATTAAAAATTCACCAGTACATGTACCAACAAACTGTAAATGAGCTTTTATTTATTCTCTTTATCATGTTTATTTGCTATTTTAAAGAGATTAATTAAATAATACACGTGCAAGAGTACATTAGAACATGGAATATGCATTAATAAGAAAGCATTTATCTTTCTGGTATTTTATGTAAAACTATATAACTCGCATACGACTGTATCAACAAAGTTCACAAAGACGAGTTCGAGCCTCCGTGACCCTAGTCCGATACATTACAAGATGTGAAACCATCATCATATTTTACTTGCAGAAGTTATATGATTTTATTATTATTTCTTTATATTATATTTGAGATTTTGCATAATTTATTTACAATAAACACAAAAACGTCCAAAGTTATGAAAGGTAATAGCATAACACATATCTGAATAAGACGACAATGACCTATTAAAAATGCATTTGCTTAACATAGATCATGTCATATGACTACAAGTACATATATATGCCTATAAATCCACCACGGATTTTAAATAGTTGCAATTCAATTGCTGACTCTACTATTAATTACTTTATCTAACACAGATTTCAATTAAACAATGACATAGATACCCATTTTCCCCCCCTTTTTCTTTTCTCCTTCCCTTAGTGAAGACATGTTTAACCCAGAAAATGAAAACACTTTACTGACAGTCAAACTGCAAGACAAGAAGTCCCAGTAAATGAAAACACTTCACTGACGGTCTCTTCCCACCCATCTTCCGAAATAATGAAATGATGATCTAGACGGAACATACAAGCTGATCCAGAATTACATCCCAGTATCTCATGATCGGTGGGTTTAAAAGTCTCTTGATCCGCATGAACAAGACGAAATAGTGCAATGTAGATCTAGACGGAACATACAAGCTGATCCAGAACCACATCCCAGTATCTCATGATTGGTGGGTTTATAAGTCTCTTGATCCGCATGAACAAGACGAAACATACAAGCTGATCTCGTCATACGGAATTAAGGTACTTGACCAAAGTTTATATGCCACGTGCGGTGGAGCGCCCTATCTGATCCTACCATGCACAGGTGATTGTAATAATTAACCTATATACAGGTTCCGATAGCTATCAAATGCAGACGAAACATACAAGCTGATCCGCATCACAACAACAACCAGAACCAAATTAGGCGAGATGTACCGCAATGACAGCCTCGACAAAACATACAAGCTGATCTAAACTGCCACCACTGTTTGTTGTAACCTAACATTCGAAAATGAGACAAGTCTGTAGGTGAACAATTCTCGTACTACGTGAGAGCATGTTGTACGACATAATTGCCCTAAAAATACAAGCTTACGGGCATCTATTTCGCATTCAATCGTTTTTGCACCAATCAAGCTTAAGCATATGTCTGTCCTGGTCAGTGTTGGAAGAGACTGCATATATTTGATGCAGAATCGATGTGCTTTTTCAAGGATTAAAACTTCGGACTTCGACAGTTCATTCCAGAGTTCACAGCTATATAGCACTTTAGGTAAAACAATTGAATTGTACATTTTGAACGATGTTGCTGGATGAAGTCCATTTTCATAACTTGGCACAATTGCTCACCACAACAAGATGACGTGTCACGCACAAAACCCAGGTCCGCGGCTCCAAACTGAAGGTCACACTTAGAGGTGAAAGGTCAAAACAAAGTGCTTTCGTGTCCGGTTAATAACTCTGACATTCATGGACAGATTTTCAAATAACTTGGCACAATTGCTCCCCACAACTAGACGACGTGTCGTGCACAAAACCCAGGTCCGTGGCTCCAAGGTCAAGGTCACATTTAGAGGTCAAAGGTCAAATTGTGTCCAGTCAGTAACTCTGGCATTCCTGGATGGATATTCAAATACCTTGGTAAAAGTGCTCAGCACAACCAGACGACATGTCGCACACAAAATCCAGGTCCGTCGCTCAAAGGTCACACTTAGAGGTCAAAGGTCAAATCATGTCCGGTCAATAACTGGCATTTCTTGACGGATTTTGAATTAACTTGGTACAAGTGCTCAAAGTGCTCACCAAAACAACATGATGTGTCGTGCACAAAATCCAGGTCCATGGCTCCAAGGTCACGGTCACACATAGGTCAAAGGTCAAATCGTGTCCAGTCAATAACTCTGGCATTCCTGGACGGATTTCCAAATTACTTGGCGCAAGTGCTCACCACAATAAGACGATGTCACGTGTCGAGCACAAATCCAGGTCTGTGGCCCCAAGGTCAATTAATTTATTTTTTTATAATTTATTTTTATTTTTTAAATAATTTTGTTTTTTAAATATTTTGTTTTTTGTTTTTAATGTGTTTTTTTTTGTTTTGTTTTTTCGTTTTTTTAAATATATCTGTTGGTTTCATATTGCTCCAAGTTCAAGGTCACACTTACAGGTCACTTCGGGGGCATTTGTCACTTACTGTGACATTTCTTGTTTTAGCCGAGTCGTTGAGTTTGGCGGGCCTAACTATTTAACAAATTATTGAATCCATTATTTTATGGATCCTAGTATAGTGCATATGTAAATTGAATATGTAACTGAAACGCATGATGATCGTTTTACTCATAATATGCAACGCATGATGATCGTTTTACTCGTATTTTGACTGACACCCATTATTCTCTTAGATTGTCTACAGTCCCTTTAAGCATGATATTTATTCCCGTTATGGTAGTTAAGACAATTAAAAATTAATACAACACGCGTTGTTTGTTTAATCACGGTTGTTAATCAAATCTACACCACCTTAAAAAACTAGCTAGTGTTTTTTAATTACTTATTTAGTAAATGGCTGGATACATTAATTTAGTAGATAAAACAGTGTATGTATTAGCTAAACGTAATCTCTGGCACTTTATATATAGGGTTAGGGCTACTTATATCAGGGTCCTTATATAACAGTTCGTTTTTGTAGAGCCGATACGTATAACACGCCCGACAAGCTTTAAATCGATAGATGCAGGTAGAGACGACAACTATATTTGGAATACAGCCTTGTTTCAAGATTCTGCTTATATATATTATACAAACTGTATTAGAAAATATTTTCTTTCCCAAATTCTAAATATTAATGCAGATTTCTGATTATAACCTTCGTAAATGTGAATTCGAAATTAAAAACACGCATATTTCCGCTGAAACCAATATTGAACATCATTAAAAATTAACTGAAAACTGAATATCCAAACGATGTAAAAACCAATATAATAGGCATTCACGATTTTCGAAAATGTGTATACTATAAAAGATAAGAATTTCCGACTAGCGATCTGTATTCCGATTGGTCAAACGCGTCTAACGTTCTTGATTCTGATTGGTCAAACGGTTAACGATGAAAACTTGTTAAACGGATTAACGATAAAGAACGACGGTCGCAAAACGGTTTACAACTGCCGTGTAACGTAAAAACTCGGTAATAATACGCCGCCACCTCTGTAGTGTGGTATTTTATTATCGTATCAAACATTTTTAAATAATCACGTTAAAGACGACTGGTAATGGTATCCGAGACGGTACGGATACATTTGCAACAATCAGCACGTTTTGCTTAAATCAAAACAATCAGTCGGACAATCAATTCATTTGTATAACATGATCTGCTAAGCAACTGTGAAGCAGTTGTTCATGAATTAAGTCTATATCAAACCATTATGATAATATGTGTTGGTCTTCATCAATACTACGTTATATGCTATATATTGAGGTACACGTACAATATATCTTCCATTACATGTAAATTAAATATATATATCCAGTAAGAGACTTATATCAATAATGTTTTATTAACACTACTTCGTAATACATGTCCGTTTGTCTCAAACTCCAACTGCTATGTTGCATACTAATCGTATTAATGAATACATGTTAATACTACAGGTATAAAATTAATCTTTACACATTTTAGGTCGACAGAAACAATGATTATGTAAGTGACAGCGACACTTGTGAATTGGATGCAAACGTTGTTTGTAGCAGAGGTAAATTTAAGTAAATACAGAGATATAAGTACACTCAGTAGAGCCTTTTATTAATATGAGTAAATAATTGCCTTACGTTGGATTATGCTTCTTGTGTTTTTGTTTTATTAAATAAATGGGCATTATGGGGGTAGAAACTGGTTTAAAGATATTTTTCGTAAGCTCTTTAAATGACACAAAAGTAATTCTGCAATATTCCTCTTTAAGAATAAGTATAGTTACCATGGTTACAGTAAACGTAATGTGTTAATGCCGGATACAATCAATATCGCATCTGTTGTTTCTCAGGTATCACTGAACAAGCAAATGATATAAACAAGAGGCCCACGCGTCCATGTCCTTTCTGCGATGTGTTATCAGCACAGTCTAAACTATCCCGACACATAAATTTAAACATAAAAACAATGAAAAAGTGAAGTCCGTATTGAAGCTTCCTCGCCGTGAAATGTTGGAAAAGTTACTGAGTTTAGAAAACGAGCAATACATACAGTCAACAAAGCTAATCTACTGTCAACAGCAAGCCAAAGTAACACATTTTATACCGTGAGAGAATGCAAGGCTCATCTAGCATTGACAATTTAGAAATATGTTCACAATGTAATGGGTATTTCGCAGAAAAGGTGTTTAGAAAACATAAATCTGTATGTAAGCAGAAGCATGATGGAAAGCAAGTAAGTGCAATAAGTTTGTTTACACTATCGGAACAAAATAGTGAATTCGCAGAAAACGTTCTGTCTAAATTCCTCATTGATGATGTTGGAAAAATATGCAGAACTGACACACATTTAAAGGGATTGGCATGGCATTATGGACAAAACTGAAATGAAAACAAGACAAGAAAACAGAGGTGCGGAAGTCAGTAATGCGTGATATGAGGCGCCTTGGAATACTGTATTCTTATTTCAAAGAAGAAGTTCAAGATACAAACTTAGACCTCAGTGGAGACCTTTCAGATATGTTCCAGCAAAAAACATTTTCCTATTTAGAAATAGCAATTGAAAAATTCACTATTGAAGAAAAATCTGTTTCTGGTTTTAAAGCCGGTGTGAAATTAGGTTTACGGTACCTGATACAAAATAGCGCTTCAATTCTGAAGGCAACACATCTAACAGCCGACAACGAGGACAAGGCTGCAGAAGTTGTAAAATTTCTTGAGGTTTTTAAGTTAAAGAAACGTTATTTATTCGGAGATGCTGAATACGTGCAAAACAAAAACAGACAAATCAATCTTAGAAAGCCCAAAGAACTTCCAACGGAGGAGGAAATAGAAATGTCAAAAGTTACATTGCATTAAGGTCAACGTGCTTTGAGAATGGAGAAGATCTCAGCTTTGCTGAAGTGAGGGACATTATTGTAACCCGGCTAACGCTGTTCAATGTCGGAAGTGGTGACGAGCCCAGTCGATTGTCCCTTCAAGAATGGAAGGACGCCGAGGAGGGGAATTGGCTAAATAAGAAAAGGAAATCTAGAATCAAAAGTCCAATATACCGGTTTTTATCAGTCATGATACCGCACGATACAGTAGCTGTGATTACACACAATGCAGATGTGGATGTACGAAAGAATGCCGGAGTAGTTGAAAACAACACTTAGCTTTTCCCATTCACACAAGGCTCTGATGATCATTCGAGTAGATGGCATTCTGTTAATACCTTATGCACCAAGGCTGGTATCAATGATACAGAGCGACTAACAGCCAACAAAATGAGGCATTATATCAGCACTGAGTATGCAATACACGATGTACCAGACTCTGAGCGCCGCCACTTCTATCAGCACATGGGACATTAGGGTAACATTGACAGAGACATATACCAAGCACCTCTGGCGATATAGACTTTCACAAAAGTAGGAAAACAATTTATGGAGTTTGACAGAGGTATTATTTTTCTATACACTTCGAACATTTAAATGTCGTAAGATAATTTAAGAGAATTTACTAATTTTTTGTAAAATGTTATTTATGTTACATAATATATAGTTATAAGCATACATTTATTGTGGTATTTGAATGTATCCACGTGACTAGATTTTACTTTCGCGTTTTTGAATTTTAATATATTATAAGGATGTTATTTTTGTTTTAATATGATTCAGTTACAATGGGATTTATTGGTTTGATTTAATCATATAATAATGATAATCAGTGATTGTATATGTTTCCATGTTTGAATTCAGGGCCAATCAGCGTGATCGATTCAGCGAATGAAATAGCCAGCACATATAATGAAGCAGAAGAATTGAATTTAAATTCAGACATAGGTAAATAGTAACTATATTTGACATTCTTATAACCTTTTTATACAATTTTTGTTCAGCAATCTGATAACATTAGCCAGTATACGATTGTTTTTAAAGTTTCATCAAATATACAACTACATCAATAATTGACTGTTCTGAAGAAATTCACTATTTTGTTAACCACAAGTGACAGTTTGGCCAATGACCATTCCAATGTGGTAGCCCTATTTTTAACTCGTCTAAACCCTCGGTGTCCGTTTTGCCGCTGACCCTATTGTTTACCATTTTGTGTTTGTGACGTCACACCTTAATTCTTTGTTAAGCTTTTTCTTAGTACAAGTTTTGGGTTTACTGTGTTTACGAGTTTGATTATTCCTACTTCTAGCAATATGCTCTGGCATCCATTTTGTATTACATTCACAGTCAAATGTATCATGATTAACAGTAGAGATGTTAATGTATATCATTAAATGGTGACAATACATACACATTTCATATTTTCTAATTATTCAAAACAAATATATAATCTATAATTCTCTATATTCATTCGTATTTTTTCTCTGACAGGTGCTCTCATTCTGCAGAAATATAAACAATGTTTTTGTGTGTGTTTTTTTAGACGACCCGCCAAGTGTAAATGCGTAGTTGAATTATTCCACATGTAGAGAGACTTTTGAAAATTACAAAATGTTTCCACACGATGGCTTTTCCCTTTGAATTGTTAACAATGTCGTGTTCGAAAGAATCTGCCATGTTTACTTTCTTTATTGTTGCCTATATATTTTTAGATTACCATTTTCAGGAAATCATCGATTGGTTACCTAGTTTACGGAGATTATCCCTGAATAGTGTATGCGTGAACCAGTAATAACACTGCGTAATCGTGTCTAAAAATAGAACGAAACATTCCAGAAACTACTTGTACTCGATACACTGCACTGGGTCCCAGTACGATTGATGCACAGACTATCCTTCCATAGCATTGTCACTCGATACACTGCACTGGGTCCCAGTACGATTGACGCACAGACTATCCTTCCATAGCATTGTCACTCGATACACTGCACTGGGTCCCAGTACGATTGACGCACAGACTATCCTTCCATAGCATTGTCACTCGATACACTGCACTGGGTCCCAGTACGATTGACGCACAGACTATCCTTCCATAGCATTGCCACTCGATACACTGCACTGGGTCCCAGTACGATTGACCACAGACTATCCTTCCATAGCATTGTCACTCGATACACTGCACTGGGTCCCAGTACGATTGACGCACAGTCTATCCTTCCATAGCATTGTCACCGGCTCATTGTTTCTGTGTATATCACTGGGTCTATAATTCGACTCTGGGGAATGCTTAATATAAACACCACAATTATAATTGTTACTAATATGTTCATATCATATATATATTGGTGTCCATCTGTACTCAATATTTACTAGCCTTATTCCTTATTACTGATCATTCACCTAACTTCTCACTTTCTATAAAACCTTAAAATCTTATCAACCTAACTTCTTAACCCTAGAACTCAACTCTTTCAACCTTCACCTCTCAATCCTATTACCCAACTGTTGTCTCCTCATGTATATTAACTCACACCTTTTTACCCTTATTTCTATCATCCAACCAAATCTAACTCCAGCATCATTATTAAACATTATATTAATTAATACCTTACAATCATTGGTTACTGGCATAATCTCTCGTCACTCAAACTTCATCATGAACCCATACCATCTTACATTCATATAATTATATAAGCACATGTATCTAATCTAGTGGAACTAAATACAGTAGGGTCATCTTAGACTCTTTAATATGCCCCGTGTGGTTCCCGGGTGCACCCGTTTGGTCGCGGGACAAAGAATAGGGCCACTGCAGATCCCTATAGAGGGGTAGGCAGAGGGGTAGAATCCCCCCAAATTCATGTTCATTTTATCATCTTTTGTTCATGTTTCATGTTCATTAAAGGTCTTCATCATGATCCCTGCATTGTTTCAGGTGCTATCTCGTTCGCATCAAAAGAGCAGTGGCAGAAAAACAATAAACGTGGCTCCAGCGTAAATGGAGTTTCTACGATAGAATTTGCAGCAACTCTACAGTTCAGGGTGAGAAGGTTCTAGGCCCATTTTCAATATTTTATCTCGATGTACATGGAAGATGAGCCTGGCATGTTCATGCCTGTTAGGCGCCATATAACCTTTTCATGTGTTGGTGCGCCTTAAAACCCAATTCAATTCAATTGATATGACTGTGCTAGTTATGACACTAACATACAACTGCACAATAATATAATATTAATGACCTGATACTAAGCCCAACCAACAGTTACTGTCATAACATAATGGTAATCACTGTTATAGATTCCAAATATCACTCTCTTGCTATTTATTCTATTTTTATATATTAATCAAATTTAATTAAAATCATATTCATATTAATAACTCTGTGACAGCATATCCAAGAACCAGTAATTACTGCGTAACGCCTCATTCTGAATTACGTCTATAAAAAAAAAAAAGCTTTTCAGAAACTACTTGTGTAAACCTGGAGTCGACAACTGAATCGATATTCTATTAATATACTACTGATAACGTGAACTTTTAAAAGATGGAGGACAAAAGAAGTGGACAAAAACGAACATCAACAAAACCTTATACATCGCAACGAGGAGATTTGTCGAACTTAAAACAAATTTGCCAACCTTTACCGGACCTCTACGGAATTTACCGATCGTATCAGTATGCTGAGAGCATATCACAATACGTATTACTTTGAGTTTGTATCACAGTATACCGGTATATCGGTAATACCGCGCACCACTAGTATATAAACAGGCGCAGACACGTTGGAAAGGTCGAGATTTGTACAAAAAAACCAACTCAGATGCGTGGCTCATTTGCCTCTGTCTTAGCGGAAACTTTGAAATGCATAATGTTTATGATTTGGGTACTCGCAGATGAGTGTGAATCGCATTCGGAGGTGTACAAGGGATTTACCTCATTTTGTCTTTTTTAGGGCAACAAGACATTCATCCAGGGGAATGAAAACCTAAGATACGTGTTGGACCAAATTCCAGATCTTGAGCGACCAGAATATCTGAAATTTCCCACCATGAGGAAATACTTGGCCACTGTTGTACAGGTGAAGACAGTTTAGATTTGTTTTAAGATTGTCAGTGTTGTGAAGTTCTCCATCTTGGGTGTCTGTCTGTCCGATCTTGTCCAGACAAAACGACGACATCGAAATCAATAAGTGCAATAAGATCTTAATTTAATAGCAATAAAATAATAAAAATCTTGATGTTTGGAAGCAATTTCTACTGTTTTGACTTCGCGTCGAAAATGCCCTTTTGTCAAAGCCAGACTCGTAAAAGATTTTAGAGTCTTTATTATTAGTATAACTGTTTTATCTTTTGAATGGGTATGTAGAAGCAAACCATATAGAAAAATTACATGTACATAGCAATATTAAGAATACCAGGCAGTCGGAGATGTTGTTGTTTACCTTGCTTTATCATCTTGTTGTTTAGGTGTTTGGCATGAAGGAAAATGATGTGATGGAGGTCGCAAGACTAATGGGCCATGAACTGGCGGTCCATCGCAAGTTCTATAGGCTGCAGGACGAGGTCATTGAACTAGCGAAGATATCAAAACTTCTCATTTCAGTTGAGAATGGCAATGCACATCGATTTTCCGGAATGTCCTGGACTTGAGTGGTAATTGGACTTGAAATTTGTATACAATATATTCTTCTGTAAAAGATTGGTGGGGGACGCACATAAGCATTATATATTTTTGTCGAACCCGCTTGCGGAGAGCTGAATATAGCTGTCACTTTGGAGGTTCGGTGTTTGTGCGTCCATACATCCGATTTTGTCCGGCCTAATATGCTGTCGTGGATGGAGGGATTTTTAAATAACTTGGCACAAACGATCACCATAACAAGATGATGTGTCGCTTGCAAAACCCGGGTCTGTAGCTCAAGGTCAGGGTCACACTTGGAGGTCAAAGGTCATAAAGATATGCACACTTAGGTTTACGGACCGTACCTTCAAAACCGCTTTATGGATTTTTAAATAGCTTGGCACAAGTGATCACCATAACAAGACGATGTGTTGCACTCAAAACCCAGGTCCATAGCTCAAAGGTCAAGGTCACATTTGGAGGTCAAAGTTGAAATGACGTACATAATTTCGTGTCCGGGCCGTACCTTCAAAACCACTTCATGGATTTTTAAATAACTTTGCACAAGTGATCACCATAACAAGACGATGTGTCCCGCGCAAAACCCAGGTCCCTAGCTCAAAGGTCAAGGTCACACTTGGAGGTCAAATGTCGAAAAGATGTACACAATTTTGTGTCCGGACCGTACCTCTAAAACCGCTTCATTGATTTTGAAATTACTTGACACAAGTGATAACCATAACAAGATGATATGTCGCGTGCAGAAACCCGGTCCGTAGCGAAAAGGCCAAAGCCAAACTTGGAGGTCAAACTCAAAGGTCAAAAAGAGGTACATAAATTCGTGTCCAGAGCATAACTCTTAAAGTATTGCAGATACCTTTGTGAAGTTTGTGTGAATGATCAGGACATTGAGACGGAGTTTAGTGGACATGAACCATAACTCTAGCTTCACTACTTCTTAAATTATCTCCCCTTTTTGAAGAATCTTGTCTGGAGTATAACTCTTAAAGTATTGCAGACACATTTATGTAGGTTTGTGTGAATGATTAGAACAATGAGACAGAGTGAAGTGCAAAGGAATATTAACTCTAGCTCCTCCACTACTTTTTTTAATTATCTCCCCTTTTTGAAAAATCTTGTCCGGAGCATAATTCTTAAAGTATTGGAGATACTTTCATGACAGTTTGTGTGAATGATCAGGACAATGAAACAGAGTGTAGTGCACAGGAAACATAACCCTAGCTTCACTACTTTTTGAATTATCTCCCCTTTTTGAATTTTTTTGACAGAGCATAATTAAAGTATTCTTTATGAAAGTGTAATGTGTTAATGTTCACGGTACTGAGACGGACTGCAGTGCACAGGAAATACAACTATTGCTTCCCTTCTTTCTGAATTATCTCCCCTTTTTGAAAAAATTGTCTGGAGCATAACTCTTTTAAAGTATTGCAGATACCTTTATGAAAGTTGTGTGAATGATCAGGATAATGAGACGGAGACTCGCTTCCAGTAGGATTCAAACCAGCGCAGTGAGAGGCGGGCTCTACATATTGCCCTTGGGAATCTAGGTATCAATTACATGCCTATATACACAGTATAAGCCGCGTCCCCTGGAAGCCATGTTTTTTTCAAATAAACCTCAATCCTCGGATCTCCTTTTCTATGGGCAAAAATACTGTAATAGTGCGCAAAACGCAGTATTGGAATGCCAAACCCAATCTTCAGATGAATGTCACATGTGAAATGAATTGAGAGAGAATTGAAAGCAATTTTTCAAACTTGGATTAGTCAATCTTCTTATGTTCTGTATTTTTTTCACAGACCTTCCAGCTGACCCTGAATATTCTGTAATGGAAGCTCAACCTATGCCGGAAACAGATCTTCCAGAAGATTCGGTAATGGAAGCTCCACCTGTGCCGGAAACTTCAGGTAACCATAATTCACTTTTGATCATTATGCTCAGGTGCAATGGAAATGCACTACATGTATATGTATGTGTACCACAAGCAGTATGTGTACCACAAGCACCAGCAACCAGTACCCTTGTTATTCCAATAATGTTCACCAGGAGATGTCTTTAATTTGCAACAATGATTAGTAAAATGAGAAATGTAGCTTTAGAGCTGTTTGTGCGGTGGGTGGTACATTTTCACTGAACATGGGTATACTTTCACTGTTAGATATCTGAATATTGGAAACAGAATGAACAGTTAATTGAGTTTTTTATGTCGAATTTTCATTTCATTATTCTTAAAAAAATGCACTGGTCAGAAGCATATGCATTTTTTTTAGCTCACCTGCTGCCAAAGTGCCAAAGGTGAGCTATTGTGATGGCCTGCCATCCGTCCGTCCATCGTCCATCAACAATTTCTTCAAACGACATCTCCTCTGAAACCACTTGGCGAATTTTCACCAAATTTCATGGAAATGTTTCTTGGGTGGTTCTCTACCAAAATAGCTAAAAATGTTCTGGTCTGCTACATAATTAGGTCACCAGAGCAACCCAGGGCCATCATGGCCCTCTTGTTTGTAAAAGAAATTCATGGAGAAGAGCATTTTCAATGATTTGTTTAATCTGAAAGCTTTAATGTTCGCCATAACTTTATAACGGCTTGTTTTTCGCTCATATTTGCCTACAATGCTCCTTGCCATTATTGCTTCATGTTGACGTACCTCTTGTGACCTTCACCTTCAGACTGACCATGTTCAGGGTCAAATACTTAGAAACAGACTAGCATTTACACCTATGACAATATCCTGCTTGAAAATACTACAATTTGTTCCATTTGTTTCAAATCTTCTTATGTTCTGTATTTTTTCACAGACCTTCCAGCTGAAGATATGATACAATCAGACCCTGAAGATTCTGTAATGGAAGCTCAACCTATTCTGGAAACATCAGGTTACCATAATACATTTTTGATCATTATGCTCAGGTGCAACGGAAATGCACTATCAGGGGCGTACCTGGGCATACGCACTGACGCACGTGCGTACAGGCTATTAAAGAAGCAAACAAATAAAAAAGGCTAAAAATGCGAAAAATGCAATAAAAACTGAAGGTATAGAGGGGTAAGGCACATTTGTGAATCCAAAACTCGATGGTGCGTATACCTAAATGAGCCCCAGGAACGCCCCTGACTATATGTATATGTATGTGTACCACAAGCACCAGCAACCAGTACCCTTGTTATTTCCAATAATGTTCATTTTCAATGATTTATTTAATCTGAAAGCTTTAACATTCGCCATAACTTCATAACGACTTATGTATTTTGCTCATATTTGCCTACAATGCTCCTTGCCACTATTGCTTCATGTTGACATACCACTTGTGACCTTGACCTTCAGGCTGATCTTGTTCAGGGTCAAATACTTAGATTTACACTGATGACGATGTTCTTCTTGAAAATACTACAATTTGTTCCATTTGCAGATACACTGCAAATCACTGAGACATTGACTGTTGGTAGACATAACGTAAATTGATCAGATAAAATATCTTTATGAGGGAGACTTAACACCAGATGAACTCTCGATTGAAAATGGTAAACTAATTAGCAAAATCTATGACAAGAGAGATGATTTTAATTTTGACATTGTTAATTATCCCCACTTGGATGGGGATGTTCCCCGAGCAACTTCTTATGGGGTGTACCTGTCTCAACTTATTCGTTTTTCTAGAGCTTGTACTCGAGTTGAGGACTTTAATCTTTGTACAACTAAAAAGTTACTCAATCAGGGTTACCGTTACCATAAACTTCGTAAAACCTTTGCAAAATTGTATTATCGTAACCCTGATCTTCTTCCCAAATATAAATGTAATTTAAGGACTCTTCTGCGACAAGGACTATCACAACCTGACTTCTATGGTGATGTGATTTATAAACTTCGTAAGATTCTTGGTCATGATCACTTTCATACTATCTTTGTTAAACTTGTTAAAAAGTTTATCAAAAGAGGTTATGACCCTATCATTTTGCAACGTACTGCATGCTTGGTGGTGGACCCTTTTACAGTTTGCCACTATGCTTTCCTCTTTAATTGTACGATGACCGGACAGGCTGTGGACCCTATGATGACGCCTACCTAAAGCCCATTGGGACGGTGGCGTTTGATGTTTGTCCATGTTCTTTCTTGTCGTGCCCTTAATGATGTATTCTCTTAATGCTCTGGCTTCTGCCAAGTCATTGAGTACCTTCATTGTGGCTTTCTAGGCTATTGTTTTTTTGTATTATATTTACACGAGCATATTTGTGTTTTACTTATATTGCCTATTGATGCTGCCTTGTTGGTTAGAATTTTGATCATGGCGGGGATTTCTTTATTTACACTGTCCTGTTTTAATGGGATGACAGTAGGGTAAGTGTGAGGTTTGGTGCACCCTAGAAGCGGTTTAAACCCCCAGTGGCCTACTTTGCCACTGACCGTTCCAAGGCGGTAGCCCTATTGTCAACCCTTTTGTGTTTGTGATGTCGTTTGCATTTTTTATTACTTTTTCCTTTTCGTTTGTCTGTTTGCGTGTTTGTTTTTGTGTTTTGTGGTTGACTGTCGTCCTTGAATGCTGCTTTCACTGTCCGATATTTTTATCCTTTTCTGTACACGTATAAATGAACTGTAGATGACTTATGAGTATGAAATTTAAATTTAGGCTTGAATCAGTTTGCTAACCAAAATTTCTGGGAATTAAAAATTAAATTTAAATGCAAAAGGTATTATTGCACCTCGCACAAAATCCTAGGAATTTCATTGGATTAGAGCGTTCACATGGTGACCCATAGTGGGTCATATATTTCATAGAGGGTCGCTAAAAACAATATGGACTACAATTCCGATTCAAAGTTTAAATCATCTGCAAATAGTTCTTTAAGGCATTAATAACAAACATAATAAGACGATGTCAACGTTGTGATGACGTGAAATTGCGCGAACGTCTCAATGACGTTGACGTTCCATTATTAAAATGGGTTAACTTTCGGTTTTTGCCTTAAAAAAGGTGCTCGATGCAATAAATCAGTTATTGGGTTTGTTACTGACCCCCTACAGAAATATGTGGGGTCAGTCAGATATATAAATCGTACTGACCCCACATATTTCTGTAGGAACAAACCCAATAACTAATATTGTCTTTCGTAATAGTGTTCACAAAGTGCAGTTATGGAATTTGAAATTCAAAAACCGTAGCCAAATCTCTTGGCATGAACAAGAATTTACTGGCCCAAAATAGAGAGTATAATAAATCATATATTTTTTCCACAAGCCAGTTGAGCCTTTGCGGTTTCACTGGCTCGAACTGAAAAATACTGTACCACCGCTAATTTCCATGACTGAAAGTGGTATATGTCTTTTGTTTTTAAATAGTTCTGGGACATTGCCTTTTATATTTGTTTATAATTATCTTTATGCATTTATACGTGTATTCCAGAGACGTTGGGGCAGCAGGACACTCCTGCCATTCAAGAAGAGAAGAAAAGAAGGAAGCGATTAGCAGTGGTTAAAGGTAAATTATCTATACTTCTATATTGTGCTTTCAATCTGTCCAAAGAGTCATATCATTTTAGGACGGTGCTGCAGATATTTACAACTGTATAACAATTAATCACCTATTTACTGTAGCTGTAGATGGCATACATTTAATGTTAAGTAAATAGTGAGTGGGCAGTTTAGAGCCAAAAAAGGCATATACATGTGTTTCCAATCATTTTCAGTTTTTAGCTGTCACACCTCAAGTCGAGTTTTGCATGTAACATCAATATCTCAGTAACAACTGCATGCATGCAACATCCATATCTCAGTAACAACTGCATGCATGCAACATCCATATCTCAGTAACAACTGAAATGCATGCAACATCCATATCTCAGTAACAACTGCATGCATGCAACATCCATATCTCAGTAACAACTGCAATGCATGCAACATCCATATCTCAGTAACAACTGCATGCATGCAACATCCATATCTCAGTAACAACTGCATGCATGCAACTTCATACAAGGCTTACAAGTCATTTTTACTAATAAGTAAACTAAAATGTCATCTTAATTACAAAGCAAAAACCCTACTCCTTTGACAAAATATTTCTATTAGTCAAGCTTGCTGTCCTCAGACAGGTCTTGTTCAAAGAGAAAATGAATTAATAGTTATCAACTGAAATACTCCTAAAGCGGGGTCTGAAAGACCATGCGCTAACAATAGTCATCATTGACATTTCATTGGCTCAACTGAAGATAAAACATAACATTGTACTATGACATTCCATAACTAGTTCACATTTCACACTGAATATTCATGCTCTTATAAACTGAACAGTGACATGTTTAAAATTTCATTTCAGAGAGTCATAAGCTTGATTTTGAAATTGACGACTCGGACAACGATCCAGATTATAAACTTCGTAGGTTATTTATATAAGTATTAATTAATTCATTCATTCATTCACTCACTCATTCACTCACTCACATATCGATGTTGTCTGTTCTGTTTGGATGGATTGACAGATGTCACAAATGTGTGTGTGTGTGTGTGCGTGTGTGTGTGTGTGTGTGTGTGTGTGTGTGTGTGTGAAGCCTCCGCTATAATAAGAATATTCGGTGTGATGGCCTTACATGGTGCCATGGGTTGCATACCAATCATTGGTTGAATAGCAACCACTGACTGGTCACCATAGATACTAGAGGCAAACATAAGTATCACTTACCACCATAGCAATCCCCAGTTGTCATAGCAACCAGTGGCCACTATAGCTGTAATGCTGGTTTGCAATAGCCACCACTGTTCATTACAGCAGTGACTGGTTACCATAGCACAAAATGCAAATAAACCATTAAGCTGTTTCCAATTGTCATACCTTCAGCCATACATTAAGCCCCCTCACTGCACCATTTAATAAAATAAGCATTATTCGTAAACAGTCGCTGCTTGCATTCCATAGGTAATTCCATCTTCCGTCGGTATTCATGTAACAATATCATCTCATTAGAATGTCTGTATAAATTAATATTTAAAACGCTGAAAGTAAAGAACATTATATTATTCTTGTGTTAATTTCTACTTTTAAGTATTTCGTTCCTGTGCTAGATGATCAAGATTCTTGGTGATTTTGGAAAAAGTAGTTTCCCTAAACTGAGGAACTTCTCCCTTATTTTGAATTCGGGATATAAAATGTTTTCATTTTTTACAAATATTTACAGCTAAGGGAGACAAGCATGATAGCAGCAGTGACTCAGACACAGAGATGCCTGTTTGCAAAAAGAAACGTAAAGGTTTGTGTAATAATTTTAGCGATTGTGCACTTGATTATAAAAGTCTTAGAAAAACATGTAGATGAAATAATGAACGAGCCATTCATTAAATATGGTTAAAGTTATCTTTCACTGTCTTGAGCTGTTTTTATTGTGTCGCCTTTTGGAAGAAAATGCGGTACATAGGGATCGCTTTGTCGTCCGCCGCGAAAACTTAACGTTGGCTATAACTTTCTCATTTCTTGATATTTCTGCATCAAACTTTCGCTATATACTCATCATGACAACATCCACATGACCGTACTAAAATAGCAAGGTCAAGGTCACACTGAAGGTCATTATATGGGTTAAATACTTTTTTTCTACACGAAAACTTAGCGTTGGCTATAACTTTCTCATTTCTTGATATTTCTTCATCAAACTTTTCACTATATACTCATCATGGCAACATCCACATGACCGCACTAAAATATCAAGGTCAAGGTCACACTGAAGGTCATTTCACGAAAACTTAACATTGGCTATAACATTCCTATTTCTTGTTATTTCTTCATCAAACTTCCAATATTTACTCATCATGACACCATCCACATGACCATACTAAAATATACAGCTCAGGGTCAGACTGAAGGTCTTTTCACGAAAACTTAACATTGGCTATAACTTTCCTATTTCTTGATATTTCTTCATCAAACTTCCAATATTTACTAATCAAGGCACCATCCACATGACCATACTAAAATATAAAGGTTTTAATTGACAAGGCCCCAGAAGGCGACACACATATATAACTGACTGCAGGCATTTTATACACCCCCTACACCCCCTCACCCGAATAAGTCAGGTGGAATGTACATTGGTTGAGCTTGCCTGTCTGTCATCTGTCTGTCTGTCTGCAAACCAAATCTTTTACTGCTAACTAAGGGTATTTAAAAGTGCCTTAGAGTCCTGAAACTGTATAGGAATATTAACCTGCATGTGTAATTGTGCACCTGGGATTTTGTTTGTCATTTACTCGCAGCAACAGTAGAGCAATGGCACTTGATTTGGTTGCTCTTAATCTGATTGTGCAGCAAATTTGATCAATGGTATTTAACCAGGAGTCCTGAAAATTACCAGACTGCTAAGCAGCATGGGGTTTCAAATGGGGTTTGTTCAGTTCAGAATGATGTTTTGAATTGAAATAAAACTGTTGAATTAATTTTCAATTATGTTCTAATTACAGTTTGTGCGTCAAAGAAAAAGAGGTGGACAGAGGAAGAGAAAGAGTTCTCTTAAGACTCTTGTCCACAGGGCTGTGGTTGCAGGAAAGCCACCTCAAAAAGCGGACATTGATATAGCAAAGTTGCAAAATGGACTACTAAAAAACTTGCCATGGCTTTCATTAAAACATCAAGTGTGGGCGTTAGCCCAAACAAGGATAAAAATAGCTAGACGGGAGCTGAACCATTAAGGGCTATGATATTACCATAGCTATTGAAAGTGGTGTAAAATCCGACACACATACTCATCGTGACATTGACCAGAGTTTGTACTTTCATTGTTTGCCCATGACTTCAAGTGCCGAAATTGAACACAGTTGTTTAACTTTACTTTGCACATCCATAGCTATGAACGCATAACTAAGATGAGAATAATTTCTAAAAAATATGACTGGATATGGACCTTGTACAGTTAGTTAACAAGTAGGGCAACTACATTTTACATTGTTTAAAGTTGATACAAGTCATATCTGTAATAGTATTGTAAAGCTAATGAAACTGTTATGATGCTGGTACTATCAGATGGGAGTTATAATATTATTTTGTTTGTACATGTACTTAATTGTATTAAGTATTCGCATAATGACAATGCAACCATGCTTTTGTTTTAGAAGTCATATTGTAGACACTTTGTAAGAAAACGAGTATGAGGGCTGTTCCAAATTTTCTGTGACCAAAGACACCTAAATATTGGGTTACATGTAAAGGAACTTTGTTTATACTTAGTACTATGTAGCATTATTTGTGAATTGTGAATCATGAACACATAATGGATTAGTTGTACATTACTACACTATTTAGTTGTGTCACAATACAGACACACAAGCAAAATCTGGTCCTCGTGGAAAAAAATATGAGGCTGACCTTTTGGTATCAAAATTTATTTTTGGTGACAAATGCAAAATCTGTTGTTTATACTTTATACTTAAAAATCATTAACATTTGAGGTGGTATAATTTTAGTGTATTTCATGCTGTAGGAGCTGTGCAATTTTGACCATTGTAAAAGGTTCCTTTCATATAGTGCTCGATTATTTGGCATTTCACTGGCAATGCGTGGACATTGGCCACTGCAAATGTTAATGATTTCACAATACACAACAACAGTCTTATCAGGGTCTGAACTTTGCTCTTTGATATTTATGTTTGTCTCGAAATGTCTATGTACATACAGTGTAGACAATAATTACGCTGTAAATCTGTTGATATTAGTCAATGTCTCCACTTTCCTTTTGTAAGATTTCTGTACTGATTATAGCTTGTGAACCTTCCTTTTTTGTGAGAAAAAGAAATATAAAAAGATCGGACAGGGAAAGTAGCATTCAAGGAGGACAGTCAATCACAAAACACAGAAACAGACATGCAAACAGACAAACAAGAAGGCAAAGTCATAATAAAAGCAAACGACATCACAAACATAAAATGGTTGACAAGAGGGCTACCGCTTTGGAACGGTCAGTGGCAAAGTAGGCCACTGGGGGTTTAAAACGGTTCTAGGTTGCACCAAACCTCACATTTACCCTACTGTCATCCCATTAAAACTAAAGATGATTGTGATACAATCCTGATAAAGTGACACAATAAAGCAATGAGCATTTGATTGACAATTGTGTTGTAGTCTTCCTTTCTTGTGGTTTGAACTTACTAAATAGCTGTGTCTCTGTTAAATCCAGGCATATTACATTACATCATTGTTTTTAGAAAACATCAAAATTAAGTTTTCAATGTATTACTGATATTTAAAATGAGGTTTTCTTATTCATTTTGAGTTATATTAAATTATTAATAACTGTTAGAAAATGTATTGATATAAGCCCAATTTTGACAGAGACAGATATAATGCTAATGTATTATGCACAATTCTCTATACGGTACAATTATTATGCTCCTTGAAGGGAGGAGCATATAGTCCATGAGTTCGTCCGCCAATCTTGTCCTCGCTGTTTCTCCATAGCACTTCGATGGATTTTCACGACCCTTTGTGGGCAGCATCGGTATCGAGTGCAGATGCACATATCATCGTCGATAATTTTCCTTCGAGTTATGACACTTCGTTTATTTGTCGTTCTAACCAGTACTAACAACCAGCTTATGGGTCGCAGTACTCTTGACGATGTCACTTATGAAATGCCGTACAGAGAGATACATTTGGCATGGTTTCATTCAGAATATTTGATGCTAATTCTTCTGTAGTGTATGTTCTATTAATTTCTTGTGGGGACATGTCCCCACACTACATTCTCATGTCCCCACACTCCTCTCTCGCGGAGAGACTATTAATTTCTTGTAGGGACATGTCCCCACACTACATTCTCTCTTGTGCCCACACTCCTCTCTCACGGAGAGCCTATTAATTTCTTGTGTGTATATGTCCCCACCTTACATTCTCTTGTTCCCACACTCCTCTCTCATGGAGAGACTATTAATTTCTTGTAGGGACATGTCCCCTCACTACATTCTCTCTTGTGCCCACACTCCTCTCTCATGGAGAGACTATTAATTTCTTGTGTGGACATGTCCCCACACTACATTCTCTCTTGTCCCCACACTCCTCTCTCGCGGAGAGACTATTAATCATGTCCCACACTACATTCTCTCTTGTGCCCAAACTCCTCTCACAGAGGGACTATTAATTTCTTGTGTGGACTTGTCCCGACACTATATTCTCTCTTGTGCCCACACTCCTCTCTCGCAGAGAGACTTAATTTCTTGTGGGGACATGTCCCCACACTACATTCTCTCTTGTTCCCACACTCCTCTCACGCGGAGAGACTATTAATTTCTTGTAGGGATATGTCCCACACTACATTCTCTCTTGCCCACACTCCTGTCACGGAGGGACTATTAATTTCTTGTGGGGATTTGTCTCCACACTATATTCTCTCCTGTGCCAACACTCCTCTCTCGCGGAGAGACTATTAATCCCTTGTGGGGACATGTCCTGACACTATATTCTCTCTTGTGCCCACACTCCTCTCTCTTGGAGAGACTATTAATTTCTTGTGTGGACATGTCCCCACACTACATTCTCTTGTCCCCACACTCCTCTCTCATGGAGAGACTATTAATTTCTTGTGTGGACATGTCCCCACACTACATTCTCTCTTGTCCCCACACTCGTGTCTCGCGGAGAGACTATTAATTTCTTGTAGGGACATGTCCCACACTACATTCTCTCTTGTGCCCAAACTCCTCTCACTTAGGGACTATTAATTTCTTGTGTGGACTTGTCCCCACACTATATTCTCTCTTGTGCCCACACACCTCTCTAACTGAGAGACTATTAATTTCTTGTAGGGACATGTCCCACACTACATTCTCTCTTGTCCCCACACTCCTCTCTCACGGAGAGACTATTAATTTCTGGTGGGGACATGTCCCCACACTACATTCTCTCTTGTCCCCACACTCCTGTCTCGCGGAGAGACTATTAATTTATTGTAGGGATATGTCCCACACTACATTCTCTCTTGTGCCCACACTCCTGTCACGGAGGGACTATTAATTTCTTGTGGGGATTTGTTCCCACACTATATTCTCTCCTGTGCCCACACTCCTCTCTCGCGGAGAGACTATTAATCCCTTGTGGGGACATGTCCCGACACTATATTCTCCTGTCCCCATACTCTACGCTCGGGGAGAGACTATTAATTTCTTGTGGGGACATGTCCCGACACTATATTCTCTTGTCCCCACACTCTACTCTCGGGAAGAGACTATTAATTTCTTTTGGGGACGTGTCTCGACACTATATTCTCTTGTTCCCACACTCTTCTCTCAGGGAGAGACTATTAATTTCTTGTGGACATGTCCCGACACTATATTCTCTTGTCCCCACACTCTACTCTCAGGGAGAGACTATTAATTTCTTATGGGGACATGTCCCGACACTATATTCTCTTGTCCTCACACTCTTCTCTCGGGGAGAGACTATTAATTTCTTGTAGGGACATGTCCCGACACTATATTCTCTTGTCCCCACACTCTTCTCTCAGGGAGAGACTATTAATTTCTTATGGGGACATGTCCTGACACTATATTCTCTCTTGTCCCCACACTCCAGTCTCGGGGAGAGACTATTACTTTTAAATCTTAGAATGTGTATCTTCTGCTCAATATTTAGGGGTTACCATAACAAATAATCTAGACTGGGGCCCTCACATTAATAATATAACTAGTAAGGCAACTAAAACCCTTAGTTTCTTGAGACGTAACTTGGCACTAACTCCAAAAGTAACAAAAGTAGTTGCCTATAACACATTGGTACGGCCTCGGCTAGACTACGCGTCACCTATTTGGAACCCCTATCATCAAAACCATATAACCCAAATACAAAAAGTACAAATATTTGCTGCTAGATGGTCATGTAGACGATGGCGCAATTCTAGTCATGTTGGAGAAATGATAGACGAACAAAAATGGTCAACTCTAGAATCCCATCGTACCATAGCTAGCTTAATCTTCTATAAAATTCATGTGTGTATAAGCTTTTATTTACCCTCGCTGTATTGCACGAAGCATTTTAGCGAGCTTGTTGGGTGATGTGCGTAGTGATATATATATATATCTACAGTCTACTTGAGGCAGATATAGTGCTGCCACACTGGAATACCATGACATAGTACACGATACCCCACCCAGTCACATTATACTGACACCGGGTCGACAGGTCGTAGCACTACCCATTTTTTGCTCATCAGGCATGGGTTACAAGTAACTACTATCAGTTGTAAAGTCTTTGGTATGACAGGGGACTCGAACCCACGACCTCCCGAATGCAAGGCAGACGCTATAACCACTACACCACAATGTTTCGGTATATATATAAAATTCATTCAGGTCAAGTCTCCTTAAATAGGCCAACTTAATAACCCCAGTCAACCCCATGTCAAAGTCAACATCCTCCCATGAATTCCAATAAAGTAGGCCTCATGTAAATACTGACGCTTTCAAGTACTCCTTTTCCCCCCATCATCCACTGTGGAAGGCTTTAAGTCAAAAATATAGCGTCAGGTCAGAGGTGTTATGTTTGACGCCTCTGACAACATTTATTGTAGAAAGTGGCTTGGTTATTATAATTGTATATACAGTCACTTATTTATCAGTTCAAAACTTTAACCATTCCACCACCTGTCGTAATAACTGAATAGATTGACAGTATCGATAGATAGATAGAATTTCTTCACAATATATTCTCTCCTGTGCCCACACTCTACTCTCGGGGAGAGACTATTAATTTCTTGTGGGGATATGTCCCCACACTATATTCTCTCATGTGCCCACACTCTACTCTCGGGGAGAGACTAATAATTTCTTGTGGGGACATGTCCCCACACTATGTTCTCTCTTGTCCCCACACTTACTCTCATCATGAGCAGTTTTTTTTAAAGAAACGTTACACAGTAGTCTAAGGGATATAATTCTGAACTGAAAACATGATTAAATTATAATAGAATAAAAGACTGACTTACTATGATCCCAATAAGATACTGATGTTTTGATGGAAAGAAATGATATTTTTATATTTTATTCTGCCCAGTTGATTTGTGTTTGCCATTTTGAGCATAGGTGTAGATCTAAATAAAATGAAGGTTTTGGGAATGAAGCTATCCAGTAGGCTACATGGAGTGAGTAATACAATTTAGTTCATGTTTCTAATAGTCTATTTCCATGAAAACACAACTGCTACTGATAACACATCCTTCATAAATATAGGCTATTCATCTTTTTCTCTGAAGAATATATAAATTTACTTGAAATTCATTTGAACACTAACTCAACACAGCTGTTTCCATGCATTATATCTAAATGCAGCAAGTTGCAGGAGCATATCCACGAATTTTTGATTGGTACAGCCAAATATATGATGAGCGGCGTAAACCGTGAGTTGCTATTTTTTATTGCAAGGTCCCAAATCCTGCTTTCTTGCATATATTTCAGGCCACTGGAGACTGAGTTTCAAACAAAATTATTCACTTGTAAAAAGTGTAAGAAAACTATAAATAACGACACAAGAATATTAACTAGTATATACGATACCCATATATTATTTTTCACAGTTTTATTCGTTTTTATTAGTTTATTCTATCCAATAACATAGTCACATCATAACCTTCAGTACTGATAATGTCTCTGTTCTATTGGTATATGAAAATATAAACTCGATTGTATTTGGAAGTAAATTCGTTGGCAAATAAAGTCCTTGTGCACATGGATAAGCATAAGACTGTTCAGTCTGGTTTGCGTCATTGACGATCTAAGGTATGTTTTGATTACTCCCATGCTAATAAATGACTTTTCGCTAGTGGCGTTTGTTGCGGGCATGACCAACACCAGTTGTAACAGATTCAGAACTTTGCTCGCGCTCGGACATTGACCTGAAGTAGCTCGTGATATCGACTAGTACAATGTCTTCTGGTCTCTTATCCATTTCAAAATTAGCCGACAATGATTTTAACTGATGCTCTGGGTCTTGTTTATGAAAGTCATCTCCATAGAATTCAGTTACAATGTCAATCTCGGTTTCATAGTTGGATCCTTTAACACATTTGAGAAATAGTTGCTCTGATTGCAAGTGAAGTCACTGCTATTATATTGACCAGTAATTACATTGAATATGTTGTCAACAGCCTTGAAATACATCTGTCTGTAATCGGTTTTAACAGAAGAGTGGTATTTTTCTGCAGCATCCCCAGTCTCATATCTGACATCCTGCGTCGTCGAGGGAGTTTTGGTTCCTCCACAGATTCACCTGCAGCTTTAATATCCGTTACCTTCTCCCAGAACAAATCGAAACATTCATCAGACCTTATCGTAGCTATTGTCTTGATAGTCATCCTTGGGATGGGCTTTGCTTCAGCAGCTGACATATCTTTTACCTGCAGAGTTGCGCTCAGATTGTCCGCATTTTGTAGAAGGGACACACGGCAATCTTGATTTTTGTAAAACTCGCGCCATCCCGTTAGTTTTTCTACATGTTCAGTCATTAATATATCTTGTCGGATTTCGCCGAAACTTTGCAGGAAGTATTAGTATTACGTCTAATTATGCGTATCGCGCTTTTGTTCTGGTTCTCTGATTTTTGACAGATTTATGGCCATTTTTTTGTTTTTACTTTAAATTTGTTTTCGCCGCTACTCTTCCTAAACGGCTTTTGGAATTTTGATGAAACTTTGCAGTGGAAGGAGACATCAGTTTTTCTCAAAAACAACCTCTACATTTTAATTTGTAATATGAATTTTCACCGTCTTCAGCCGATGCCATTCGTATTTTTTCAAGTTTAGTGTCGCGTTGTGTTTGGTTATTTCTAGATTGTGTGCTTTAAGTGCATCACCCATGACCTTTGACCCTTTGATACTGTCAGCACATGCAAGGTTGATTAAGTGACCGTGACAATGATTGTACAATACTCGTTGTTTTTTACCCCTTTATTCTGGCTTGTACGCCGTTCTTCTTGCCGGACATTGAAGCTGCCCCATCATATGTCTGACCTCTGCAATTCGACAGACTTAATGTTCAACCTAAAGAGGAGATATATTTAATACAGTTTGCTATTGTCTCAGCGTTTGTTTCACTATCTGATACAGACCAATCAGGACTGCATGAACCTCTAAATGTTTGTCTATCCATCGTAAGCATATCACTTACTGTTATCTGTTGTTTCATCAGCTAATATAGTGAAGTAGTCATATTATCTAATGTTGTCAGACAGTTCCCTTAACAGTTGGGAAGACATAATATTGAGCAGTTCATTTTGAATACCTGGCGAATCATATCGGTTGAGTTTACATTTTAACCAATCTCCAAACGAAGAGTCATCTTCACTCCTCAAAAGATTAAGCTGCGCGAAATTTGAACTACTGCCATCAACGGATCCACGAATCAATTTAAA
This sequence comes from Cyrtodaria siliqua, assembly GCA_037043455.1. Classification (NCBI taxonomy): domain Eukaryota; kingdom Metazoa; phylum Mollusca; class Bivalvia; order Adapedonta; family Hiatellidae; genus Cyrtodaria; species Cyrtodaria siliqua. Next base: position 53,407 of record JAWPHD010003569.1, read on the forward strand.
AATAAATTTGACATGGTCTGACCGAATACAAATGACGGAAGTTGGTATTAAAAAAAGAGTATGATAATGGACCTTTGGAAACGGCTGAGCACGACACATACGAAATATTGCAGTCTCGGTTTGATTGAGACTGTTCATGAGTGGTAGTGAAATATGCTAGCTACCGCTCAAGCCCTCTAGCCCCGGGTTGAGCAGAACTCAATATTCATAAAATCAACAGCACAAAAATATCTGTCTAGCTCAACTAAATTTGGGATTTGGTTTCCTTATATTATGTTGTAAAGGTTTGCGTAAGTAATTTTGCCTTCTGCAAATTCTGGTCTCTCATGGAACCCAAATTGTGATGGCCCATAAAATGTGCAATAAAGGCAGATCAAGGTTTGCATGTAAGTTGTTGTATATATATAATTTTGGTTTGGGATTTCTAAAAGCATTATGCATTTTATTCATACTTCTACCGTATATTGGGGCATGGGCTCCCTCCTCCTCGCCCCCCCACCCCCCCCCACCCCCAACGGCATTTATTTTTTTACATATTTCTGTGTTGTTTTGGTCAATTGTTACATATATACTATGTTGCCCTCATCGCCCCCACCCAATGCCTTCCCATCTACCACCCTCCCCCCACACACCCGAAAGTCGACTTTTTTCTTTTCTTTTTTTTTTACATATTTCTGTGTTGTTTTTGGTCAGTTCTTACACATATAGCTATGTCTCCCCAACCCCTCCCCACCCCAGCCCCCCCCCCCCCACTTCCCCCTCCCTCATTAGTACGTACTTTAACATATATATTATTATATAATTTTGGTTTGGGATGTCTTATAGCATTATGCATGTTATTCATACTTCAATCATATTGGGGCATGGGCTCCCTCCTCCCCCCACCACATGCCCCCTTTTTTTTGTTTTTGTTTTTACATATTTCTGTGTTGTTATGGTAAATTCTTTCACCTATAGCTATGTTGATATATAACCTTACATGTGTTGAAAGTGACGTAAGACATCATACAACCAACCATCATCACCACCATCCGCATATATATATATATTTTTTTCTCTTCATATATCTGTGTTGTTGTTTTTAGCAAGGGCCAGCAGAGCTTATGGGATGGTGTGTTGTCCGTCTTCCGTTGTCCGTCGTCCGTTAACTTTTCTTCAAACGACTTCTCCTCAAAAAGTGCTTGCCTAATTGTGACCAAACTTCACATGGATGATCCTTAGGTGAATGCTTTTTAGATTTGTTAAAATTAGGTCAGCACTGTATCCAAGATGGCTGCCATTACCATATATGGTCAAAACCTTAAAAAATCTTCTTCTCCAGAACCGCTGGACAGATTTCAACAGTTTTTCTTTTAAAATGATCGCCAACGCCTAGACTATCAAGTTTGTTCAAATAAAGTCCCCGGGGTCAAAAATGGCTGTGCCCCGGGGGTCCAAAGTTTGTATATTGAGGTTTTCCATGTTTAACATATAGACATATAGGAAAAAACTTTAAAAAATCTTATCTGAAACCACAAAGCACAGAGGTTTCATGTATTACATGTAGCATCAGCTTATGGTCCTCTACTAAGTTTGTTCAAATTGTGACCCTGGGGTCAAATTTGTCCCCGCCCCGGGGGTCACAGTTTTACATAGACTTATATAGGATTTTTTTTTAAAAATCTTCTTCTCGGAAACTACAGCAGCCAGAGGTTTGATATTTTGCATTTACTATAAGCTGATGGTCCTTTACCAAGTTTGTTCAAATGGTGACCCTCGGGTCACATTTGGCCCCGCCCCAAGGGTCACATGTTTTACATAGACATTTATAGGGAAAAACTTAAAAAATCTCCTTCTCTGAAACTGCAAGAGCCAGAGGTTTAATATTTTGCATTTGCTATAAGCTTGTGATCCTCTACCAAGTTTGTTCAAATGGTGACCCAGGGGTCACATTTGGCCCCGCCACGGGGGTCACAATTTTACATTAAGGCTTGTACAGGGAAAAACTGAAAAAAATCTTCTCTGGAACCACATGGCACAGAGCTGTCATGTATTACATGTAGCATCACGTTATGGTCCTCTACTAAGTTTATTCAAATGGTGACCTCGGGGTCTAATTTGTCCCCCCGCCCACGGGGTCACAGTTTTACATAGACTTATATAGGTTTTGTTTTTAGCTCTACTGGCCAAGGGCCAGCAGAGCTTATGGGATGGTGTGTTGTCCGTCTTCCGTCGTCCGTCCGTCGTCCGTCCGTTAACTTTTCTTCAAACGACTTCTCCTCAGAAACCGCTTGGCTAATTTTGACCAAACTTCACATGGATGATCCTTAGATGAATGCTTTTTAGATTTGTTAAAATTAGGTCAGCGCTACATCCAAGATGGCTGCCATTACCATATATGGTCGAAACCTTAAAAAATCTTCTCCAGAACCGCTGGACAGATTTCAACAGTTTTTCTTTTAAAATGATCGCCAATGCCTAGACTATCAAGATTGTTAATAAAGTCCCCAGGGTAAAAAATGGCCGTGCCCCGGGGGTCCAAAGTTTGTATATTGAGGTTTTGCATGTTTTTCATATAGACATATAGGAAAATACTTTAAAAAATCTTCTTCTCTCAAACCACAAGGCACAGAGCTCTCATGTATTACATGTAGCATCAGCTTATGGTCCTCTACTAAGTTTGTTCAAATGCTGACCCTGGGGTCAAATTTGTCCCCGCCCCGGGTGTCACAATTTTACATAGACTTATATAGGATTTTTTTTCTTCATCTTCTTCTCGGAAACTACAACAGCCAGAGGTTTGATATTTTGCATTTACTATAAGCTTATGGTCCTTTACCAAGTTTGTTCAAATGGTGACCCTCGGGTCACATTTGGCCCCGCCCCAAGGGTCACATATTTTACATAGACATGTATAGGGAAAAACTTAAAAAATCTTCTTCTCTGAAACTGCAAGAGACAGAGGTTTAATATTTTGCATTTTCTATAAGCTTGTGGTCCTCTACCAAGTTTATTCAAATGGTGACCCAGGGGTCACATTTGGCCCCACCCCGGGGGTCACAGTTTTACATAGGCTTGTAGGCAAAAATGAAAAAAAATCTTCTTCTCTGGAACCACATGGCACAGAGCTCTCATGTATTACATGTAGCATCAGCTTATGGTCCTCTACTAAGTTTGTTCAAATGCTGACCCTGGGGTCAAATTTGTCCCCGCCACAAGGGTCAAAGTTTTACTTAGACTTATATAGGATCTTATTTTTAAAAATCTTCGTCTCGGAAACTACAAGAACCAGAGGTTTGATATTTGACATTTATTATAAGCTTATGATCCTTTACCAAGTTTGTTCAAACGGAAAAAAATCTTCTTCTCTGGAACTGCAATAGCCAAAGGTTTAATATTTTGCATTTGCTATAAGCTTATGGTCCTTTACCAAGTTTGTTCAAATGGTGACCCTCTGGTCACATTTGACCCCGCCCCAAGGGTCACATGTTTTACATAGACATGTATATGGAAAAACTTAAAAAAACTTCTTCTCTGAAACTGCAAGAGCCAGAGGTTTAATATTTTGCATTTGCTATTAGCTTATGGTCTTCTACCAAGTTTGTTCAAATGGTGACCCATTGGTCACATTTGGCCCCATCCTGGGGGTCACAGTTTTACTTAGGCTTGTATAGGCAAACACTGAAAAAAATCTTCTTCTCTGGAACCACATGGCACAGAGCTCTCATGTATTATTTTGCATCTGATCTTAATCAAACTTTAGCAGATTTTATGGCTTTTAATTTGTTTACATTTTTTTTTTTTTTTTTTTTAAATTCTTTTTTTTTTTTTTTTTTTTTTTTATTTATTTATTTATTATTATTTATTTAATTTTTATTTTTATTTTTTTTAATTTTTTTTTTTTTCTATGTTGGACCAGTCGGACCAGTAACAGAGGAGTTATGCTCTTGATTTAGTTAAAAATGCTATAATTTGCCTCATTAATACGGTAGGGCCTTTATTTTTCATCTGATCTTTACCAAGCTTTTCCAGATTCTTTAGTTATGGCCCTTGATTTAGTCAAAAAGCTGTTTTTTGCCAGAAAATTCCAATAAAACATAAATGGCAGTCACTCGCTTCATTGATGTTATAAGAGCCATGTTAGCCAGTAGAGAATCCACAGGCCCTCTTGGGCCTCTTGTTTATCAGTTTATCAATATGTTTCGCCCTCCACCCACAAACCATCCCACCACCGCCAGAATGTGTTTTTATGGTTGTTTTCTTACATATGTCAGTGTTGTTATGTTTTATCAAATCTACATCTATATCAATGTTGCGCACCCCACCCCCTTATTGAAGCCTTTAATGACACCTTTCCATACCTGGATGACATATTGAACATTGACAACCCTTTCTTTTCTACTATGGTTAATAATATATATCCTAAAGAACTTCAACTTAACAAAGCTAGTATTTCTGATATTAACACTTCTTTTCTCGATTTACATCTCTCTATTGAAAATGGTGAAATAATTAGCAAGCCTATGACAAGAGAGTTGATTTTAATTTTGATACTGTTAATTATCCCCACTTGGATGGGGATGTTCCGCAGCAACTTCTTATAGGGTCTATGTGTCTCAATTTATTTGTTTTTCTAGAGTTTGTACTCGAGTTGAGGACTTTAATATTCGTAATCTTTGTTTAACTAAAAAGCTACTCCATCAGGGCTACCGTTATCAGTAACTTCGTACAACCTTTGCAAAATTGTATTATCATAACCCTGATCTTCTTTCCAAATATAAAAGTAATTTAAGAACTCTTCTGCAACAAGGACTATCACAACCTGACTTCTATGGTGACGTGATTTACAAACTTTGTAAGATCCTCTGTCATGATTACTTTCATACTATCTTTGTTAAACTTGTTAAAAGGTTTATCAAAAGAGGTTATGACCCTATCATTTTGCAATGCACTGCATGCTTGGTGGTGAACCCATTTACTGTTCGCGACTATGCTTTCCTCTTTAATTGTGCGATGACCGGACGGGCTATGGACCCTATGATGACGTCTACCTAAAGTATATGTTTGTCTGCAATCTTGTCTTGTTGTGCCCTCATTGGTGTATTCTCTTGTTGCTCTGGCTTCTGCCAAGTCACTGAGTACTTTCTTTGTGGCTTTCCAGGCTATAGTTTTTGTATTCAAATATACATGAGCATCTTTGTGTTTTACTTATATTGTCTATTAATGCTGCCTTGTTGGTTAGGTTAGAGAATAGTTCATGGCAGTGATTTCTTTATTTACAATGTCCCGTTTCATTGTAATGACAACTTTTTTGCCACTGACCGTTCCACGGCGGTAGCCCTATTGTCAACCCTTTTGTGTTTGTGATGTCTTACTTGGCCTTTTATTTACCTTTAAATGTGTTCTTTGTTTGTGTGTGTGTTTGTGGTTGACTGTCATCCTTGAATGCTGTTTTTCCTGTTCGATTATATTTATACCTATGTCCTAGTAGTTATGGTGGATTATGCGAGGAGGTAACTTGGTACTTCAGTGCATAAAGGTTATTGCTTATTGTTTATGTCGGTCAATATCTATTCATAGATAATGTTTGTAATTATATGCCATACCGACTTTAAATAAAATTTGTATCTTGTATCTTAGTGTGCAGTGTAAATCTCTTTGAAGTTGTTTTGGAGGTTGTTTATTATATTGTCATTATTATTCAATCCCTCTGAGGTTGCTGAACCATTATAGCCTATAATGTGTTAACGGGATGCACAACCAGTTATTCATTCAGTCAAGACAGTATCATTTTCATGGTTGAATTATTATGTTGAAAGTTTTGAAATGTGAGATTTCATTGTTGTTAAATTACATCTGTAATTGTATTACATGTTTTGTTAAAGTTTAGCATAATAATAAATCAAATAAGGTTTAAAATTCGAGGGCCTAGTTACGCAGATAGCTAAGCAGATAACGCCACCGGATGTGGAATACCGGGACTTGAGTGGGCATTGCGAGTGGGCTTTGCGTGGGAAGTACGTCACCGGAAGTATGTATTTTACCGGGACGAATAGCAACCGCCAATAAAAGGCGTGAATTTGCGGCAGTAAAGTATTAGTGCCGGACACTGAACTGTACCGGAAGGACTCAGCTAGATAGCTTTGAGATATAAAATAGCTGTGATATAGCATACATATATCATAAATTCAGTCCGATTAAAACCGAACATTTAATGTTTACTTAACAATATAGGAATTCCATCTAATGTGTAGTGAAATTCATTTTAAAATGCTTTAAAATCGTTGATATTTCTACTTTGTCATTTATATTCATTTGTATATATATTCATCTTGTTGTAAATAAATAATTAAAATTTGTAAATTTATTTATTCTTGATTCTCTCTTGGTTAGTTGTCTCCACTTAGTCTTGTTATAAAATCAACAAAATTACATAATGTGCATAATCTCCTTATACCCCTCTAAAAGTGTTTTAACTACTTTTTTTAGCAAGCACAATTTTGGCCATATCAACAAAATTAAATAATCTCCTTATTCCCCTCTACCATATGTAAAAAGTTTCATGAAAATATCTGTTATACTTTTTAAGTTATCGCAGGATCCAGTTTTCCGGACGGACGGACAGACGGGGTGTAAACCTATTGTCCCCTCCATTGAAACACCGATAGGGGACTAAAAGTTTCATGAAAATATCTTTTATATTTTTTAAGTTATTGCAGGATCCAGTTATTATGACGAAATGACATTGTTTTTAAAAACTAATTTGTTGCCATAGCAACCACAATTTTGGCCATATCGAAATAAAATTAAAAAATGTGTATCATCTCCTTATGCCCCTCTACCATATGCAAATAGTTTCATGAAAATATCTTTTATACTTATTAAGTTATCGCAAGATCCAGTTTTCCTGACGGACAGACAGGAGGTAATTCCCTCCGGTGAAAATAGAAGTGTTAATGTGGCTGAGAATGAAGCAATTTTAAATGCCAGTGCTGACCTTAGTGTACGGAAAACAGTATTAAAGATACAATTATTAAATTAATGTTTTACTGCATTTTTTCCCAATTTTATGAAAGATCACGCTAAAATATTACCAGTTGTAATGGTATGGGTTATGTTCCCAAAGTATAGACATATAACACACTGATCTCACCGTCTACAGGATCACTGTAATCTGTAGGAACATTTGTCATTAAAAAATGTGGAAATTCCATGAAACAATTCTTGTCCTACAAATGAAAAGACTAAATGGATAACTTATAATGAGCAACTGTACAATAACAAATCAATGTGTTCAAACTATTCACATGATATTTCTGTGGTGAAATTGTATTTGTAACACGATTACTTCCCTTGTTTTAAATGACTCCATTTACTCAATAGCTACAAACTGCAAATTGTCCTACAAATTAATTGAATTGAATTGGGTTTTAAGGCGCACCAACACATGAAGAGGTTATATGGCGCCTAACAGGCATGAACATGCCAGGCTCATTTTCCATGTACATCGAGATAAAATATGCAAAGGAAAAGACTTGTATAACTTATAATGATCAACTGTACAATTTCTTAACCAAAAGTATCCGACCAACACCACTAACATATATAATAACTAGATTTTCTGGTTGGCAAATATGGTAAATAAACAGTAAACAGTATGATTTTTAGCTCTACTGATCAGTGGTGCGGCGTCCGTCGTCCGTCTGTCCGTCCGTCTGTCTGTCCGTCTGTCCGTAAACTTTTTTTTGTAGCGACTACTCCTCTGAAACTACTAAATGGATTTTCATGAAACTTTACAGAAATGTTGCCCATGAAGTCTAGTTGATCCTAGCAAAAATTTATGTTGATGTGAAATCCAAGATGGCCACCAAATCTAAAAATAGGTTTTTAAAAAACAAGTTTGTAGCGACTACTTCTTGAAAACTATAAGTGATATTGATATGGGACTTTTTTTTAAAATGATCAGCATGACATGATGTTGGTCCTTGTCGAAAATCGTTTTGATTCGATGTTAAACATGGCTGCCAGCAGCCATCTTTGTTTACAAAGAGTTATATAATGAAAACTTGTAGCGACTACTCCTCTGAAACTACTTGACGGATTTTCATGAAACTTCACAGAAATGTTGCTTTTGATGTCTAATTGATCCTAGCAAAATTTCAGGTCGGCCGGAAATTCAAGATGGCCGCCACGGCTAAAAATAAATTTTCAAAATACAAGTTTGTAGCGACTTCTTCTTGAAAACTATAAGTGATATTGTTATGGGACTTTCTAAAATGATCAGCATGACATGATGTTGGTCCTTGTCAAAAATTGTTTTGATTCAACGTTAAACATTGCTGCCAGCGGCCATCTTTGTTTACATAGAGTTATATAGTTAAAACTTGTAGCGACTTCTCCTTTGAAACTACTTGGTGGATTTTCATGAAACTTTACAGAAATGTTGCTCTTAATGTCTAATTGATCCAAGCAAAATTTCAGATCGGCCAGAAATTAAAGATGGCCGCCACAGCTAAAAATAGATTTTTAAAAAAGAAGTTTGTAGCGACTACGTCTTGAAAACTATAAGTGATATTGATATGGGACTTTTTTTAAAATGATCAGCATGACATGATGGTTATCCGAGTCAAACATTATTTTGATTCGACGTTAAACATGGCTGCCAGTGACCATCTTTGTTTACATAGAGTTATATAATGAAAACTTGTAGCGACTACTCCTCTGAAACTACTTGACGGATTTTCATGAAACTTCACAGGAATGTTGCTCTTGATGTCTAATTGATCCTAGCAAAATTTCAGGTCGGCCGGAAATTCAAGATGGCCACCACGGCTAAAAATAAATTTTCCAAAAACAAGTCTGTAGCGACTACTTCCTGAAATCAAAATAAATCAATCAGTAGAGCTTCAAGGTCATTGACCTCTTGTTTGTTTTATAATTTATTAACTTTTCAATAAACAATTCAACTTGGTATTGTATTTTAATAATCATACACAAACAATGTAGGGCCGGGACAATTACTCTTTATAATTAATGAACATGCAATCTTTATTTACCTGTATAACCACTACGCATCAGAATTTTCTCTCACAAAATATAATTGTACTCTGACAACATTACTCGTTTCATTTGTGTGTATTATTCAACATTATTCTCTTTTGGCCAGATTGCATTGCACATCCAGGCTTCTAGTTTGGCGATTTTCATCAGCTTTGAAACTAGGCACATGTTCATTATCATGAAACAATGTTATATGACAAGAATGATAACTCTGTCATGTATTTTACCCGCATTATCTGCTTTTTACTTAAGATTTTCTTGTTAAAATGATGAAATCGCAATCTGTCGTTCACACGACTGTTGGTCCTTCATTTGTCTTGTCTTATTTTACAAAAACTGAATTATTTGTCATGCATTACACAATTAAAATATGGTAAACTTTCTATTAAGTCGTCTTTAACATCAAACTGAAACTTCAATGTTGTATACAGAGTACTCGGCAGATATGTAGAGGATCTTAAACGAGTTCCCATTTCATATAAGATTTATGAAACGAGTTGTGAATTATTTTAATTTTAACGAGCCTTTTGGCAAGTTAAAATCAAAATTAATTCATAACGAGTTTCATAAATCTTATATGGAATGGGAACGAGTTTAAGATCCTTTTTATCATATAACATTGCAATCAAATTAGTAAAAAAATAATTCAGATGGACATAGAACCGCCACGACGTCAGACACACTTTAGCGCCAAAACGTCATAAAATATGCGACGTAACGTCGCGTCTCACACATAACGTTGCGTATAAAAGAGTTTGTGTTTTACCTCTTTATAAAATAGCAGTTTACACCAACTTTTTAACAAACCAACAACAATGTTTTGTATAACTGCATTATTTTATAAGCTGTCACAAATAATAAGTTTATGAATCAGATCTGCGTGAATTTGTAATAAATAAAATAGTTTCAGTTAATAAACTTGCGTAGTGTTACATGTTTAACTCAACCAATCAAATCGTTCCAGGTGTTACGTGTGTCATACAATGGAATATTAAATGGGTGTTTGACACTGCTAACAAGGGACGTTATTTGATAAATATATATATGAATTATTCTCAAAATAAATGAAAACAAGAGGTCAATGACTGATAGGTTTTGATAGCTCAATCAGCATTCCTGTGAAGTTTTATGAAAATCTGTCAAGTAGTTTCAGAGAAGTCGTTACAAGTTTTTATATATAACTAAGAAAACAAAAATGGCCGCTGGCAACCATGTTTAATGTCAAATCAAAAACAAGTACCAACATCATATCATGCTGATCATTTTAGAAAAAAATCCCATATCAATATCACTTATAGTTTTCAAGAAATAGTCGCTACAAACTTGTTTTTTAGCCATGGTGGCCACCTTGAATTTCCGGCTGACCTAAAGTTTGCTAGGATCAACTAGACATCAAGAGCAACATTTCTGTTAAGTTTCACGAACATTCTTCAGGTAGTTTCAGAGTAGTCGCTACAAACTCGTTTTTTAAAAATCTGTTTTTATCTGTCGTGGCCATGTTAAATTTCCGGACGACCTGAAATTTTGTTAGAATCAACTAGATAGCAACTAAAGTTTCATGAAAATACGTCCAGTAGTTTCAGAGGAGTAGATGCTACACGCATTTACTATTTAACTCTATGTAAACAAAGATGTCCGCTGGCAGCCATGATTAACGTTGTATTAAAACGTTTTTCGACAATGACCCAAGAACGTGTAATGCTGATCATTTTAGTAAAAATCCCATATCAATATCACTTATAGTTTTAAGGAAGTAGTCGCTACAACTTGTTGTTTAAAAATCTATTTTTGGCCGTGGTGGCCATCTTGAATTTCCGGCCGACCTGAAATTTTGCTTGGATCAATTAGACATCGAGATCAACATTCCTGTGAAGTTTCATGAAAATCTGTCTGGTAGTTTTAGAGTAGTCGCTACAACTTTTTACTTTATAACTATGTAAACAAAGATGGCCGCTGCAGCCATGTTTAACGTTGCATCAAAACAATTTTCGACATGGACCAACATCATGTCATGCTGATCATTTAAGAAAAAGTCCCATATCAAAATCAGTTTTCAAGAAGTAGTCGGTACAAACTTGCTTTTTAAAAATCTGTTGGGAGCTGCGGCGGCCATCTTGAACTTCCAGCCGACCCGACATTTTGCTAGGATCAATTGGACATCAAGAGCAACATTCCTGTGAAGTTTCATGAAAATCTGTTAAGTAGTTTCAGAGTAGTATTCGCTACAAGGGTAACTCCATGCAAACAAAGATGGCCGCTGGCAGCCATGTTTAACGTCAAATCAAAACGATTTTTGACAAGGACCAAAATCATGCCATGCTGATTATTTTGGATTTATTTTTATATCAATATTAGCTTTGGTGGCCATCTTGGATTTCACATCAACGTGAATCTTTGCTAGGATCAACTAGACATCATGAGCAACACTCCTGTAAAGTTTCATGAAAATCCATCCAGTCCTTTCAGAGAAGTAGACGGTCGAGATACTTACATATTTTTATAACATTTCTGTGAGTGAAAGATAGGGATTTCTCAGTGAAAGAATATTCATAATTGTTAAATATTAACAAACTCCGAACACAAAAATAACTGTGGCATTGAGTAATGACTTTAATAAAGTGTTGCTGATGTCGACATCATCTGTTGATAATGTTCCATTAAAGCAATAAATTCGGTTAAGATCATACATAAAATGAATTAAAATGTAATAAATATATTATTTAACTGCTTGGTTTGATAATATGTAAATGCATTCCTCAATGGTAGGGGTGTTTTGTTTTTTACACTCACTCTCATACACTCGTTCGTGAAAAGAACCACGCGATTACCACGCATCTACTATCTCGTGAAGGATTTCCCTATAATCGATCCCAGCAGTTAAATAATCTCTATAATGAGTAATACACAACAACTACTCCAGGCATATTTGGTAATCACAAATAATACACAGAGAATGTCGAGTACTACACAACAAATAATCAAGGCTTACACGACCTCCGCAGTCTTTCATATACAAAAAGAAGAGAGACAGCTGTATGTTATTCCACAATAAAATACAGCCGTTCCATTAATTCTCCGCGTATATTTCATCCGTTGGAAGCGCCACATTGTCACTTGGTAAATATACGTCACAAAGACAAACTCAACAGTAATTTTAATGAAATGTTAATTACAACAAACTTGCCATGCTCCCAAACCGTGCACAACCCCGATATATCATATGCATCAGTACATATAACATTAATAAGCAACTTGAACAAGGTAAGAAGTTTGACGTCGTACAGTGCAAGCTATATGACGTAAGCAATGACTTAATTGTTTGTCACATGACTACTAGTGTATTGAAACGCAGAACTTTGCATACTGGGGCGCCCAATGGAACAGCCTGTAAACATAGCAGCCTGATTACCTTGACCTCCGAGATAATATATAGTGCCCCAACAATAGCGTAAACAATGGGGTCATTGTTGTTAGAATCAAAATAATAAATACATATCTGTATTTTATCGGTGAATAAAATACAGTTAGTCGTTCGGATGCGAGTAATTAATTCACTCGTGCTAACGCACTCGTGATTTAATTACTACGCATCCGAACTCCTAACTGTATTTTTACTCACGATAAAACACAGGTACATATTTATTATTTCTTAAATAATACACAGAGAATGTTGAGTACTACACAACAAATAATCAAGGCATATTAAGTAATCACAAATAATACACAGATAATGTAATAGGCTTAATAACAAATAATCAAGGCATATTTGGTAATCACTAATAATACACAGGGAATGTTGAGTAATACACAACAACTAATCAAGGCATATTTAGTAATCACAAATAATACACAGAGAATGTAATAGGCTTAAAGGGAGTACATCATGATTTTTCTAGAAATATCTTAAATTATAAAAATGTTCCAATTCATGATAAAACACTTATATCCATCAAAATATGATGTTCGAACCATATTGTTAAGGTTTAAACTTCGAATACACCATATAGCAAGGACTGAATCGGGCATAAAATGCTGAAATTAACCCTGGTGCGTAACCTAGGATAGCACATATTACTGTACAGGATGAATTTCCTTGTAACTAAGGGGTCATTTTTAGGATCATTCATTTATGTTTAGGCGCTTTAAAACAGAAAATATCATCATTTGTCAATTTTAAGTCGGACTCCTAGACCCCTTTGAAAAGCCTGATGTACTCCCTTTAATAACAAATAATCAAGGCATATTTGGTAATCACTAATAATACACAGGGAATGTTGAGTAATACACAACTAATCAAGGCATATTTGGTAATCACAAATAATACACAGGCAATGTTGAGTAATACACAACAACTAATCAAGGCATATTTAGTAATCACAAATAATACACAGAGAATGTTGAGTAATTCACAACAACTAATCAAGGCATATTTGGTAATCACAAATAATACACAGGGAATGTAACAGGCTTAATAACAAATAATCAAGGCATATTTAGTAATCACAAATAAAGTAATCACAAATAATACAGAGAATGTTGAGTAATACACAACAACTAATCAAGGCATATTTGGAAATCACAAATAATACACAGAATGTTGAGTACTTCACAACAAATAATCAAAGCATATTTGATAATCACAAATAATACACAGAGAATGTTGAGTAATATGCAACAAATAATCGAGGCATATTTGGTAATCACAAATAATACACAGGGAATGTTGAGTAATACACAACAACTAATCAAGGCATATTTAGTAATCTCAAATAATACACAGGGAATGTTGAGTAATACACAACAACTAATCAAGGCATATTTAGTAATCACAAATAATACACTGAGAATGTTGAGTAATACACAACAAATAATCAAGGCATATTTAGTAATCTCAAATAATACACAGGGAATGTTGAGTAATACACAACTAATCAAGGCATATTTAGTAATCACAAATAATACACAGGGAATGTTGAGTAATACACAACAAATAATCAAGGCATATTTAGTAATCACAAATAATACACAGAGAATATTGAGTAATACACAACAATTAATCGAGGTATATTTGGTAATCACAAATAATACACAGAGAATGTTAAGTAATACACAACAACTAATCAAGGCATATAATTTTGGTAATCACAAATAATACAAAAAGAATGTCGAGTAATACACAACACCTAATAAAGTAATAAATATAGCCACTTATCCCGGCCCTACAACAAAGCACCAGGACTGTAATACTGGTTGAATGTTTAACTGGCTTACAGTCAAATGGCCAGTTAATATACAACTCAAAATTTGCTAAAGATCACTTTTACTCTTCCATATAATCTTATTAGAAATTAATTCACAATAACGATATTAATTTCATTGATACTTCAACAATTCCACAATTTGAATTTAGCCATGAGATCACATGACCATACACTGCCCTAAATAATTTCATGTAAAAAAGAAATAATGCTATTTATTTCAGCAAGAAATTTAGACAGCAAAAAAGTGATCCTTAGCAAATTTTCAGTAGTATATTTCAACTAGAGTTTAATACTGCAAGTAAACAAATGACTAGAATACATATAAATGTTTCAAAATGAAAGTTACAAAATAACAAGCATATTATATAATTTTAATGAATGATTCGATTGAAATATGTTTTTTAATATTGTTTCCAGTGCCAAATATATTCTGAAGATGTATATTGCAATGCCGTTTTCCATTGTTTTCAGAACATTATATGCCAATTTTTTTTTTTTTTTAATTTTCATTGTTTAATGTAGACATTGTCACTGTCATAGGTGTGTGGGATGGAGTGAATATTTATATATATTTTTATTTTTTGCCCTCGCCCCACCCTAATATTTTTAAGTTCGCCACATCAAATCCTCTTGGTAAGCTCTCTGAAAATATCACATGTATGCATTGATGTCCCTCCAAAGGAAAATCCCACAAGCAGTGATGCCATAAGATTTACTATCTGTAATAATAACGTTGATCCAAAACATAGTTTGAATTTAAAGGGACACACAGCAATCTTGATATATTTAAAATCCATGGCATCCATTTAATATTTTTATACATAACTCACATTACCAAAAGGGGAGGTGCACAACTACACCATGATACAAACATTCCTGCCATGTTTGGAGTTTGTAGTGCCAGCTGTTCTAGAGTTATCAAGAAGACAAGCATTTTTTAGCATTTTTTTTACAAGTTTTGTTACCATAGCCCACATTTCTTAAGCGAATCTACCCAAAAGGGGAGGTGCACAACTAGAGCATGACATACACATTCCTGCCAAGTTTCGAGTTTGTAGTTGTAACTGTTCGAGTTATCGCGAAGACAAGATTTCGGGATGGAAAGACAGACCGACAGACATATTGACAGACCAACATTTGCAAAGCAATATCCCCCTCCTTCTTCGAAGGGGGCATAATTATTAGAACTGTTCAGAGCAAGTTGTTTGTTTACGTATTACTTATTGCTGATTATATTACACCAACAATATATTTAAACACATGGAGGAATAACGAAGAAAGTCAGGAAACTAATTTTTTATATAATATTTATAGAGTTATGGCCCTTGACTTAGTCAAAATAGGGGCTAAAACGTGTTTCGCATGATCATCCATAACTATTTGACCCATGGTCACCAAACTTTATAAGAATGGTGACCAGCAAGTGAAGATGCGCACCCGATTTGTTTTTGGACCAAGAACCTCAGAGTTATGGCCCTTGACTTAGTCAAAATAGGGGCATAAAACAAGCACTCCTCCATAACTCCACTGTTGTACACTACCATTTCACCGACAGTCAACGGACCGTATTAAAATGTCAGCTAGCTACATTGAAGATGCACATGTTCCATCATTTTGCTTTTTAAAGTAAGTTTTATGTCTGACTATTATGTAAACATATCGAAACAGGAGATTCCATGAACATATACAATATGAGACAATAGGGGAGCGGCCTAGGAACGGCTAGTGATAAAAAACACATCATCGAAGCAGAATTTTACCCGATTTCGACGGCCATCATCGAAGCAGACTTTTACCCGATTTTGACAGTCATCATCGAAGCAGACTTTTACCCGTTTTTGACAGCCATCATCGAAGTAGACTTTTACCCGATTTTGACGGCCATAATCGAAGCAGACTTTTACCCGATTTTGACTGCCATCATCGAAGCAGACTTTTACCCGATTTTGACTGCCATAATCGAAGCAGACTTTTACCCGATTTTGACTGCTATCATCGAAGCAGACTTTTACCCGATTTTGACGGCCATCATCGAAGCAGACTTTTACCTCATTTTGACTGCCATAATCGAAGCAGACTTTTACCCGATTTTGACGGCCATCATCGAAGCAGACTTTTACCCGATTTTGACTGCCATCATCGAAGCAGACTTTTACCCGATTTTGACGGCCATCATCGAAGCAGACTTTTACCCGATTTTGACTGCCATCATCGAAGCAGACTTTTACCCGATTTTGACTGCCATCATCGAAGCAGACTTTTACCCAATTTTGACAGCCATCATCGAAGCAGACTTTTACCCGATTTTGACAGTCATCATCGAAGCAGACATTTACGCGTTTTTGACGGCCATCATCGAAGCAGACTTTTACCTGAGTTTGACGGCCAACAATCATGTATGTGATATCTACATGACAGTCCACAAGGTTGATCTGTGTCTGTTAAGAAAGTCTGTGATATATACATGACAGTTCACAAGGTTGATCTGTGTCTGTTAAGAAAGTCTGTGATATCTACATGACAGTCCACAAGGTTGATCTGTGTCTGTTAAGAAAGTCTGTGATATCTACATGACAGTCCACAAAGTTGAGCTGTGTCTTAAGAAAGTCTGTGATATCTACATGACAGTTCACAAGGTTGATCTGTGTCTGTTAAGAAAGTCTGTGATATCTACATGACAGTCCACAAGGTTGATCTGTGTCTGTTAGACAGGCTGTGATATCAACATGACAGTCCAAAAGGTTGATCTGTGTCTGTTAAGAAAGTCTGTGATATCTACATGACAGTCCACAAGGTTGATCTGTGTCTGTTAAGAAATTCTGTGATATCTACATGACAGTCCACAAAGTTGAGCTGTGTCTGTTAAGAAAGTCTGTGATATCTACATGACAGTCAACACAGTTGACCTGTGTCTGTTAAGAAAGTCTTGTGATATCTACATGACAGTCAACAAAGTTGAGCTGTGTCTGTTAAGAAAGTCTGTGATATCTACATGACAGTCCACAAGGTTGACCTGTGTCTGTTAAGAAAGTCTGTGATATCTACATGACAGTCCACAAGGTTGATCTGTGTCTGTTAAGGTTTAAAGTCAAATGATACTGGATAAATAAATCAAGACGCTTATAATTTCAATGCTTGATTAACACTTAAAGATTGCAGTTTGTCCCTTTAACATGCTGAAATTAACCCTGGTGTGTAACCTAGGATAGCACACATTACGGTGCAAAATGATATGAGGAGTCATTTTAGACTCATTCATTGTTTTGGACCCTTTAGAAAAGTTTCAGTTTTGGTATTTCCAGGATTTTAACAACTTTAACATTTCAGTTTTGATGACTTCCAGGATTTTACCAGCGTTACCATTTCAGTTTTGGTTTTCATGATTTTACCAACTTTTCAGTTTCAGTTTTGGTGATTTTCATGATTTTACCAACTTTTCAGTTTCAGTTTTGGTGATTTTCATGATTTTACCAACTTTTCAGTTTCAGTTTTGGTGATTTTCATGATTTTACCAACTTTGGTATGGTGCTGTTTTATCGTGAAACACTTTGAACAAGCTTTCCTGTCCATCTGCGACCTCACCCCAGAAAAATGCCTTTATACCCATCATGCCCATCTTTCTAATCTTTTCAGCTAACTGGCTGTAACCTGTTAGAAACAGTCAAATATGAAATTAATGTAAATACACTCAACATTTGCATTTGAGCGGTGTTCACGTGAAACTTTTGGACTAAAAAATGTACTGATTAGGCGATTTAGGTATCGATATATGGTATGCAATACAACTGATGAAACATTAATATATCTATCTATCTATGTAATTGTACCTGTTAGTGGTTTCGATATGAAGTACTCTTATAACTAATATGTTGAAGAACAACTGTCCGTGTACCGTACACACATCCAAGCGGCGTTTACATGCACCACTGTACCGACAAACATGTTTGTGATGAATACCGATTACATCTATCACAACCTGTAAAATTAAATTAACTGCTCAATTAAAAATCGAATTAATTACAGCGATCTCAGCTGGCACTCTTTCTGCATTATCATAATATCATGTATTATCAGAACAGAAGAACAGAACAAATCTTTTATTATATACAATCTCAGGTAACATGGGTTACAACAAGATAGAAATGTACATTACATACATACAAATGGTACAACTAAACTGTATACAAGGATCAGTACATATGTTAAATGTGAAGGGGGAAACCATTATCAATAAAATACGTCTCATGTACGACGTTACTTGGCATTTTGTAAAAGAATTCTGACGAAGACACTTAGTTTTTTTTGGACTTTGACTGCGGGATGGGTTAAAAGCTCCTTGTATTTAATGACATTCGTGTGCTGATAGAGATAACGCGGTATGTAATGTTTGCGCATTTGATCAAAATGTGGACATTTTAATAAGTAGTGGAATTCGTCACCTATGTCGGAATCGCATAGTGTACAACGTCTGAGGTTATACGCAGTGTTAGTAAATCTGCCATTTCAACGGGGAACCTATGGTTAGTCGTACGGAATTTAAATAAATAAATATAATTGCTTCTTGGTAATTTAAGATATTTTTCGAATGCTAGGTCATCTTTAAAAAGGTTGTAGTTTTTCCCTTCCGACGAATTTTGTAAGTCTGATCTCCAAGATTGTGTAAACTGGTCAACTAGCGTTTGTTTAATTAAGAGGTGAATGCTACTATGTTGTAAATTATTGCGGTTATCATGTAATACTTGTTGGAGTGACTGTGAATGTTATTCTTCCTGTCGGACTTATAACCTTTTCTTCACACCATAACATTTGTTTTCGTTAGTCATTTCCAATTTCACCGAATATGATGTCAATATTTCCGTACATCTTGAATTTCATTCGTTCTTATAATTTCGGTTTATAATGTTTTTCAGGATTTCTAATTTGGGATTTCTGTTTTCGAAAATGAATATTAAGATGTATTACGATACTCACATTTTGAAACTTAGGCAAACATAGTTTGCTTTTTATGACAATGTATACATTATCTCTGCATCGAAATCCTTGTTCCGGAAAGGTTCGTTTAAATAGTATATTATAGCTCAGAACATATAAATTTACAAAAACTCGACGCAGAGAATACTTTTAAATAAAGTGTCAAATTGGGCATTGCTGATATAATCAATAAATTGAAGAAGTTTAAGAATATTTCCAAACATACACAAAGCCATATTTCTCGAAAATATTTAAACCTATACAATTTAATTCAATTAATATAATCAACACAATATTAGTATTTGAAAAAATCAAACCGAATACACTCAACATTCCAATATTCAACGAAAATATTCCTATTTTGTCCAAGTTGGTCATATGTTTATCATCTATAATAGTATTACATATATAATATTTACAATATTATCTGACGTGTTATTATGATTGTAAGTATGACTATTGCACGAACGATAATGAAACTAATCCTACTTTGGCCAAACTCCTATTTTGCACATGGACGATTCCGGAATTGAACCGCGTATTTGGCGAAATCCGATTATGCCGCGCATTTTAAAAATTCTTACTTTGCGAACAGCAATTTTGGAATCGTCCATAATCGCAGTTTGCGCAAATAATATCTGTATCCGTCATCCGTATCTGAACTATGTAATATCTGTACATGAACTATTGGTGGTTTTCTCCATATCTGAACAATGTAATATCTATATATGAACAATATGTGGTTTTCTCCATATCTGAACAATGTAATAGCTGTACATGAACTATACATGGTTTTCTCCGTATCTGAACTATGTCATATACGTACATGAACTATATGTGGTTTTCTTCATATCTGAACTATGTAATATCTGTACAAGCAGGTATACGAATCATAAAGTAAAGCTTATTATAGTACATCAGTTACTTTACCGCAACTGCACCTTTAAGCCAATCATCTTACTGGATGGTGACATTTTTATTATTGTCTCCACTTGAAATGATGTGTTTATGTCTTCTTAAAACGTTCGTAAAATATAAAATTATTTTGAGAAAAAAAACAGCTTTCGAATACGGGCGTTATCAACAACATACTAATACATTGTGTAGACGTTTGAAATAGTTTTGATGCATACAATTGTGTAAATAAGACCTGAATATTTCCATGCGCCCGGACCTATACGAATACGCATACCTGGGTAGTATTTGTTCATTCAACATGTAGGCAAATGAACCCTGTGCGGGAATTCTTAATAAGGGAAATCATGAATGTCTCTCTTCTTGTTCATAAATAGAGATCTAAAGTTTTCAAACATACGCAATCTCATCGATCTCATCTTCATGTTTCGAAAAGTGTTGGTATCGCAATAATACATACACCCGTGAGTCGAATTTCATTTTCGTGTGCATGACTTTATTACTTGACATACTGCTGACAAAATGAATAATGATTTGTGGATTATGCTCGCATATTTATTGCCAGCGTTTACGTGGTATGGTGATCATAAAGTCCATAGTCACAAACTGTCATTCACGCACATGCCTGATATGCATTTTGTCATTTTGCAGATCCATGTAGACACACACATTGGCATCTATCTCCGTCTTTATTGTGTGCTAGTTACAACACAACTATGTTAAATACAAAAAGATAATCATATACTATGATACTATCTCGATGCCTTGTATTCTGCCTTAACTGAATCATTTATATTTGTTTTCCATTTAGTGCAGTTGTCGTGTTGCATGCATTGTATTAATACACGACACTTGTTTCGCTCTTTTGGTGACTCTGGCGTATTGACGTGTGTGAAAAAACGAGTATTTGAATTGTTATTTTATATGATATTACATTATATAAAGTACGTTATAACTACACGTACAGAAGGATGATTATCACAGTACGAGGAGCATCTGACAGTTCAATACTATATGTATTACTTACTGTTTAGTTAGAGTGTATTTCATTGTTTTGGTTACTTTTAGCTTTTTTCAGATTTGGATCTTCTGACGTCAGGGTGATTGAATCATATATCAAGGCTTTAGAAGAAGGAAAAGAAAAGAGTACATCGTTACGAATGATGTTAGTAGGTCACTTTGGAGCCGGGAAAACGACCGTAACAAGAAAACTAATTGGACTACCACTAGATGGAATACAAAGCACTAATGAAATTGATATTCACGTGCAAAAATGTTTGGTTTCAGACAATGGGACATGGACAAAACGAAATGTAGAAGATTTGGGGAAGGAACCTATTCGACGTTTATTATCCATGGCTTCGGACATAGAACAATCAGCGCAATCAGCTGATAACACTTTATACTTAAATTCAAGCCTTCTGCGAACTACGAAAAACGAATGTAAACAGTTTGTGGAGATAAGGGAAAGAGAGCGACAGCCGCAATTAAACAAAGATAAAACGAAGAAAGTGAACATTTGGGATTTTGGTGGTCAGTGGATTTTCTATGCAACGCATAAATTATTTCATAGTCCAGATGCGATATACCTTTTAGTTATTGATGTGTCAAAAAAACTTGATGACATGGTAGTTGATGAGGATTTTCCGGGAGAGTCTTCTCAAAAAGATGTTAATTCATTTTGCAAATTTTGGATGAATTCAATCGATTCGTTTGCCGGTAAACACGAAAGTAATACTGTTATACTTATCGGTACCCATATGGATATGGTTACTGACGATGAAAGGAAAAGGGATGAGATTGAGTCCAAGTATTTCGATGCAGTAAGGGAAGTATTCAACGAGACATCAGTTTTACGGCGTATACAGTCCCAGGATTTCCTTATAGACAGTACAACAACAGACGATCAACCGAACAAACTCCGACATTATATAGTCAGTGTAGCTGACAAAGGTGCAACAGAAGTTCCCGCAAAATGGATACTTCTAGAAAACAGTATGATGCAGAAGATTGATGCAAAACATATAACGTTCGAAGAAGTTGCCGAAATTGGCAAAGATTATCAAATAAACGAAACGGAAGACATAGTAGCATTCCTGACGTATCAGAATGCACAAGGAACATTCTTCTACTTTAATGAGCCTGTTTTGGACACTTGCGTAGTTCTTAACCCACAGTGGATTGTGGATGCTTTAAAATGTATAATAACGTCGGAAAGGTTCTGCAAGAAGAGGCATATCTTACGTCAGCCGTGGGACGAGCTCATGAAGAAGACGATACTGCGCCCTGCAATAATAGAACAAGTGTGGCAAAACGACGGAGAAAATGATTTCATTAAACATCGGGACATACTGATACAATATATGACAAAGTTTTGTATAGTAACAAAAGCAACGCGGTATGACGAAAATACCGAGACGTGTCAGGACCTCGACTACTTCTTTGTCCCAAGCCTCCTGCGACACCGTTGTACAACTGAAGACTACCAAGCGTTTAGGAAAGGGAGAAGTCCACAACAACGTCCTTGGTGTTTTCCTTTGAGAATACGTCTGTATCAACCACGTTATACCATCGCACGACGGCTGCTGCGTTGGAAATGTGGGCTGCTTTACACGATGGCACACGATATATGTTGTTTGAAGACGTTGGAATGTAGACTGTAAGCAAAGTGATAAACTTAGACGATTTTTAGAAATGGTTTTGAAACATGAATTTGGTAGATTCGGGTCCAAAGAAGAGCAATACACAATCCAGTTCCGTTGTGCTCTTGAAGATAAAGCAACAAAAATGGACGCAATGGAACGTGAAACAAAAATAGCGTGTCCAAACCTTTCTCATAGCCATGGTGACATCGACGTTCATCAGGTTATGCGACAATGGTACCCACACAAATCTAGTATTGGATGCTATGATATTACCCGTCTGCGTGAAACAATAACGGAGAAAGACCTAAATAGAATTGCCAGCAACATTCGAAAGAATTGGGAGTTGCTAGCATCTTCGCTCGACATCTCGCAAACAGTCAAAACTGTTTTCCCGAGGTGGAGGGGATGGCAGTGTGAACTGTTTCCCAAGGCCGATAGGCCGAGGGAAACAGTTCACACTGACATCCCCCGACACCAAGAGAAAACAGTTTTGACTGTTCCCCAAACACACATGTGATAACTGTTTTATTACCTGATTAATGTTACTGTACGAAACAGTGAAAATGAAAATTTGTTTTATAATGGGAACCTATGGTGAAAAAAGCAACATGACGTCACGCAAACGAAATTCCAGCACGTGAGGGAAACAGTCGAAACTAAAGCCCGGTAACAGTTCGTTTTCACCGGGAACAGTATTTTCCTTAGTGAATTAGCAAGAAATGACGATATAGCATTTATATAGGAGATCAGGTAATAATACAGTTTGTATTTTAGATTGAGCATTACCATTTACACTATGCATGGGTAGTACTCCACAGTGTGTATTTTAGATTGAACATTACGCTTTACATTATTGTATTTTAGATTAAACATTATCCTTTACACTATGAACGGGTAGTACAGTACAGTGTGTATTTTATATTGAATATTACACTTTTCACTTTGCATGCATAGTACAATACACTGTGTATTTTAGATTTAGCATTATCCTTTATACTGTGCTTAAGTAGAACAGTACAGTGTGTATTTTAGATTGAACATTACCTTTACACTATGCATGGGTAGTACAGTACAGTTTTGTTTTAGATGGAGCATTGCCCGTTACAATATGCGTGTGTAGTGCTGTACAGTGTGTATGTTAGATCGAGCATTACCCTTTACACTATACAAGGGTAGTACAGTATAGTGTGTAGTTTAGATTTAGCATTACCCTTTACAACATGCATGGGTAGTACAGTACTGAGTGTATTTTAAAGTGAGCATTACCCTTTACACTATGCATTGGTAGGACAGTACAGTGTGTATTTTATATTGTATTATTACGCTTTTCAAAATGCATGGGTAGTACAGTACAGTGTGTAATTTAGATTGAGCATTACCCTTGACACTATGCAAGTATAATACAGTACAGTGTTTAGATTGAGCAGTACCCTTTACACTATGCATGAGCAGTACAGTACAGTGTGTATTTTAGATTGAGCATTACCCGGTGCGAGGTAATGTATAGCTGCGTGTATGTATGTTGTTACTTTAAACGACACATACATAGTGTGTCTACCTAGGTTCGACCTCAGTTTGAAATAATTGTTTTCTTATTTAATTAACATTTTCTCATATTTGATATTAAATTCTCAACAAGGCAGCTTATGCATTTTTCTTGCTAATTTGGTACTTACAAAAATAATTCTGGTATTATTCTCACCTTGGACATATAAATCCGAATTTTCCAATTTCACTATTTCCGTTTTCCACAGCCGCCTTAAATATGAATTGTCAATAAATGTCCATGAAGTCGTCGAGCTCCTAACAATATAAATGGATCCTGAGTCACGGCAACCAAATCAAGCCTGTAGCACCACGGGGTCGTATGCTATGCTTGGTACATTTAATAACAAGGTACGGACTTCGCGTTGTGATTTCCATAATTTATTAGTTCATATAAAACAGTCCGAATAATTACACATTCATAATCCTGTTATATATATAAACATATCCGTTAAGTATAGTGGTTTTTAGTACGTCCATTTGTTAACTTCTTAATAGTCCCTATTATTAAATGTCTTAGGTTCACAAAGTATAATAGTATTTAGAAACTTTCAAATGTTCAAATCTTCTAATTAGTATGTAACGATGACTGCACTAATATACTGGTTTACATAGTATAGTTTAACTCATCCCACACCTTGTCTTAGACTGCGGGAATCCATCTTACAAGATAGACTGACTCTCCACTCTTTAACCACCGGCCCCAGACTCTCTACTCCCGACTCCGTGCGCTCAGTATTATACTTAAAGTTATACTGCTTTTCGGCAGTTATAGACCGTGAGCCATACACTTTTTTGTTACCATCTCAAGGGACAAATTCTTTCTAGTACCATGTTAATGAGTACCTTGTAGAGAAACAAAAAATCCATGATAGCAGTGTGAACAGGGTAGCTGATTCCTGTTGTTAGAGTTATCTCCCCCCTTTTAAGCAAAACTCTTGTTTCTTAAAAAAACGTTTTCGCTGAAACTAGAAGAGCTACAGGTCTTATACTTTGCATGTATTATACATGAAGGGTCCTCTACCAAGTATTTATAAAATGGTGACCCCAGGGTCAAATATGGCCCAGCCCCGGGGGTAACATTTTTTCATACAGTTATATAAGAAATCTTTAAACAATAAATGATTTTCTTTAAAACTGTAAGAGCTAGAATTCCCATATTATGCATGAAGCATAAGCTTATGATCCACTAGCAAGTTTGTTAAAATGTTGACCCTGTGGTCATATCTGGCTCCGCCCCAGGGGTCACTTTTGTTAAAATCGTGACTCTGTGTCCAACTATGGCCCGGTTCTGGGGTTAAAGTTTTACAAAGAGTTATATAGGAAAGTCCATAAAAATATTCTTTTTCTGATACTACAAGAGCTAGAGGTCTAATACGATGCATGTAGCATAAGAGTATCGATCTCTACCAATTTATTTTGTTAAAATGGTGATCTTATGTCAAATGTCGCCCGGTCCCGTGGGGTCACATATTTACATAGAGTTATGTATGAACGTCTATAAACATCTTCTCTGAAACTACAAGAGCTAGAGGTGTAATAAGCTACATGTCGCTTAAGATTATTGTCCTGTACCAAATAATTTAAATGGTGTCCCTTGAATCAAGCCTGGAATCAAATTTGGCCCTGTCCCGTGGGTCACACTATAACATTGAATTATATAGGAAAACATATTCAAACAGCTTCTCTGATACTTCAAAAGCTAAATAATAGTTCGCATGTACCATAAGCTTATGATCCTCTACCTAGTTTGTTCAAATGGCGACAATGGGGTCAAATATGGCCACTACGGGGGGTCACAGTTTTACAGATTTATATAAAGAAATTGTTGTTGTTTCTTAAAACATGAGAGCAATTTGAGACAAGGCGAGTGGGGTCTCTTGTTTATGGTTTGAAGTTGTACACTTTTCATAAAATCGCTTCAAAAGATTTAAGCGAATCTCGATATATATGAGAATTAGAGATGTGACTTTGATAATGTACTACATTATGAAGACTTAACCATTTTACAAATCGCATATTGAATAAACCACGAACTAAAATCACAAAGTAGACCACTGCATTTTCGACAAATTGCAAAAAAAAAAACAGAAAGAAAAAGAAAAGGCATTTTACGGTTTAACTGTTGATTTTTAGGTGTTTGTTATACAAATTTTAAAATAACCCGCCAAATTACGACAAAATTACACTACAACAACAGTTCATCTCATATAATAATGCATATATGTGTCGCTTAAAAGTATATGTTTATTCATGGGTTTTTGTAATATCCGTAATTGAATAAGTGTAAAATGAATTATCCATTTTTGTTATTTTTGTCTGGCTGGTTAAAGCTTTTTATATTGTATCTATAGAGTTTTGATTCTCAAACGATGTAAGTTATATATATACCTGGTGGTCAGTAGGTTTAGAAACGATGTACATGTTGTAAAATGTGGCTGTTGTTTGCGGGATAGCTACCTGCAGTAGCACCTGTATGTCGGATATAGCTTTTAGAGTAAACATCAGTAAACTAACCGTGATCACTAAATGTAATCTATCTCGATGTACTGGGTACCGATTCTTATCTGGAAGCGTTTAATTTTTTTTATATCTTATATGTATGTTATATTGTCACATTAAGTTATATTATTTATATCAGGTAATATGTAATGAATATTCTTAATTGTCCTGTTTTATCCCAATGCATTAATTGCCAAGTTTATCAAAACAGCAATGGGCTAGGCATATATAAGTTGCAACTCGACATACATGAACTTGGTGCTAACGTGCTAGATAAGAGAGACCGGTGTGAACCCAGCTTCTTGGATATAACCTTTATGACGGATTAACATTTTAGCTGTATGTACTTTAATGCAGTCATCCCGTTTGAGCGCATACATCCTGTTGATGCAGTGGATAGAACGGGGGACTTTAAATTCAGAGGACCCTGGTTCAAGCCTCACCGGAGTCAGTGAATTTTGTCGGTGTATTCTTGGTCAAGACACTTTTACCCTCGTCCCTCGGATGGGGACGTAAACCAGGCGATCCCGTGTATCGCTTGTTTTTTTCTCCCATCATGTTAAAGAAACATAGGTGTCTATTCGTCAGTAGGGCAGGTTCCTAAATGCCTATATAATATATATATTCCCAACCCCTCAACCCACCCACACACACACACACACACACATACGCGTTTACACCTGAAAATCACTACATCTGACCCAGCACCGGAAACTCACTACACTATGAAGCAGGTTGTTTAGGAGAAGTGTGATTGCATATTAACATATCATATAGTTTAAGCTTTATTGAGATGTATTCGAAATGTCCGTATCTTTAATTTAAAGGCATGTGTTTCTGCCATGAAACTCGCTACACTGTAGTCACACACAGGCAACCAACTACAGTATACACACACATGCAACTCACTACACTGTAGTCACACACAGGAAACCAACTACAGTAAATACACACATGCAACTCACTACACTTTAGTCACACACAGGCAACCAACTACAGTAAATACACCCATACAACTCACTAAACTGTAGTCACACACAGGCAACAAACTACAGTTATGTTTTAATTCACTCCGTTCAAACAAGCATATAACATTTAAGATCTATTCTCCAAAATAATTCCAAAATCTACAGATTTCAAATTATACCAATACATGTTACTTTCGACAAGAATAACAAACAATAAATGGGTTTTAATTCGAACAGGCAAATGTTAAAGAGCGGGTAAATTAGAGAATCTAAATTCCCAGACATGATAATCTAATTTCCTAAAATCCCAGATATAGAGTAAGTATTCTGTTTGTATCATCGCTTTCCCTCACGTACACATCTTTATCCCTTTTAGATCGCCATATCCATATTTCGGACAAATGATCAAACATATATTTATTTGCTACTACTGTAGCCCTTCCGCATATTAAGGGGTATAAACTACATGTAAACTTTTATTTACTAAACCGACCATAGACAAACTTTCTAGTAAAATTATCCTTAGCTCTCATGTAAGAGATTCGATTTCCTTTCCTCGAAACATGACTGTCGTGGTGTTTGTTGAAAGCAATATGTATATTCGCACAGCCAACCAACTACAGTTAACACACACACACATGCAACTCACTACACCATAGTCACACACAGGCAACCAACTACAGTTAACACACACACACATGCAACTCACTACACCATAGTCACACACAGGCAACCAACTACAGTTAACACACACACACATGCAACTCACTACACCATAGTCACACACAAGCAACCAACTACAGTTAGCACACACACACATGCAACTCACTACACCATAGTCACACACAGGCAACCAACTACAGTTAGCACACACACACACATGCAACTCACTACACCATAGTCACACACAGGCAACCAACTACAGTTAACACATACACACATGCAACTCACTACAATATAGTCACACACATGCAACCAACTGCAGTTAACACACACACACACATGCAACTCACTACACTATAGTCACACACAGCCAGCCAACTGCAGTTAGCACACACACACATGCAACACACTACACTGTAGTCACACACAGTCATCCAGCTACAGTTAACACATACACACATGCAACTCACTACACTGTAGTCACACACAGGCAACCAACTACAGTTAACACATACACACATGCAACTCACTACACCATAGTCACACACAGGCAACCAACTACAGTTAACACATACACACATGCAACTCACTACACTATAGTCACACACATGCAACCAACTGCAGTTAACACACACACACACATGCAACTCACTACACTGTAGTCACACACAGCCAGCCAACTGCAGTTAGCATACACACACATGCAACACACTACACTGTAGTCACACACAGTCATCCAACTACAGTTAACACATACACACATGCAACTCACTACACTGTAGTCACACACAGCCAGCCAACTGCAGTTAGCACACACACACATGCAACACACTACACTGTAGTCACACACAGCCAACTAACTACAGTTAACACACACACACATGCAACTCACTACACTGTAGTCACACACAGGCAACCAACTACAGTTAACACACACACATGCAACTCACTACACTGTAGTCAGTTGGCTTGCGGGACGTCGGTTGTTATATCCAGGTGCCCACCCATGCACGAACATTGTTTGGAGGGGCCACCTGGGGTCTTCCTCCATCAATGGAAGCTTGACAGTCGTCCTATGACATTAGCTGTTGGTGAGACTATAAAATCCAATTCAACAATAATGTAGTCACACACAGGCCATCAACTACAGTTATGTTTAATTCACTCCGTTGAAACCAACATACAAGTGTATGATATATTCTTCAAAATAATTCTAAAAACCTCAGAGTTTAAAATTATACCAATAAATGTTACTTTTGACAGGAAATAACAAATAATATAAGGATATTAACTTGCACAGGCGAATTTTAAAGAGCGGGTAAATTCCCAGAAATTATAATCTAAATTCCCAGATATAGAGTTAGTATTCTGTTTGTGTTGTTTGAATAATCCAAAATGTTTTTATTTGCTACCGCTGTAGCCCTTCAGTATCTTAAAGGGACACATAGCAAGCGAGAAGTTTGTGTCAAGCATTTAAATTAGTGTCTCGGTTCATTAATATCAATATCATTTTGACTTTAAACCTGCTTGCATATAAATACATATTTTCTTGTATCTTCTTATTGTACCTTATAGGAGGAATATATTATTAATTAATGTTATAATTGAGCCATTCCAATTATATAGAAAAACTAACCGGACGCCGCGAGCTTTTATTAAATCAAGATTGCCGTGTGTCCTTTTAACGAGTGTAAACCAAACTTTGATTTAATTAAACCGACCAATAGACACACTTTATAGAAACATTTTCCCTAGCTCTCGCGTAAGAGATTCAATATTCCTTTCCACAAAACATGATTGTCGTTGTGTTTGTTTTAAAGCAATATTTCTGCAGAACTCGATAACGAAATCACTCGTGCGGATATATATAAAGCATGTCAGGAGGCTCGGATTATGTAATAAATAAATACTTTGGAAATAAATAAATAGTATGGACTTGATCAATTATCTGTATTCTTAGTTCTACTTTTTAACAAAATATTCGACATGTGTTATTTCCCTTATCATTGGACAGAAGGTTATATAGTACCAATACACAAGAACGGGGATAAAGACTATCGTGGAATAACTCTTTTAAGTACATTTGAAAAATTGTTCACAAGAATATTAAATACTAGACTAAGTAAATGGGCGGAAGATTATTTTGTATATATTTTCAATGAAATATGGGGTTTCGCACGTGCCGAATCTCTAGAAAGGATACACTTGCAATTTTATAAACAACTACTAGGTGTAAAACGTTCTACACAAAATAACTTTATATAATTTAAACATATTTTATTGCCAATATATAATCGCAAAAGGGTTGGGCTACAAGTGTTTACAACATCAGTTAATGCCGTTCCCGACCAAATAGTATACATACACAATCAGACAATTACATAGGTAAATATACTCTGTAAAAAAAGTTTTGGACCATGCCAGTGTTCCAACCCAGACAATGATCGCTTAACCATGACATTCGACCATAACCCTTATATCTCAGTTGATAATTCACAATAGATCAACAATCAACAATAATTATCGTTTACAATGAAAGTTTGCGAAAAAATAATAATCTTTTTATTGGTTACTCGAATGTGTCCGTAACTGTTACTTTTTATGGACTTTGCAACATTTCTTACAGACCCTTTGTGTGTTCGCGATATTATTTTTAAATCAAATCTTGTTTTGAATTTAATGTTTCTGGTACCAAATAACCGGGTAGGGTAGACCTTGGGTACTAAAAAAAGATACTTAAATTCTGTCCACTAGTTTTATTTTTATATGACTTTATATACCCTGGTCCAAAACTTTTTTTACCGAGTACATATATAACTTGCACATATTATCATGGGGAACTCGGTAGATCCTCACTAAAGAGTCAACGTCTCTCCCATATTATCCGTTTCTGGTTAAACATAACGCGCACCGACAATAGAAAATATATTAAACAAACATATAATATGATGATCGACGATATCACTAAATACCCAAACAAACAAAATTGGGCATTGCAAATTAAACACTTATTAGAAAAAATGGATTTTAACGATGTGTGGATTTTTCTAGGAGTCGAAAATATTGACCTGTTTTTAAATATTTTTAAACAAAGAGCTAGAGACCATTTTATTCAAAATTCGAACGAACAGTTAACCAATTCAAATAGAGCAAACACTTACACTCTTTTCTCAAACTTCAGTTTTAAACCATATTTAGACATAGGACTGATAAAGAAATTTAGAGCTAGGCTTAACTAAACTAAGATTATCATCCCATCTACTAGACATAGAAACAGGACGATGGCATAAACCAGATAAAATATCTAGAGAAGAAAGAAAATGCCAACTCTGTAATTCCTTAGAAGATAAATTCCATTTTGTATTGGAATGTCCTTCAAATTATGAATTTAGATGTGATCTTATACATACATTTTATTGGAAACGACGAATGTTCCTAAAATTATTGAGCTTCTCTCTCCAGAGAAGATTAAAACAAACAAAAATCTATCCACATACATTTTTAAGATTTAAGAAACGTGATGATACATATTACAATAAATAACCCACTTTTCTCCACTCTGAATACTATTAATGTATTTTTCAATATAATTGGAATATTTCTGTTTGTGTTCTATACTTATTTATTTCGATGTACGTTTTCTTTTCTTTTGTTGTTTGTTTTTCCTTTTTCTTTTTTTCTTTTCAAATTGTTTAAAAATATAACACCGGTCCGGAAATTGAAAAAACAAAATACCTCTCTATAACTGATAATTCGCTATAACCAAGTACAATATAAGTGAGTTTTACTGTATCTCTGGTAAACAACATCTGACACCGGCTCCACATAATATAACACGTTTCGTGTCGGCCTGACACCGGCTCCGTAAAATATAAATATGTTCTGTGTCGTCCTGACACCGGCCTCATAAAATATGCATACGTTCTTTGTCGGCCTGACACCGGCTCCACATAAGATCCCATCACTACCGTCTATGCCGACTTGACATATAACATATACTGTAAATGTTGGCCTTCTGTGTCGGCCCGAGAGCACCTCCATATCATATAACATAAATACATTCGGTGTCTGATTGTGGCGACTTTCCAGCTTCCATTGGTGAAGGAAGACCCCATGTGCCCATCCGGGCAATTTTCGGGAACGGGCGGGCACCTGGGTAGAACCACCGACGTTCTGCAAGCCAGCTGGATAGCTTCCTCCCATAAAGATTCCTGGTCCCATGAGGACTAGAGCTTATAGCGATGAGGGGCAAATGATTTAAGTCAGAGTCTCTATTCACACGCCCAAGGACGCCCCAGTACCATCCAATATGGGGTGTCGTTTTACTTTTTAATACCATTTTGAGATATCGCGTATTCGAATATGTGATATTACGTATTGAATCACGTATTCAAATACATCATATCACTTATTCAAAATTGAAATGGCGATATCACATATTCAAATAAGTGATATCACCTATTCAAACTGAAGATGTGATATCACATATTCGAATACGTGATATCATCTATTCGTTTTAAACACAATCCCTGACGATACTGATCCCTGACATTCATAATCACTGAATAACAAAAATGGCGGACCAAGCTAAGGAGGACATACTGAGAAATATCAGGGAGTACGTCATAGGGAGAAGAAACGGGTTCATAAACGCTCTAGTTTATCGATTTATGTTGTCGCGCTAGAACGCCGCCATTTACTATTTTATCGTACAGGTAAATCGATCGCAAGCGCGTTTCACGGACACAGCGCTTTTCACAAGTAAGCATTACCGTGTTTGTATGCGTCAGTAAACGATACTCCCTGTCGATACATATAATTTAAATTTTAAAAATAATACGACGATTATGTTGTAAAATAATTTCTTTATTGAGTGCGCTAAACCATTTTTGCCGAATTGTGTAGGCAAATGGGTGAAATCATACTTTGAAAACGACCATCCTTGCGCCGTGGAAAGATGAAATGATAGTCTGTCCAATCAGGGAGTAAATATACTTACTCCTGGTCTAATGTAAAATGTTTTACTTATTTTAATGTGTAGCATTATATACTTGTTCAGAACTAAGCGTATGATTTGTTTTGATTATGCAGGTTTACTAGTCTATCTGAAAAAGAAAACGGCATAATGGCTGGGTTTTTTTTCGCCGTGATATCCTGTAAAAAGCGGCCAATGTCAGTGTATAGGCATGTACTGATTTATTTGTTTATATCTTAATTGCAGTGATTGCTGACTGTTTTATTTACATATATGTAACTTGTGAAAAACAAGCCCTTATTTTACCCCGCGAGATGATGGTGGTCGTGTTTTTGGGACCGCTCATTTATTAATTAAACCAGTATGTTTTAAAAGTTGTGCAATTAATTTCCAGATAGTTTTGTTCTATGTTTGAACTTGTTTCTTTCTTTGATCACCCGTTATAATAGCGATCCGATAATTAATGGGTGTCTTTTGTTTTGTTTTGTTTCTTGTGATCAACCCGTTATAATAGCGATATAATTAACGGAGGTGTCAAATCAATTACTATGAAATGTGCGTGTGCATTTATTCTGAATTCTGTTTTTCACAAATTAATTAAGTTCTCAATTATTAATTTGTTTTACTCATGTCCTTCTTTCCTGGTTTAACAATGGTTCAAAGGGATACAATTTAAGCATAAATGGTGTAGTAACCGAACTTCAATGGGATTAAAGAAAGCACCAACAAATTTTTATTTGAAGATTAATAGCATAATTGTTTTGTTCTTTTCACAAATGTATTTATATAATGATCTGAATGTTTTTCTCTTTGTCAAGTCATCATTGGGTCATTTTAAGTCAAAATGTCTTATGGAAAAGCGGATTTTTTATTGTGGGATGATGATATTGATTTAGATCTTGTCTTAGGTGAATACACATGTAGTGAGATAGAACTGTCTGAGGATGAGTCAATGACATCTAAAAAACAAAAAACAATAACTAAGGGATCCTCAAAGAAATATCGTTGCTCCGAGTGTGAAAATGAGTATTCCTCAATTTCTGGTCTGCGGGGACATTTGCGACAGAAACATGGGATTAACAACGTAAAAGGTATATACTTTTATATTACATAGCATCAGTCTCTGTGAGTTATGATATTAAACCGTGCCATTATCTTGGTGTCAATGAGCTGTTACTATCGGGATTAAGGAGGGATTGAACAAAGAAATAATATATACAGATGCATAGTACAAACCAGTTTATTAAAACATTAACGATTTATAAGGACATGTCATAATGTATTATCATATGTTTTGCCATACAATTTAACAATCCGAAATAAAACGCCAAATAATTATCAGAAGTAAACAACATGAAATTTTTATATACTCAACAATATAATCTAAAGGGCAAACAACTTACTGCATCTCTTTAGCTTTTGAGCAGTCTGTTAAGAACAAAATATAATCAGTAACATTACTCCCTGATATATCGGAGTGTTCAGAAGTGAAAAGTAAAACATTTAACTTTTCTCCCAAGAGTAATTGACAAAGATGTGCCCCCCAGGTGGCTGCTGGGACTGGCTCGGATGGCGCTTCTTAGTTCTGCCTATCTTCTTACGTCGTTTCCCCATGATGTTTCAGATCCGTCAACTCGTATCACTGATGTCGAAACAAGCTGAAAATTAAAACAAAGTCTGTTAACGAAGGCATATGAGGTACTGGGCCCATTTTTAAAACAAAGTCACATAAAATGTAGGATTGATTGAAGTGTATACATTTTGAAAAAAGTGTGCTGTGTGTTAATTATGCTGAACGGGTCTATGTTGCACAGTGTACTACACTAACGTACCCCGGGTACATATGTACCTTGAGGAAATATTTCAACCATAAATTCACCTCGTGTTCTGAGAAAGTACCTTCGGTAATGTCGTAATTGGAAGACAATGTGGTTCCCTATTTTATAAAAGCTGAAATCCGAAGGTATAATAGTGTTACACAGGGTAATATAGTGGTTGGCATATTATCTCAAGGTACATATGTGTATACCGTGTAGTAACCTGTAAGACATAGACCCCTTCAGCGTTAATTATAGCCTAATTATAATTTATGTCAATGGTTATATGCTTTTGTGCATCCGGGCATGGGATTATACCAGGGTCTCCGGACTACCAGACTGGTGTTTTGGTAGGAGTGCTGAGGAGTGAGGTAGGGCCGAGTTAACAAGACACTGTCTTCTGACTAAACACTCATCAAATGTCTATATAAACTGGTTTTGACAAAGATAAACATGTCTACTATCTACTTGTTGTTATTATTAATGCCTAATATGACCCATAATTTGTATCTCGGTTGCAATAGCTATACACCCATTTTAAATTAAAATTTCAGCAGATATCTCAAAATAGGCAAATTTTCATCACCTCTTTTTAGGCTTTGTCTTACACTCACCACCATGAAATTACCTTCTTTACACAGATAAACATGTCTACTATCTACTAGTTGTTATTATTAATGCCTGATATAACCCGTAATTCGTATCTCGGTTACAATAGCTATACACCATTTAAAATTTAAAAATGAAAAATTTCAGCCGATATCTCAAAATAGGCAATTTTCATCACCTCTTTTTAGGCTTTGTCTTACACTCACCACCATGAAATTACCTTCTTTACACAGATAAACATGTCTACTATCTACTAGTTGTTATTATTAATGCCTGATATAACCCGTAATTCGTATCTCGGTTACAATAACTATACACCGTCACCATTTTTTATTTGCCGCCGATATAGTGGCGCCATCTTTGTTACACGGAACCGTCTGGAAAAATGTGCTTATATACATGCAAACGAATACACTTTCTGTAACAGAGGATAAAATGTGCATAAATAATACTTACGTTTACATTTCGCACCTTTTTTGAGTTTGTAAGTGTAATAAATTATAAGAATTTGCTGTTTTTCACACAGTGCTTCACAACTTCGCAGCTTCACATTTAGGCGCAATTTTACCGGAAGTAGTCATTTTCACGGAGTAGTGAAAGACATGCGCGACAACATAAATCGGTAAAACGAGCCCGTTTCTTCTCCCTATGACGTACTCCCTGGAAATATACAGCAGATATTATTAAAATCACAACGTTGCTTGAACAGTGATGATGTTAATTGTAGCCACCTGAAAGCAGATCTTGGTCATGGGATCCGATCTCTTTATTTGATAAAGGACCAACTGACAGAGGTCAATTACAATAAATTCATTATGTTATATTAATCCACAATTCCGCTTTTCCTGAGGTATTCGTTATTACAGGGAACGTTTTGACTCGACGTTATTCGTGAGCCGTAAAAAGGTCATACATGAACAGTGACCCAGGTCGAATGGACCCGGAACGACTGCGATGCGGGCTGAGAAAAGGAAGCGATTATTTGATTTACAAAGAGCACATTGAGATATACTGAATGCGTGATATCACGTATTCGATTACGTGATATCACGTATTCGTTTTGAATATGTGATATCACGTATTCTAATAAGTGATATCACCCATTCGTTTTGAATATGTTATATCATGTATTCGAATATGTGATATCATGTATTCAAATAGGAGATATCACATATTAATAAGTAAAACGGCAGCCCATAGTCCGACACTGGTTCCATATAAATATAACATAATACGTTTTGTTTCGGCGTGACACCGGCTGCATATAGTATAAATAAGTTCGGTGTAGGCTTGACACTGGCTCTATATAACATATCGGTGTCGGCATGACACCGGCTCCATATAACATAAATACGTTCTATGTCGGCCTGACAGCGGCTCCATATTCTATAACATAAATACATTCGGTGTCTGATTGACACCAATTACTTCTAACAGACGACCCGACACTGGCACCATATACATGTAACATAAATACGTTCTGTGTCGGCGTTACACCGGCTCCATATAACATAACTAAGTTCGGTGTCGGCGTTACATCGGCTCCATATAACATAAATACGTTCTTTTTCGGCCCGACACCGGCTTCATATAAAATGCATACGGTCTGTGTCCGCGTGACACAGGCATGGCATAACATACATACGTTCTGGTGTGACACCGCTCCATATAACATAAAACAATCTGTGTCGGCCCGACACCTTTCTTCATATAACATACGTACTTTCTGTGTCGGCCTGACAGCGACTCAATATTCTATAACATAAATACGTTCTGTATCGGCGTTACACCGGCTCCATATAACATAAGTACGTTCCGTTTTGGCGTGAAACTGGTTCCATATAACATACATACGTTGTGTGTCGGCGTGACATCGGCTCAATGTAACATAAATACGTTCTTTTTCGGCCCGACACCGGCTTCATATAGCATGCATACGGTCTGCGTCGGAGTGACACAGGCGCCATATAACATACATACGTTCTGGCGTGACACCGCTCCATATAACATAAAACAATCTTTGTCGGCCCGACACCTTCTCCATATAACATACGTACATTCAGTGTCGGCCCGACACCTGTTCCATATAACAAACGTACATTCTGTGTCGCGCCGACACCGACTCCATATAACATAAATACGTTCTGTGTCGGCGCCACACCGGCTCCATATAACATAAATACGTTCTGAGTCGGCCTGACACCGGCTCCATTAATATAACATAAATACGTTCTGTGTCAACAAGACACCGGCTCCATATAACATAAATACACAACATCATTTCTGTGAATACGTTCTGTGTCGGTCCAACACCGGCTGCATATAATATAACATAACTACGTTCTGTGTCGGCCTGACACCGCCTCCATACAACATAAATACGTTATGAGTCGACCCGACACCGGCTCCATATAACATAAATACGTTCTGAACGCCTGACATCGGCTCCATATAACATAAAATAAGTTCTGATTCACCGACTGAATACAATATAATATAAATACGTTCTTTATTGGCTCCATATCGGCTCGACACCGGCGCCATTAACATAAATACGTTCCGAGTCAGCCCGATACCGGCTCCATATAGTATAACATAAGTAAGTTCTGTGTCGGCCCAACACCGGCTCCATATAACATAAATACGAACTGGGTCGACCTGACTCCGACTCCATATAACTTCAATGCGTTCCATGTCGATCCGACACCGGCTCCATATAACATAAATACGTTGCGAGTCGGCCTGACACTGGCTCCATATAACATAACATAGAAACGTTGCCTGTCGGTCTGACATCGGCACCATTAACATAAATACTTTCCGAGTCGGCGCCATTAACATAAACATGCGTTCCGAGTAGGCCTGACACCGGCTCCATATAATATAATATAAATACGTACTGGGTCTGCCTGACATAAGCTCCATGCAATATAATTATAGGTTATTACATTGTATTAGAATGTAGTAATGATTACTTCCGCGTATTATATTCGCGACTTTAAGAGCGCAATATTTATCCGCGGAAGAACTAGTGCATATATCCCAATACTATGTTGTTATTAATTAAGTGTTTTCATATTGGCTCAGTTATTGGTCCAAGGACTGTCATATTGGCCCAATGCCGAAGGCCGCGGGCCAATATGACAGTCCGAGGACTAATAACTGGGCCAATATGAAAAAACTCAGTTAATGACATTTTTATTTATTAACTACTTAATATCTCTCTTTAGGCCTATGTTTTAAATATCATTTACAGGTAAGAAAAAACAAGAGATATATTATGCTCAAAATAACATTTAATAACAAGTATCTGATTCAAATTAATCTTTCACTGTTTCTGCTCGATGGTGCGTGGGAAAATCACACACGAACGTGATAATAGCTACATTTCAGCGAAGTCAATGTAACCGAATTTACAAATAATCAAACCTTAATTATTTTGATTGTCTACATTACATAGACTAATATACCTGCGACGTTGTGATTTTTTTCTTCAAAATGGCATCCTTTAAGAAAATAAACCATTGGTCATATTGGCCGTGTTGGCTTATCCAATCAGATTGCTTGAATTTCATATTGGCCGAGTTTTCTCATATTGGCCGAGTTTCTCTCCATATTGGCCTTGTTTTTACCATATGATGTGTGGAGTTTCCTGCAAACTACGGCAGATATTAAGTATTTAATTAATAAAATATAATAACTTTTTATTGCAGTTGTATTTTCAATAACACAAATGATTGATTTCTAAGAAAAAACTCATTGAGTTTACTTTTTTGTTTCTTCAAAAGCGTTCATTTGAAACATCGAGGGAATTTTCAACGAAGAAACCAACACAGCATAGGTGTGTTTTTATCACGTGGCCTTTTTTGGACATTTGAAATGCACCAATCCCGAACCCCGAACGAGTATGCAAAATAATGGTTCTAAGTATCATTACACACCCAATATGAATTACATACACGTCAGTAATTAACTAGTTAATATCTGCCGTGAGTTGCAGGAAACATAATATGATAAAACAAGGCCAATATGGAGAAACTCGGCCAATATGAAAAAAATCGGCCAATATGAAATGGAAGCATTCTTAAGGTTCTGAGTCGAAATGACACCGAATGAATACAATATAACATAAATACTTCTGTGTCGTCCTGACACCGGTTCCGTATAACATAAAGCCGTTCTGTGACGGCCCGACACCGGCTGCATACAATATAACATAAATACGTTCTGTGTCGGCCTGACACCGGCTCTATATAGATAAATACGTAACTATCGACATGAACATCATCATCATCATCATCATCATCATCATCATCATCATCATCATCATCATCATCATCATCATCATCATCATCATCATCATCATCATCATCATCATCATCATCAACAGCAGCAGCAGCAACAGCAACAACAAAAATAACATAATCATCATTATTAGCAGCAGCAACAGTTGCAGCAGCAGCATCAGCACCGTCGTTACTATCATCATCATAATCATTATCGACATGAACATCATCATCATCATCATCATCATAATCATCTTCATCATAATCATCAACAACAACAGCAACAACAACAACGTCATCATAATCATCATCATCATCATTGCCAGTATTGCTATTAGCAGCTTTATTATTTAAATTGTGTTCAGTTTGCGCTATTAGGAATTAGGAATTAACTCTCCATGTCCATCATCCATTTACATCGATTTCTATGCATGGTTCCGGTAATTCTGTTGTAGAAACAGTTGTGTTAGAGCCACGATCATTGCAGCTTTATTATTGACACGATGCACAATAATAACTAAATGATGCTGAAAACAAAGTGTCGGCGCCATCTTAACTTCAAAAAATAATCAGAGTGGCTTTCATGTGAAGACTGTCCGGACTCCAGCTTACAATTTAACACATTTTCAGATGGAATGCTACAACTCCCACATGTCTTTAAACATGAAACAACTGGTACATTAAACAATAGTATTACAATTGCTACGCAGTCAGAAAGTTTCGAGAACGATTCCATAACTTTATAAGTTGCGCTCACAATAACATAAAACTTTGATTAGAAAATGTTCAATGTATTTGTGACAAACTCTGATTTTTTTTGGAAACATACATGTTGTATCGGTATTCTGCTCGGTAAACGACATAGCAGTAGCAGTAGCAGTAGCAGTAGCTGTAGCAGCAGTAGTAGTAGTGAAAATGTTTTTTATCCAAGTAAATGACGTTGACAAATTGACCTAAGTTTTCTTGGAGAAAAAATGAGTATTTAACACATCTTCAGTGTGACCTTGACCGTTATATTTTAGATGGTCATGTCGATGTTGTCATGATGAATATATATATATAGAAAGTTTGATGAAGAAACAGCAAGAAATGACAAAGTTATAGCCAACGTTATGTTTTCTTGACGGACGACAAAGTGATCCCTATGTATCGCCTTTTGAGATAAAAAGAAGAAATGGTAGCAGCAGGCAGCAGCAGAAGTAACAGCCTCAGTTTAGTAATATTTACAGAATTATTTTTCGACTATGTGCGATTTATACTGCTTCTCGGTCGTCGTTTTGTTTGTACCATAGCTCTAATTGTTTTATAAAAAGTCAATAGGTCTACCGTACGGTGTCCGGTTGGGGCCAGATACAATGTCGCATTGTCGTGGACGACAATGCGACATCGCGACATCGCGATACGACAGTGCGACATTGCGATACGACAACCCGACAATGCGATACGACATCGCGACATTGCGATACGACTTCGCGACAATTATGTCGCGATTTCGCATTGTCGGGCGTGCCCACGACACTGCGACATTGTATCTGGCCCCAACCGGACACCGTTATACCGTGCTATAACTGCCAAATGTGTCAGTTTTAGCATGGCTGAAATATACCGACATTTGTAGCATGGTCGGTGACATTTCCTTTGATGAATGCAGAGCATTAAATCGTGTAATTTAGGGTAACTAAAGGGGCGTGGCTATGCCGTACTGCAACTACCGGATATTGGAATTTAGAGTACGGTCACTATGACGTCACAGTGTCACTAAGTACACCATGCTACAAAAAAGATAGAGTCTGTCTCAGCTCGTTGGTTATTTAAACACTTCGATGGGCTACGCCCATCTCGGTGTTTAAATAAGCCAACTCGCTCAGACCAGACTCTTTGTAATAAGCCAACTCGCTCAGACCAGACTCTATGTAATAAGCCAACTCGCTCAGACCAGACTCTATGTAATAAGCCAACTCGCTCAGACCAGACTCTATGTAAGTGAGTTGGCTTATTTAAACACCGAGATGGGCACACATTTTTATTCTATGTAATAGATAGAATAAAAATGTGTATTTTCATATCACACCCTATATCTGGCCCTCGAACCATATGGTGTCTCAAGCCTGTTATAGGGTGTGATATGAAAATACACATTTATTATTCTCTATTTATCGTGCAAGTCAATGTCCTGTTGAAAACAACAAGTCTTCATAAGGATTACATTAAGGGGAGATTTGTTGAAATTCTTTCATTATTTTATCTAATACCTGATCCAAACATGGTAAATAGGCCAACACATCTCATAAGGTATTACCAATTTGCAGTAAACAAGATGTGATAAGAAATTCACCAAATGGTTTTGGGCTACAGTGATCCCTGTTTTCAACACAACACTGACGAGTACTATAAAAATCCATATTGGACACTTCACTGTGTAATGATCTTATTATCCATCTACATTTTACATTTTGATAAGTTTTTATTCCCCCGAAAGGTGGGGCATACCGTGTTACCCTTGTCCGTATGTGTGTCCTCTGTGTGTCCGTCCGCGTGTCCGTGCAAAAAATGTTCTACGCACTCTAACTTGGTTAATTGTTATCCAATCTTCTCCAAACTTAGTC
This sequence comes from Cyrtodaria siliqua, assembly GCA_037043455.1. NCBI lineage: Eukaryota > Metazoa > Mollusca > Bivalvia > Adapedonta > Hiatellidae > Cyrtodaria > Cyrtodaria siliqua. Next base: position 96,209 of record JAWPHD010003569.1, read on the forward strand.
AGATTGTATGGGCACAATGTCTCGCACAAGTTTGATTTCAGGCCCGAGCACCCCAGTACTTCCGTTATGCCCCTTGGAATGGTAAATATTCACGAAATAAATGTAACTGCTGGGGCATCTGTGTCCCATGGACGCATTTCTAGCTTTGCTTTATTTTAAAAGATATATTGTAGAGGATCTTACATGAGTTTGTATTACTAAATTAAACAAGAAATCGATAGAACCGATGGCTGCTCCCCGAATATTAGTACACAATGGGAAATACAAAGTCTCGTAACTCCGCCAAAAATCATTCAACCGGAACGACCTGACAATATGCGCTACTCGACATCATACTAATACTTCCTGCGAAATTTCATGAAAATCAGATAAAAACGTACATAGGAGTAGTTATCCGGAAACGAAACTTGCACGGATACACGGACCATACTGTGACTATATGCTCCCCCGATTTTTTCGGTGAGCATAATAAAATGAGTAAAATGTGTACCTGTGCCGAGTAACCTATCTTACTTCAAACTTGTCTGAACTTTTATTTATATTGATATTCGGAAGCTCAGGAGAAAAAATGTAGTAGATATAAAAATTTAACAAATCCAAACATAGCGTTTTTAAATAAATCAAGGTCCTAAACTCAGATGTTACTGGTTCAATCTTCGTTTTCGAATTTAGCTGGTTTTCAAACTTGTCTGAGCTTTCATTAAATTAAATAATCAAGACAAGCTTGATAGATATCAGAGAACAAGCTTATAATTTCATAACAAAACAAGCAAATTCGATGAATTTATATCACCCGTCGAATAATGTTTTTGTCTGATGAGTAGAGCGCAACTCCGAGGCACTTTGGGTGAAGGACCTTTGACCTCTAAGTGTGACCTTGAACCGACGTGGCTGGAAGTTGCGCTCTGCACATTGTCTCGATATGAACATTAATTTGTGTGCCAATTTATTTCAAAATCCCTCAAGGGGTTCAAGAGGTATGGAGTGGACACGGAATATAGTGCATATGACCTTCGACTCTTAGTGTGTGATATTGATATAGAAGGGACGTGGCTGACAGTTGTGTTGTGCATATATTATCGATATGATGAACATTTGTGCCAAGTTATTTTAAAATATCCCTCAAGCGGTTCAAGAGATATGGAGCGGACACGAAATACAGTGGTTGTGACATTTGACCTCTAAGTGTGACCTTGACCTTGACACGACGTGGCTGGAAGTTGCGCTCTGCACATCGTCTCGATATGACAAACATATGTGTCAAGTTATTTCAAAATCCCTTAATACTACTGTATTTGTATAGATATCTCGACGTTAAAACAAGGCATACAGCGTAGAAGCGGGAAAGGTCTATCCTATCATTTTAGCCAAGAATCCTCTACTTTTTTTCAATCATTCGTAAGAATTTTTGTCGTTGTCGGATAAACAAGTCACGTATAAAACCCCTAATTTTCATACAGATACAATCCCTGCACATGGTATTGTGATGTTCATACAATAAACACCTACATATATAGTTAGAACCAATAAATGTGTTCAAAAAACGCATTTTATGAGGTTTATGGACAAAATTGTCGAATAACGCACCATACAACGGTACACAGGTTTCGCAACGTATAACGGTATATGTTTGAAACCGATAATAATAATCTGTTTGTACCAAACATTTCCTTTTGTATACAGCTCGGCTATACTAATATGTATTGGTGAAAAAAATGCATCCGCTGAAGATATTCTAAACATTCTATGGGATAGCTTTGTTCTTCGTTGTTTTCGGCCACTCACACACCAACCTTTGCCATAACTTAAAAAGTATATAACCTATGTTCACGAAGTTTTACACACATCCTACACCAAGATATGCCGTTAACAAGTTCAATAACTCCTAACTTCATTTCGCCAGGGTTAAGTCCCTTTTCAGAAAACCCTACCCAGCAATACAACTAAACATTACTTGAAAAAAGTAGTTTACCTATGTTCATGAAACCCTCCAAAATGTCAACCTATGCCCTAAACTTGATATAGTTATTTTCTATCAATTATTCAATGGAGATTGCTATGACCCTTTCCATAAAACTTTAAAATTTAAACAATCTTATATAGTTCCACGGAGGATTGACTCTCACCCTGTCTTTCTGTCTTCAGACAGGCTTTGTACACATGTGCCGAGGAAGTGGAACACCCTGCTTGTTTTTAACGCTTTTGTACGGTGTCCGGTTGGGGCCAGATACAATGTCGCAGTGTCGTGGGAGACAATGCGACGCCCGACAACGTGACATCGCGACATCACGATACGACAATGCGACATTGCGATACGACAACTCGACATTGCGATACGGCTTCACGACAATTATTTCGTGATGTCGTATCGCAATGTCAAGTCGTATCGCGATGTTGCGTTGTCGGGCGTCGCGCACGACAACGCGACATTACGACGCATTGTCGTAATATCGCCCACGACAATGCAACGACCGGTATGCACCAATTGTATAGGTGAAGGTCGTTTGAGCAGGTGCACGTACATTCGCAATATCTCGTTCACGTAACCCAAACAAAAATGGCGTCCACCATGGAGGAAATCCTCGGCGTTCGGCTAAAAAAAGAACAAAAATCTGCTATTGAAGCAGCTAATGAAAATGACGTTGTATGTGTTTTACCAACAGGGTTCGGAAAGACCAAAATTATAGAAGGTTTAGCCCATTTAACATCTGATGGAGTAATTTTAGTAATAAACGGACTTTCCGGAATTATTAACCAGCAGCGCAGTATATTCCCAAATAGTTTTGTCCTTTCCTGCGAATTTCTAAAGCAGATGAAATTGAAAGAGTTGGATGCTTTGGTATGATACATTGTTTATCATTCTGAACATGTTTATTTTACACATTTTAAGTTTAAAAAAAAAAATTGTCACAGGAATTTAAAATGTTTTGCATGTTTTATCATTGACAATTTGCAACACTAATATGCATAATTACATTTTTTTTTTAAAAAATTAAAACCGATGAAAAAAAAGAAGAAATATAGGTCTTTCTAGGAACATGCACGCTCATTTCTAATCTGAGCCTTCTCTGACCTTAAAAGCATTTTTTTTTCGGCTTTAGGCCTACAGCCAGATGAACCTAAAGCCAGATGAAATATCAGAAGTCATAACAAAAGGCTGATAAGTTCAGAGAAGGCTCAGATTAGCTCATTTCGGACTGCTTTATATAATAGGTATGCTGTAATAGCTGGTAAATGCACAACACCATGCATATGAGATCAATCTTGTTTTGTATAACGTTACAGGAGAAAAACAGCCAAAGGTATTGAAACAAATCAGCCTGAATCATCAAAGTAGGTATTGAAATACTTCCAAAAGGCGCCATAAAGTATCTATGAATAATAACAAGTATCCGAGGAGCATTATTGAATGTTGCATGCTCCCTAGCATAATGTGTCTCTTGCATATGCTTTACAAACGCTCTAGCTATGCCCCTGCATGCTAACTGCATTGAAAAAAATATTCGAGGATTTAAAAAAAAACAACAGTGTGTAATCGCTTGGTAAAACTGATACATAGTTTATACTGGGTGTTTACCGTCAGCTGCAGATAGGTAGTTGCATTAATTATTTGCATCCCTGTAGTACAAAGTTAAGTACACTCTGAACTTCAGGGGTAACCCTGATAAATAGAGAGATGTCAGTTCAAGTCTGACCAGGGATTTTTTACATGTATTTTACCATTATCGTACTATGCTGACAAGTAAATGCAATATCGTCATCAGTTTTATTCTTTTTTTAATTTGATGTTTGTTTTTGTTGTTTTCTACAATGTAAAATGGTGTCTAGAAACCAATTTTAACTATGTTGTATACCTATACTTATTTATGTTTTATTTTGGGATACCTCATTGACTATGAATATTTTTGAGGTATAATTATGCTGCAAATGATCTAGCCTAGAATCAAAGAACAGTAATTCTAACACGACCTGCGCAGTCTTTCATACACACAAAGAGGAGAGACATCTACGGTAAAATATTCATTTATGACTGTTTCATTAATTCCCCACATATTTTTCATCTGTTGGAAGCGCCACATTACATCACTTTTTAAACCATTGACGTCACAGAACGAAAGTAAATAAACATTTTGGTAAAGGTACGTCACGAAGACAAACTCCAACATTAATAAGTATTTATTATTTCTTAAAGGGAATGTAGCGATACAGCCAAACCATCTTTATTATTGGGAGTTCTGAAAAAAATTAATAAGGGTGAAAGAATTATCAAAATTGGACAATAAACAAAGAAGTTATGATCATTTGAAGTTTCTGTTGAAACGGATATGGAAGTGGCCATTTTGAGACCTATGACATCACGGTTCTAAATGACCATATATGGAATATTTATAAATATGAACATTTACTGATATAGGAGGAAAATGACAGCAACTGTATGAAAAATATGTAATATTTAATGACAATAATGCTTTATATGTGACTGTCCAATAAAAAAAATACATTCATTTGCATTGATTTTCTTCGTTTTAAATGATAATTATCAATATTCCATATATGGTAATATGGAACTATGACGTCATAGTTCTAAAAATGGCGGCTCCCATATTCATTTTAGAACAACCTTTAAATGGTCATATCTTTTTTGTTTATCATCCGATTTTGATAATTCATCACCTTTTTCCAAGTTTTTCAGAACTCTCAATAATAGAGCTTGTTTGGCTGTCACTACATTCCCTTTAAATAAGGCAAAGTGTTTAAAGCACAGGTAAGCAAATTTAATTTATATTACAAACTCTTTTTTTTTGAGATGAAACTAGTTTTTTTGATGCCCCCAAACTGGGCATATTACATTTGCACTTGTCCGTCCGTCCCAAAAACTTGCCCTCTTCCATTACTTTTTAACCCACGGTCGCCAATATTTACAGGAATGTTGACCAGCAAGTGAAGATGCGCATAGTTTTTCATTTTTATTTTTGACCAGAAACCACAGACTTAGTCAAAACAGTGTTTATGTGCATAATCAAAATGCTATGGTATAGTGACCTTAGTGGGGGCATCCGTGTCCTATGGACACATTTTAGTTTTTTTCAAATGACCTTATGGAGATATAAATACTTCTATTTGTCCATACCTTTTACTTACACCAGTTGAATATTATTTTGCCATATTAAGGTAATCATTTTCTAATAAAACTGTCTGAACAAAAATGTGTCGTTAATAATTGGACCTCATGATGAATTAAAAAAAAATTGTTGAGACTTTTTTTTCCAGCTGAGTAAGCCTTTTCTGTTGTATCTTACATGGTTCATTGGTCTTAGGCGATGTTTCAAGTGCCCTCCTAATGGCCTAGGTTCATACAATTTTATATAAGAGAAAGATTGTCATTTACTTACAGAAGGATGGTGGTTCAACTAAGTCATTTGAGCTTCTTCCACCAATTATTAATTGAAGTGTTGATTAACTGTAAACACCATGCAATACAAATTAACTTTTATTTCCTTCTGTTGTGCATGATTTGATTACATGTAAACAGGTGTTTGATACCAATATCTTTATAACCATGATCTGATAATCTTTATAACCATGGGATACAATATATTTCATTGTACAGATTGGAATGGAATAAAAGACAGGAACACTTTTTTTTCTCTTCAGATTGTCTTCTTTTCTCTTCAGATTGTCTTTCTTTTCTTTTCGACATTTACTGTACATATTAATTTAAAGGGACATGTGACAAAATTGACGTTTTCTCATAATATTTATTAGAAACAGTATTATACTTTTGAATTGTTTATAAATGTTTAAATTGGAATATTGACTGATATATTTTAAACTGATCAAAATGCTGAAAAATAAGTTCACATAATGTTTGCATTGTAGTTCCGAGAGATATTTAAATATGTTATTGCTCATTATATAATTAGTTGATTAAGCAATATAAAGTGTTATTGAGCAAAACAGTAATTGTTACCACACACGTCAACATTCTCAGTTAAATTTTATTAAATACATAATATTAAACAGAATTAATACAAGCCACAATTTTGAGGTGGTGAGTTTTATAATGTCATTTGGGAGAAACTATGATATTCTATATCATTTACTGAAAGGATTTAAAAAACCACTGAACTGACAATATTGACTGTGACTACATGCATCTCAATTATTTATAAACAATTAAAATAATGTTAATTATTGCACCTCGCACAAAATCCTAGGAATTTCATTGGATTAGAGCGGTCACATGGTGACCCTCTATTATTCTATAGTGGGTCAGTAGATTTTATAGAGAGTCACTAAAACAATATGGACTATAATTCCGACTCAAAGTTTAAATCATTTGCAAATAGTTCTTTAAGGCATTAGTAACCAACATAATAAGCAAATTTACTAATGTTTTTAAACTGTACCGGTCGTGATGTCAACGTTATGGCGTCAAATTGCGCGAACCTCTCAATGACGTTGACGCTCCAATAAATGGGTTAAATATCAGCTTTTACCTTAAACAAAGGTGCTCGATGCAATAAATCAGTTATTGGGTGTGTTACTGACCCCCTACAGAAATATGTGGGGTCAGTCAGATGTATAGGGGGACTCGGCAATCGCCTCGCCCCCTATAAATCTGACTGACCCCACATTTTTCTGTGAGGGGTCAGTAACAAACCCAATAACTAATAATATATACTATAGTTTATTTTGTATACAGGATTTGTAACATTTTTATATGCTATTTTGTTTACATAAAACTATAAAATTAACTTAATTGGTATGTTTCATTAATTATTAATCTGACAGAACCAGAATTCAGTGATAACGTTATGGTTCTATACATCAATTTGGTTATTTATATGGACTGGAGACAATCTGGAAATTTATTATTGTACAGGTTTAGAATTAAATTCAAGTAAAAATCATATGCTGTGCTTCTGTTTCAAATTTATCATGCATTTGCATTAACCATGTTAAAATGTTAATGTTTTTAGTTTTGGTTTATTTATTATATAGGGTTGAAACTTTGATGACTCTGTGTAATGCAAAATTCTCAACACATAAATATGGTTATAATTGTTTTTTTGCTCAACCACCCAACATTTTCCAGGTTGCTTCCAGTCCCTATAATTTGAGTTTAAACATTGTTTACACATATTACACATCTGATTTACAGACTAATTTGTCCAACCTGAAGCAAGGTGTATACAGGTATATCCTGTCTCATCCAGAGCAAGTATTACAAACTGAAGTGAAACAAATATTGATGTCTTCTATATTATCAGAAAAGGTAATACACACATTTTCTTGCAAAATATCAATGGACAAAGGGCATAGTCATTTTTTATTTTTTTTGTTAATCCTTGTCCTGCTTAATTAATATAATGTAATTTTCTTTTAATTTATTCCATTTACCATTTTGGGGGTAAATTTAATGATGAGCAGCAAAAATTGTACTTGACACAGGTCGCTTATCTCATTGTATCTAGGTTGCCAACACAACAAGGGTTAAACACCTAACCACATAATTTAAGTATACAAGTTAAATGAGAGACAGCTCAAATGCAGTATGGTAGAATCCAATCAATTTTCATAATACAGGTGTAATAGTGTATAACATACTTGTTGGAGGTCTTCCTAATCAAGCCAAAGAGCATTTTTTACAAAACGAATTCTGATTGGTTCCTGCCATTCTGCATTATATTATATTGTAATGATTATTACTACTGTCAGTCATTAATAGTAAGACATTAAAAAAAAAATTGTTTATAATTTAAAGCAGCCAAAAAAGCTATGTCTCTAGACCCTTCGGGAGCATACAACAACAGCAACTGTTAACACATTGAATAGTTATAATAATTTTGTGATATACATCCATTATTATTTGTATTATTTCAGATATCTCACATTGTTGTGGATGAAGCCCATTGTATTCTTTCCTGGGGACAATCAAATTTCCGTCCTGCATATCAAAAACTGGGCTCATTAAGAACAATTTTGCCTAAAGCCAAGATAGTGGCATTAACTGCAACAGCAACACTGAAAGGACAGACGGAAATCAAGAATAATTTGTACATGCATGATCCCATAGTTATCTCCGCATCACCAGACAGGTTTTATTATAAATATAAATTTACTGTATGTGTTATTCTTATGAGGACAAATTTTCAAATATAAAAAAAAATAATGTATAAATTATTTTATCACATAACGTCGCTTGTTAGCAGTGTCGAACACCCATTTAATATTCTATTGTATGACACACGTGTAATACAACGTGGAACGATTTTGATTGGTTGAGTTAAACCTGTAACACTACGCAAGTTTATTAACTGAAACTATTTTATTACAAATTCAGTCATAAACTTATTATTTGTGACAGCTTATAAAAATAATGCACGTTATACAAAACATTGTTATGGGTTTGTTAAAAAGTTGGCCTAGACTGCTATTTTGTAAAGAGGTAAAACAAACTTTTTTATACGCAACGTTATGTGTGAGACGCGACGTTACGATGTCACACATTTTATGACGTTTTGGCGCTAAAGTGTGACGTGGCGGTTCTATGTCCATCTGAATTAATTTTTACTAATTTGATTGTAATGTGATAAAAAGGATCTTAAACTCGTTCCCCTTTCCATATAATATTTATGAAACTCGTTATGAATTATTTTTAATTTTAACTCGCCAAAAGTCTCGTTAAAATTAAAATAATTCATAACTCGTTTCATAAATCTTATATGAAATGGGAACTCGTTTAAGATCCTCTATATATTTGTATGTAATAAAGGGACGTATGCCAACTGTGACTTAGTAAAACAGTTTGGTCAAGTTAGTTTCATTTATACATTTTTCAATGCAAGCTCTTGTAAATGCCTTGAAAGCATGCTATAATCATATCAACAGCCAAATATGTTTCTTTAATTGAGTGTTATTTGAATATTAAAATATATATATATTGGAAATAAGTGTGCTGGGAAAATTTCTGATGACCATGATGGCATCAAACAGTGTAAACCTGAGCAGTCTATTAGATTAGCAAATGCTAAACAAAAACAACCCAAATCTAACAAGACTTTTGAACATTTTTGTTCATTTATCAGGTATCATAATTATCTTATGGTATTACAGGCCAAATGTGTTTCTTGAAGTTCAAAGGCGCCTTCCTTCGACTGGAGGAAAGAATACAGCCGAAGATTCCATATTCTCATGTGTGGATCCTATATTGAAAACGTTGCAAGAGCAGGGCACCAAATATCCTAAAACAATAATTTATTTGCCTCTGAAATGGTGTGGTTTATTACACGAGCGAGCAAAAACATGTTTTGCTACACCTCTTGTTGCACAGTATCATGCACCTCAATCACAACAGGTTTGATATTCTTATTAATTTAATATAACAGGATTATTACTACAGTAACGTGACCTGGAAGTTTATTTCACCTCGAGTGGATATTTAATATCTGCAGAATCTCACGAGAGGCTTTACATGTCCACAAGAGGTGATGCGCCTTCAAGATCACACTACTCCTTTTATTATATACCTTAATAAAAAAGCTTGTAAAAATAGTACAGCACCGTATGGTATTAAGACTAGTTGGTTCACACAGACAACGACGTCAAGACGTGACTTCATACAACGTTAGTAGTATAGTGGTACAGAAATACATTTTTAGTAGTTTAGTGACACAGATTCAGAAAACCTCTAGAGGTCATACAGAGTTTTGTATTCCACTGAAGGAAAATGAAGGTACCACTTATATAATTATTGACATGTATATAATAAATGCATTTATCGCAATATTATTACAATAGCTTCTGGTAGTGTACTAACACCATGACTTTAATATAATAGTACACTAGTGTATTATCCTGTCATGTGATGACTGAATCAAAGTTTTTGTACACATTTATAATTCAATTAAACAGACATGCTTGTGTATTTCCATGGTATATCATGAGTTATGATAAGAGCTCAATTCCATCATATATTATATATCACTGTATCAACTGTATGAACATAACGCTAACTTTATTTAAAGTTGTAAATGCTCAATAGCATGCCAAATGACATCACGTAAGTAACAAACAATGCCATATGTGTACAAAATGTGCTGTCATCACTTATAGATAAATTGACGACATCAATTTGAAACTTTCATGTCATTGTGTGTTATGTGATAAATAGAATCTTAAATTTGTGACTGGAAACTTTTAAAATTAATAAACTTTAGGCTGAAATGATAGGAAACTCGGCACATCTGATCATCCATAAGTTGAAATTTCTCTATTTTGCATGAATACATGTGACTTATTCTTATTTTTTTTTATCAATACTGAATATATCTCTGTGTTCCAGATGAAATCGCACATTGTGAAAGAAATGACTAATTCAACAGATGAGAGCACTATTAGAGTTCTGTTTGCCACAGAAGCTTATGGCATGGGCATGGATGTGGCAGATATTAGGAAAATTGTCCATGTGAGCCCTCCATCCAGTGTTGAGAGTAATATAACTTTTTATTAATATAGTACTTCTTAACTGCTCTTTGAAGTCTCTTCAGTGTTTTAACATTAACTTTATAATAATGTTAATCATATAAATTCTATCTAAACACTGAAATCATTTATACACTGTCTTGATAAATTTAAACTGTGTTGCTGAATTTTCGGAAATAATAGTATATATTTTGTAATTTTATTGAAAAGGGACATGTATAAAAATGTAATATTACTCAAATTGCAAGTTATATTTTTTTCTTACCTACCGGTACTTTGATTGTGATTGCAATTCCTTTTTACTTTAGCTCTTGCATTATATTGTCATAGGAACATGTTTAAGTGTATGAACACATGTTTGTGTCACCTGAATAGCATGGCAGACCAGGGTTTGATATTAACTTTTTTCAGCAACTTGTTACTTGTCCCCAGTCAAATTTACTAGTCCCTGCACTTCATGTAAAAGTGATACAAAAAACAAGATGAATTATGTCAGAAAGTGACATTACATTCCACCAATGAAAACAATATGGTTTTTATTTGTCATTTACATGTGATCACCAATGTTTTGACATTTTTTCAGTCACAAGTTTTAAAGATGTAAAATTCATTTCTTGTTATAAAATTTACTTGTCCGTAGGACAGGTCACCTGGGACAATTAACTTGTCCCCAGTAGAATTTACATGGCACAGGACAAGGGGATAACTGTTAATATCAAACCCTGCAGACACCTAAAGATCTTGGCACTGTAACTGTAAACAATGCACTTATAATTTCTGTGTTTCTCCTTTCCTTTGTTTCGCAGCTTTTGTTCAAGAAATTGGGCGTTGTGGTCGAGATGGCCAAGAAAGTTCTAGTGTACTTTTTCATAACAATAGTGACACTTCCAAATCTCACATTAAAGAGGGAATTCGTGAGTACATTAAGACAACTGAATGTAGACGGAAATTTATAGTAGAATACTTTGGATTTTCTTATAAGCCACAGGAAGACCCTCACAGATGCTGTGACAACTGTCTGATGAAGTGCACCTGTGTTATGTGTAAAACTCAAATCATAGAGTTAAAGCTTGAAGACCCCAATGACAGCTTTGACAAAGGGCAGATTCAATGTTTTAAGTTAATGCTGCAAAAATACTTCCATGCAGAAAATAGCATTGTCAAAAGTATGACACCAGCACTTGAAACCGGACTTTCAGCGGGGTTGATAGAAAGTATTTGCAAAGTTACACCGCAGACCGATTTATCACAAGTGGAGCTTAGCTACCCTGTGTTGAAAAAACATCACCTTTTAAATATTGTCCAAATCATTGAATATGTCAAGTCAAAAAAGATATAGAATGTTAATAGAAACGTAACAAAAATCTGCATCAACTGAGGCTATCAATTTGTTGTACACATTCATATCAATAAACCTGCTTTTGGCAGAAAGAATATGATACTGTAGAAGACTGTATATCAGGTTGAATTTGTTATGCTCTGGCGATCACTCGTACAAAAGCGTTTATCAGAGCTACAGATAAGCAGAGTATTTGCTTAAATACCAAATTAAAAATGTCAAAATATCCAATTAAATTCAGAAGCATGGATACCAATATTAAATTATTTCCCAAATAATTTGTTCTGACGAGCATCATTGTTATACTTTTCTGTAAACTATCAAGTACTTTGATGTCATCCATCATTATTGTAAAAGAAGTTTTATTAGATTTTTTTATATAATATTTGTTGTCCGACACCCAAAACAGTGTCACCAACCAATTTGTTTTGTTTTTATTTTAATCAATTAAAATCATGAAATACACAATTAAAAACATAATTGTTGGGTCACTACCCAATTGTTCAAAAAGCTTATCTGTAACTCTGGTTTATGAAATGGACTTTAATTGTGGCCATTTACTAAGAGCATGAAAGCGATATTTATTGGCTTAAAGCACCAATAAGACTCGAAACATGAAGATATGTGTCTAGTAGTGGAGGAAAGGCTTTGTACATTCTGTTACAATGATACTGAGACAGAATCTCACGTTATCTTAAATTGCCCTTTATATCAATATAAGGATACATATGTTTACAATAGCAAACACTTCTTGCTTGCTCTGAAGAGGAGAGAATGTCTTTGTTATTCACAAATTTAGATCTTCTACCTATTGTTGCCAAAACCTGCATTTTAATTCTTGAAGAAGGTCTCTGTTTTTAAGTACAGTTGAAATTATACCTTTTTATGATTTATATAAAGATTATGATTGTTTTATTTAACTATCGGATACTTTAGTTTCTTAATGTAAAGATATTGTTAATCTGTTAATAAATGGTATTTTAAGACAATTTTTAATTTTGCCCTTTCGCTAACATTTATCTAAAAGCAGTGGATTATCTATTTAACAGTTTTAATTCACATATAGCCCTTTGAATTTAATAAAATCAATATTAAATTGGCACGAATGTGAGATTCTATTTATCACATAACTAAAAACGTTGTTTGTTTACATGATGTCGTATGTTGACTCGGTCTTCTCCGTACGACACTAAGCAAAATATTTACCTCATCAATATTTACTTCATGGTGTTTCTTTAAACTGTTATTAAAAACACTGTTGTCACAGCTGATAGCTGTTTGAATGTATGTCTAATTAAAAAATCGTCCTTTGTTCCTTTCAAACCAACGATTTAACTGGTAACCATCAACTTTAGTAACAAGTGACCTAGGTATTCTATTGAACCTGTTGAAAAACCTGCCCTCAGTATGCAAGAATGGCTTAATTTTTCTAAGATCAGCCATCATTTTCAGCTCATCTTCAACACTTTCCTTCTTTTTATGTCTTTTGGCTCTCACCAAGGCTCCAATTTCCTTTTCAAGATTTTCAGAAACCTGGTGTATGCAAGGAAGAGCTGCAGTTTTTTTTATTATGTTTTCATTTGTTTTGTTCGAAAACATATGCTTTATGTAGGCCTTTGATTCACGTACATTCCATTCCTGAACAAGATCAGCCGGGACATTTGTACCATCTTTGCCACGCAAATTTACAAAACAGGCTTGAAGGATGGTACAAGCCTCCCTTAGACCAAATACAGAATACTGCTGAACAAGCATTCGCAGTATTTCCCTTGGATATTTTGCATTTACACTGTGGCCTTTCAATAATAGCATCATCATCTTGAGAATAGCTAGTAATCTCTCTCTATGAGGTCGCTGTATCAACTCTTGTAGGTATTTGAAAATGATACCAACTTCTGCTGCAAAATGAGCGTAGTCTTTAACCTTATCATTTTCCTTACATCTAATTGTTTCTTTTCTACCTTCTCCAACTGTTAGTGTACGTGTACTGCCATCAGCCAACTGTACTTTAATGATTTCCAAGACACCTTCAGAATCTGTAAGTAATACCATCAACAACAGTTTCTAAAGAGCAGTAATCTTGAATGAAAATTTAAATTTTTAGAAAAGAAGATTTTTGAAGTTTCCGGTTTAACATAGAAATTTATAGGGAAACTTTTCCTATATATCTCTCTGTTAAACATATGGACCAATTATGACCATATTAAGTAAAGCTACATGCAAAACTTCAGAGCTCTAAGTAATGTAGTTTCAAAGAAGATTTTTTAAGTTGAATTTAATTATTCTGACAAGCCCCTTTCTCATTGCAATTACATTTGTGTAATGTTTCATGGAAATCCCTTTCGTACTTTCAAAGTTACGACTGACATGAATTTGACACATTTGAACTGCTGACCTCAAAGTGTGACCTTGACCTTTGAGGTATTGACCCGATTATTGTACATAACGCACCTTTTCATTCACGGGTACTAAACATTGACTCTAGCACATTTTGGAGATATATGAAAACGAGAGTCAATGACACTTCCAAGGTAGAGACAAAGATGAAAATAACAAAATAAAGGTGAGTTCAGCTCGTTGTTTTTCATAATATCATTAATCCAACGATTTATTTCAAAAATCGTGGAATGCTATTCCAATTATATGTGTTCAAAGTATGTCTAAGTTGCAAAAATATTACAAATTATTGTTTCATTTCACGCCTAAGTCTTTTATAAGTTTAGAAGGTGTGTGTGTTTTCTTCAACAGATCACAATTTTTCTGTGTATATTCTTATTTATTTATGAAAGTCAACTGTTGTTTTAGTGGAGTTGAAAAGCCTTTAAACAACTTTCCTTTATTCGGACTTTCCATCCAACGAGGACAGCTATAATGATGACAAAGATGAAGTTACTCCGCCATTCATCCTTCAAGACAATGAGAACATCCACAGATTGTTTGATGATGTATTTACTATATTATCGCAACACAATTTGGAAATTCATTTCATTTCTAAGACTAGTATCTGAAGGAACGTTTCCCCATAACAATGTTGCGTTCATGCTTTTTATAGATGTCATCAAATGGTTCAAAATAAATTGCTGGATTAATGATATTATGAAAAACAACGAGCTGAACTCACCTTCATTTTGTTATTTTCATCTTTGTCTCTACCTCGGAAGTGTCATTGACTCTTTGTTTTCATATATCTCAAAAATGTGCTAGAGTCAATGTTTAGTACCCGTGTCATTGTGGTTAATATTTGTGTGAACTTTCATGCAATTCCCTCCAGAACTTTCAAAGTTGTGGCTGAAACATGATTGTTCCGGTCAGAATGACGAATAGACGGACAAACGGAGCAACTATATCTCCCTTTCTGTGGCATAAAAAATGAGAGGTCAATGACCTTGAAGCTCTACTGATTGATTTTGATTTCAGGAAGTAGTCGCTACAAACTTGTTTTTTGAAAATTTATTTTTAGCCATGGCAGCCATCTTAAATTTCTGGCCAACCTGAAATTTTGCTAGGATCAATTAGACATCAAGAGCAACATTTCTGTACAGTTTCATGAAAATCTGTCAAGTTGTTTCAGAGGAGTAGTCGCTACAATTTTTCATTATATAACTCTATGTAAACAAAGATGGCCGCTGGCATCCATGTTTAACGTCGAATCAAAATGATTTTCGACAAGGACCAACACCAAGTCATGCTGATCATTTTAGAAAAAGTCCCATATCAATATCCCTTAGAGTTTTCAAGAAGTAGTCGCTACAATTTTTTTTTTTTATAAACCTATTTTTAGATTTGGTGGCCATCTTGGATTTCACATCTACATGAATTTTTGCTAGGATCAACTAGACTTAATGGGCAACATTTCTGTAAAGTTTCATGAAAATCCATTCAGCAGTTCCAGAGAAGTCGCTACAAAAAAGGTTTACGGACAGACGGACGGACAGATGGACAGACACCGCACCATGGCATAAGCTCTGCTGATCTCTGATCAGTAGAGCTAAAAAAGAATATATACTAAAAAACAATAGTTTTTAGAATGACATAAATTATACCTTCTAAAACCGTGTCTGATTGATCGGTTTCGCCACTCCAACAAGGAAAGATATATTTGTCAATAAACTGGCCTATTGTATCCTTCAGCCAGTTAAATTGATCTTCTTCAGTAGTGTTGGTGGGGAATCCTTGAGGAATATCATTCGTATCTTCCATGTTCATGTACTGTAACATACCCTCCACTGTTAATGCATCCACATAGTTGAACACAAATCTCTTGTCGTCATCATATGCCTTCATAATATTTGGATCAACTCCTTTTCTACTAATCCTCTCACATTCCCCTCTTAGTGTACCCATCTCTACTTCTCCTTCTTTATTCCAGAGCTCTTCAAAAATAGCTTTTTCAAGAAAGTTCATACTTAGGTGGAAAAACTCTGCGGTACATCTCCCTATTGATGAAAACCTATCCTTTGGATCTATGTTATCTAATCGTAGCAGTAAGGCTTCAGAAAACCTTTCCCTTGTCAGCTGGTCACCACCAATTTGAAATGTTGTATCTTTATCTATTCCTGATTGTTGTATTACCTTTTCGCAAAGCTGTTGGTACCATTCAAGAATTTTAATATCATCTTGATACTTCTGCTCATTGTATGGTAGGCATGGAAGAGGAATAATTTCTGTTTTCTTGATGTTTTCTTGTGGAGGTACAACTGTTTTAGGAAACTGCTGCTGGAGATGCGAGATTTGAGGAAGGTACTTGGATACTGTTTGGAAGATCATGGTCGTTACATCGTCTCTTATCATCAAGTACTCATCCTTACTAATAAGAATGTCTGTTATGCTTAGGTTGTCAAAGTTTATCTCTGGAATTTCTGGTTTGTCCATAAAATAATGTTCTGAAACTAGACAAGTTGAGGTGAACATATGTTTCATATGTTTGTGCTCAGACTGGGTCTCATGGCTCGTACCAACACTGATGTTGAGGTTGTCTCCTATCAAACGGACATATTTTCCTTGTTTCAATGCATCAGCTATAAGGTTTGGGTACCGTTCTCCAACTTCAGAAAAAGTTTTTAATGCCACGCAATATGGGACGGTAACACCCAATCTGTTCAATCTGTCAAATACCTAATGAATATGTAGAAGAGAACAACAAACATGAACAAATGATACCTTTTTCTGTCAGCATAGTATGATAATGGTAAAATACATGTAAAAAATCCCTGGTCAGACTTGAACTGACATCTCTCTATTTATCAGGGTTACCCCTGAAGTTCAGAGTGTACTTAACTTTGTACTACAGGGATGCAAATAATTAATGCAACTACTTATCTGGAGCTGACTGTTAATATCCAGTATAAACTATGTATCAGTTTATATGGAACGAGCTACACACCTCATTCTGTCTCCCCAATAAATAGCATCTGGATCATTCTTATTCAATAGTTAAACAAGAGGCCAAAAAGGGCCTGTATCGCTCTACTGGCTTTATAGAATCTTTGATGGGGAACACGACAACAACATGCTCAACTAGGCTTGATACTGATCATTCCTGCAAAGTTTCATTAACATCTGGCCAAATGTAAGCCCTATAGTCTTAATGAGACAAAATACAGCATATGTAACTAAATCAAGGGCCGAACTTCTGTGTTACTAAACGATTTGGCTGGTTTTTGAACTTGTCCGAGCTTTCATTAATATTAACAATCTGTGCAAGTTTGGTAAAGATGAAATAATAAATGAAGGTTCTAGAGTGTTCATAAGGCTTAATATGGCATTTTTCAGTAAATCATGGGCCATAACTCCGGTGAAATTAATCCGATCTGGCTGGTTTTCAAACTTATCCGAGCTTTCATTGATATAAAGACACTGGCAAAGTTTCGTAAAGATCCAATTAATAATGAAGGCCCTAGATTATTCACAAGGCAAAAGTTAACGGATGATGGACAAACGGCGGACAACTCGTCATCCCATAAGCTCTGCTTCGGCAAGTAGACATGAAAAATGGAAAAAGATCATGTATTCAAGCTGGAATACTGCAGTTATTATAATTGTTCAATTAAAGTAAGGCATGAGTTTATCATATATATACATCATTCACATTCCTGTAAAAAACAACATTCTAAATATAAACAAAGATTTTGCTTATTGATATTTACTGCACCTTGCACAAAATTCTAGGTATCTCATTGATTGAGTGCGGTCATGTGGTGACCCCTATTGTTCTATAATGGGTCAGTAGATATCATCTTAATGATGATAGTCCATTAAAATGGGTTAAATATCGGTGTTTGCCTTAAAAAGGTGCTCAATGCAATAAATCAGTTATTGGGTTTGTTACTGACCCCCAGAAATATGTGGGGTCAGTAAGATTTATAGGGGGCGAGGCAATAGCTGAGTCCCGCTATATATCTGACTGACCCCACATATTTATGTAGGGGGTCAGTAACAAATAACTGATATGAAAATTATGTGAATTTATTCATCAATTAATATGCTATTTATCAATCATAGTATGAATATAATAGATATTATATCTAGTATGTGATAAAGAGATTCAATGATATCTATTTTGGAGCGCTGTGGTCTAGTGGTAGAGCGTTGAACCCATGATCCAAAAGTCGTGGGTTCGATTCCCGTCATTGCCATATGCGTTGTGTCCCTGAGCAAGACACTTTATCTGCATTGCTTAGTACTGGTTCTACCCAAGAAGACATCAAGAGTGATTCAAATAAGTTCATAGAGCTTTCATTACAATCGATGTAAAATAAAAAAGTTTAAACTAATCTAATTATATCTATTTAAATTTTTAATATACTACGTACTGCTTGGTCGCAAATGTTGTCTGCTAAGGTCAAGGCTACTGTTCTCTGAAACCGGCTGAGCTCTTTGATCCTACTTTGCATCACTACCGAGTATATCAATGCTAATCTTGGTATTGCATTTCCTATTGCTTCTTCAATACGTTTGCTGGGAATCATGACTGCAATCAATAACTGGAATAACTCTGGAAACATGGCTTTAAACTCACTGATGATTTCTTTTAGATTAAAATTCTGCAAACTATCAAAATCTTTTTTCATCAATACGGAAACAAAACCCTTCTTCCTATTTTTCATTTTTTCTGGGACCTTCGACATCTCTTGGCCTAACAAAGAGATAATCTTTTTGCGTTCCCCAGGATCTGACATGCAGGCTTCTGCTGTATTGCAGTGTTTTTCACTGGTGCTCGATTCATCATGATCATTGACGGTACTGGCAAGTATTTGTTTCAGATTTGTTATAGTTTCAAAGTTTGCTTTAATCCTTTTTTTACCTGCCTTATTGTTGTTCTTTGTTGTCTTTGGTTTCTCTAGAAAGTATGTATGATCTTTATGTTCTGTAGTTTCTGTTTCTGAACTGCAATATTATATCATAATGTTTAAATATAACAAGAAAATTGTTAGAACCGATGGATGCTCCCTGAAATGTATCCTCAACTTATCATATGGCCTTGTATCATCCAGCATTTTTCAATTTGCAGTTCCATTAGTAGTTTACAAAATTACAAAGGGCAATAACTCTAATTTGAACGGTGACAGAGGTTATGGTTATTGCACTCTGCATTTCCTCTCATTGCCCTCTATCATTGTGTGAAGTCCCATCATTAGTTCTGAAGATATGCTCCGGACAAAAAAGTTCAAATGGAACACGGTGACTATGTGGAACTAGGCTTGGTACTGATCATCCCTGCAAAGTTTCAATGAAATCCGGCCAACTGAAGGCCATTTCGTCTTAATGAGGCCAAGATATAGCATATTTCAAAAAATCAAGGGCGACAACTCCGATGTAAATGTTCCAATCTGGAAGGTTTCTGAACTTTCATTGATATTAACAATCTGGTAAACTTTCGTAAATATCTCACAAGAAATGAAGGCCCTTCGAAACGAGGCAAAATATAGTATTTTAATTAAATCAAGGGCCATAACTCTGCTGTTACTGGTCCGATCAGGTTGGTTTTCAAACTTGTCCAAGCTTTCATTTATATAAACAAGCTGGTAAAGTTTGGTAAAGATCGGATGAAAGATAAAGGCCCTATCGTCTTAACGAGGCAAAATATAGCATTTTTAACTAAATCAAGGGAAATAACTCCGCTGTTAATGGTTCGATCTAGCTGATTTTCGAACTTGTCTGAGATTTCATTGATATTAACAATCTATGCAAGTTTGGTAAAGATCAAATAATAAATGAAGATGCTAGAGTGTTCACAAGGCTTAATATGGCATTTTTCAGCAAAACAAGGGCCATAACTCCGGTGAAATTATTCCGATCTGGCCGGTTTTCAAACTAGTCCAAGCTTACATTGATATAAAGACACCGGCAAAGTTTTGCAAAGATCCGATTTATATTGAAGGCCCTAGTGTTCACAAGGTAGAAAATAGCATTTTTTCACAAAAACAAGGGCTATAACTCCGGTGTTACTGATCCGATTCGGCTGGTTTTCGAACTTGTCTGAGCTTTCATTAATATTAACAATCTTTGTAAGTTTGGTAAAGATCAAATAATAAAAGAAGGTGCTAGAGTGTTCACGAGGCTTAATATGGCATTATTCAGCAAAACAAGGGCCATAAGTCCATTGAAACTAATCCAATCTGGCTTGTCCGAGCGTTCATTAATATAAAGACACTGTCAAAGTTTCGTAAAGATCCGATTAATAATGAAGGCCCTAGAGTGTTCACAAGGCAAAAGTTAACAGACGGATGACGGACAACTCGTCATCCCATATGATAGGCTCTGCTGGCATTAAAAGCTATAGAAATATATCTTCAATTGCAGTGTCCCTCATTTTTGGGAACAGTACAAGTCATAAACATATTAAACTGTATAAAGAATAAAAATACAAAAGATACATTTACCAGTCGTTTTGGAGGGCATCAATACACACTGAAGAATTTATAGAATCATTCACAGTTTCTTGTCCATTCACACTTCCTGGTAAATGGGTAGGTGAATCTCTTACTACATGTACAATCTGTCCATTCACACTTTCGGGTACATGGGTAGGTGAATCTCTAACTATACTCCGACTTTCCTCAGTGTTCATGTTAGTGCGTGAAAGATCTTCAGTCTGAAAAAAGTAAGATTTTACCCCCACAGCTTTATTTGCTATATCTGAGTTTGTTTTTGTTTACTGCTGAAATACGAGTTCCCATTTCATATAAGATTTATGAAACGAGTTATGAATTATTTTAATTTTAACGAGCCTTTTGGAATGGGAACGAGTTTAAGATCCTTTTTATCACATAACATTGCAATCAAATTAGTAAAAATTAATTCAGATGGACATAGAACCGCCACGACGTCAGACACACTTTACACCAAAACGTCATTAAATATGTGACCTCGTAACGTCGCGTCTCACACATAACGTTGCGTATAAAAGAGTTTGTTTACCTCTTAACAAAATAGCAGTTTACGCCAACTTTTTAACAAACCAACAACAATGTTTTGTATAACGTGTATTATTTTTATAAGCTGTCACAAATAATAAGTATATGACTCTGATCTGGGTAAACTTGTAATAAATAAAATAGTTTCAGTTAATAAACCTGCGTAGTGTTTCAGGTTTAACTCAACCAATCAAAATTGTTCCAGGTTGTCTTACAAGTGTGTCATACAATAGAATATTAAATGGGTGTTCGACACTGCTAACAAGGGACGTTATGTGATAAAATGATTTATTTAGTTATTCAGCAAAGTGTCATTTTTTACTGATATAAAACAAAAATAGTCAAAATAGAATGCAAAATGAAGCTGCTAGAGTGATGATACCAAAACGTTAACAGTTTGACTGTTGACGGACAAAATACCTTTACATAGGTCCTACTGACCTAAGGCAGGTCCTACTGACCTAAGGCCAGTAGAGCTAAAAAATATGCATCGTTACTTCATACTAACATATGTTTCATCTTCATCTGCTAAAAACAAGCTAAGGGAAAATGTCATGCAATTTCAAAATCAAAATTTCTATTAAAGCTATTAACTCCTTTGATTTGACGTCTTACCAGAATACGATGCAGCAATGTGTGATCTTCACCTCTAGGCCTGACCTGTCTTACAACTTCTAATGACTCTCTGAGTAAATAAAAAGAGGAGCATGCCACATGATCATCGAAGGATGACAAAATGCAGCTTTAAGTAGCACGACGACGGAAATGATTTTGAAGCGATATACTGAAAGCAGCTGACTGGTCTTTGTTTGCCACAAGAATGACAAGATTTGTCTATAAGAAATAAAATACTTCCAGCGGGTTTATATTGTCCCAGATCAATACCTGGTGGGCGGGTCTTGAAGTTCATCGATACTAAGAGCCGCAGGCCCACGGTTTCGATGTTTTTTCAAGTCCTAAACACCAGGTTTTGATCTCGCACAATATACACCCCCTGGAAATATTTTATTTCTTATCTGACATGGGTTTTCATGTATATAATACACATTTTTTGATAGATTGAGCATAATACAAACAAATTCTCACAACTTACAGTTTATGCTCATCTCTCATCATCAAAAATAAACAATTCATCTTTATCCTGTTTAAATGTGTTGTTGAAATGTAGCGTTCACGGTTGCATCATTCGGTAACACATTGTTTTGCAGCTGATGTTCAAAATGCCGTCTTAACTGTACACGTTTTTTGGCATTTAAAATAACGTCTTAACGAGGTATTTAAAGGAATTTTAATACTCCCTATATAACCAATCAGCATTGAGTATTTTAATAAACCATGTTAGATATTGACATTTGTGCAATCAGAGTATTATTTAAAAGTTAATAAGCCAATTTTTGCGGTAAAAAAAAAGAAAAAGATAATTGATCTATTAATTATAACCAAAGTAAATAAAGGTGGTCACTGACCGTTATATTTAATGTTGAACAAAAATGATTTTTTTTAAATATATTTGATTTTTTTTTTAATTACATCTGGATTCATACATAATTCACAGCACATAATAGTTTATTTTCATTAAAGGACAAAAACACTCTCAAATTAACAATTTCAAATGAATACAGTTTTTGTTTTTACCCAAATCCAACACAAATGTCTGTCTGTACAGCAACTTCACATGATTTCCGTTTGATCCCTATCATTCTCTTAAACTGCATATGACAAGTTTTATCTACAATTTCAATAACCACATATTTAAAATACTACAATGATAGCACAGGGGTTGGGGATTATTTGTTTTATGTTTTTACTTTCATGGTAATGGAGGCTATCTTGGATAAACATTTACTTTATGAGATCAAACATCTGAAATAATATGAAACAGTTACTGAAACCTGAATGGACCTTGACCGTATATATGGGACATAACTATTTTGAATACATTATGCTTTGACACAATAGGCATGTGTACCAATTATTAATAAAATCCCTTCATGATGATAGCTGATATATAGGTATAGATGGCTACTTGCAAATAAATTTTGTTTAATAATGTTCACCTTATTATGACCTTGACCTAGTATATTCCATACAAGTTTCATACAAAGATCATGTGTGCATACATTAAGAACAGAAATAAGCATCCGCCTTGACACACACCTAGGAAACAATCAAAATCTCAGCTTCAGCTATTTTGATATTTAACCGGAGATTTAAGATTTTGGTACAGAAACATTAATATGATGTTTAGAATTTTACCGTATCACTTCAAATGTGAAGTTTGCAACAAAAATTATCCGTAGATAACTAATCAGATACCTTTGCAAAATCTACATAAGCACAAACAAGCTTTTGGAGAGGGATAATTCAGATCAAATACATGATAGGGTTCTGATTATTGTCTCAAAGCGCCGTGTATGTATGAAGATGATAAACATGGGTGCCAAGTTTCAAAGTGTTCCGACAATTATTTCTTTTATGAATTGAGAAATAACAAACACAAACCTGATCGTTTATTCCCATACTTTGATAAGAGTTTTTCTGCACAGTCTAACCAATCAACTTTGTTTTTGCCTTCAGCAAACTGCACTAAAAATGACTTTTCTTCATCTGTCCATTTTAAATATTCAGATGATGCCTGGACAAAATGATATAAAATAATAGAAAAGTGATGCAGATTGTTTGCCTGTGCACATCATTAAATTATAATTTTCTGTAGCTGATTTCAGAAAGTTGATTTTATCAAAAGAAATAATACTACACTAAATATGTATTGTGTGGAAAAGTTAATTTTATTTTAAAGTACATTTTTTTATTTTATTCAATTGATTAACAACTATATATCACATATATACTGACTGGCAGCAAACTGGAAATGTACTAAAGGTGTAAAAAATAAATTCAATTATTATAAAAAATAAAATGCATTGCTTCACTTTTAAATACAGTATATATGCAGTGGAACTGAAATGGGTGACCATTTCCTATTAATTTAATTCATATTTATGATTAAAACATCATTCGACTTAAGCAGCAAAACAAGGTTCTGGAAGTTTTCCAAACCTAACATTTTGCTCAAGAATAATTTAAAAAATTGTATTTGTCCTTTCAGTATACAAGCTTGTCACACATAATTAAGGCTTTATAGTATTTGGCTGAACCACCAGCTTGTTACCTCCATTCCTTTAAAAGCTTGCTTAACACACATCATAGTCAAATAAGACCCGACTTATACAGTGAAATGTATAATACTAAGATAAAGGTACAACACGTGCTGTGCTTCACACCCGACCCTCTGAAAACACCCCGACTCCTTTTTTTTTTTTATTGAAAAAAAAAAATGGAAAAAAAAAAATTATGTTCAAGCGATCACGGCCGAGTCATGTGCTCATTGTCCTGCTGTTGGAACTGACCCTCTTCCGGACTTGCGAAAAATAAATTAAACTGTTTTACCCCTTTGCAATAATTGCAAGTGATTGGGAAAAGAGCCAGTTGTTGCCAGGCCTTTTGGGAAACAATAAAACATACACAATTTCATATTGTTATCTATTGTAGTTTTTAAAATTCCACATTTTCCCATCCATCAAAACTAATAAATGCCTACCTACCTACCCTATTTTTTTCAGCAATGTTACAGTAAACACAGGTATAATTTTATTTGGCCTTAGTACAATCCAGGTTATAGTACCTGCACATGAAGTCTTTTAAAATCTGGAGAGGTTTTCGTTGGTGAAAACAAAATCTTTCTCTTGGTCCTTCCGTGAAAAGGCCTGCGCACAGTCTACAAAGGAGTACATATATGGTTAACACCCATATGAAAAAATGAGGTAACAAAAGACTACAACAAAACATCAATGCAATACTAGTATTTTATTAGTGCAGTATTAGTGCCACAAATGACATGCAAATGAGATAATTGAATTGGGTTTTAAGGCGCACCAACACATGAAAGGTTATACGGCGCCTAACAGGCATGAACATGTACATCGAGATAAAATATGGAAAATGGGCCTAGAACTGCCTCACCCTGAACCGCAGAGTTGCTGCAAATTCTATCGTAGAAACTAGACATCAGGAGCAACATTCCTGTGAAGTTTCATGAAAATCGGTCAAGTAGTTACAGAGGAGTAGTCACTACAAGTTTTTACTAGATAACTCTATGTAAACAAAGATGGCCGCTGACAACCATGTTTAACGTCGAATCAAAACGATTTTTGACTAGGACCAACATCATGTCATTTAAGAAAAAGTCCCATATCAATATCACTTATAGTTTTCAAGAAGTAGTCGCTACAAACTTGTATTTTGAAAATTTATTTTTAGCCGTAGCGGCCATCTTGAATTTCCGGCCGACTTGAAGTTTTGCTGAGATCAATTAGACATCAAGAGCAACAATTTTTCATTATATAACTATGTAGACAAAGATGGCCGCTGACAGCCATGTTTAACGTTGAATCAAAACAATTTTCGACAAGGGCCAACACCATGTCATGCTGATCATTTTAGAAAAAGTCCCATATCAATTTCACTTAGAGTTTTCAAGAAGTAGTCGCTACAAACTTGTTTTTTAAAAACCTATTTTTAGATTTGGTGGCCATCTTGGATTTCACATCAACATGAATTTTTGCTAAGATCAACTAGACTTCATGGGCAACATTTCTGTAAATTTTCATGAAAATCCATTCAGTAGTTTCAGAGGAGTAGTCGCTACAAAAAAAGTTTACGGACGGACGGACAGACAGACGACGGACACCGCACCACGGCATAAGCTCTGCTGATCTCGGATCAGTAGAGCTAAAAATTAACATGAATTTGAGGGTGGGGGAGGGGGGATTTTACTCCTCTGCCAATCCCTCCAAAGGGATCTACAGTGGCCCTTTTCTTTGCCCGGTGACCAAACGGGCCCCCGGAAACCACAATGAGATAACAAACCATTTATAAAACACTAATAAAACACTGTCAACAAAATACTAAGTATTCCATTACCACTAATCTTAGACACATGGCTTTTTAACTGGGCATGTGTTGAAGGGAAATGGCTCTGAATGTCAGTTCAAGAACTTATTATTTTCACAATAATCAAAAATTAAGTGCTATAATATTATTCAAAAATATAAAAAATAACAAAAATATATATTACCCATGGACTCTCACTCCCCATATTTGTGAGGTATAGGAATGAACTGATTAAGGCTGTAAAATAAAAGCAGAATGAATAGTTTTATAAATAAAACAAACAAACAAACAAAAATGTAACAAGATAAAAATCATGTGTTCATTAGTCTGTCTGTCTGTCTGTCTGTCTGTGTCTGTCTGTCTGTCTGTCTACCTTCAATTCCAAAACCAGAATGGAAGTTTCGGTCATTCTCATTTAAAAACTGTTTTTACACTGCAAATTACTTACTTACACAATGTTATTTATTGAGTCGTTTAGCACTGAAGATTGTAAACAGAAGAAACAACAAAAATGTAAATAAGCGGTACAACATTGTTATAACGTCATACTTTTATCACACTTCAGCGGACGCAGTTAGAATGTACCGTGATAATATATTTTAACCAATGAGAGCAACTCGTACAACCTGTATCTGTTTGATTTACAATGAGTTACACACTGTTATTGTGTAAATTGATGTCGTGAAAAATATTACATTGACGTTGACAGACGCATTGTTATAGCGATGGTGGTGAATGGTGGAACAATGCAAACATACAATTTTTTCAATGAAATTGTTGAATAGACTTGCAAACAAGTTTTTAATTCATAACATTTTACTGCTATGTCCCTTTAGATCTTGCCAATTCTATATGCTGTCTTATAATTACAATTACCAATGACTAAATTACCTTGAGATTGTGACTTGTACTATCCACAGACATATTGTTATTAGGTCTGAGTACTATGCCAGTATACATCATCGACACTTGCAGGGAAGGAAATGTACTGAAAAAATTTGGACATGTAAATTATTGTGTTTTATAAGCTAAAAGTTACGGACAGTGTCCCTTTAAAATACAATAATTTGACAAAAAAATGGGCAAATATTTAGGCTAAAATGTTAACTGTAATACA
Organism: Cyrtodaria siliqua; assembly: GCA_037043455.1. NCBI lineage: Eukaryota > Metazoa > Mollusca > Bivalvia > Adapedonta > Hiatellidae > Cyrtodaria > Cyrtodaria siliqua. Next base: position 123,522 of record JAWPHD010003569.1, read on the forward strand.
CCACAAAAATCTACATTGAAAAGCTGCGTTTAAGGTTATTATTTTGATGTTCAATTATTTCAGAAGCATGCCAATCCAGTGCAGTAAACGTACACATGAACACATGTAAACAATTCTGTGAACATTCTGTAGATTGTAACATCTTGTAACATCTCAAAATAAATGGAGTAATACGACACAAATGTGAGATTCATAGATCCAACCTGTTAAGAAAAATATCAGAGACATTAACTGTATATACCGTTTTCCAAAACATTGTGTCATGCGTTATAATTTTAAGTATTTCTGAGTTGTCGTCAAAACAATAACAACAAAATCTTCCATTTTGTATGGCCTGGATTCCGCTTTTCCTATACAGCGTGTATACATGTCGTATCGCGATGTCGCGATTCGCATTGTCGGGCGTCGCATTGTCGCGCACGACAACGCGACAGTATGTCGTATTGTACGGAAGCGTATTCGTGCCTCGTCTTGTTGGGTTATAGTGAATTTCTCCTTTTAAACTATCTGGAGTTGTTACGATATATGTCTATACATCGATATATTTGTGTAGACAAAACACGTTGTAATTCAATAAATGCAAAACAAATACGTTGAAATGGTTCTTTATTTTACAATAAATCGGTTTTAATGAACTTGACATTTTTTTTCTTTTCTGTATATCGCGTTGAAACAAAACAAATAAAAAATATATCAATATAAAGGTACTCGACGTAATGAGTATTATGTGTATTACACGAGATATTTATGTGATATACTCGAGATCTTTATTTGAAGTTATGTACATTTTGTCGATAATGTGACATAAATATGTCGATTTAAAATCTAAAAAATGGTAAAACAAGTCGAGTTACCGTCATATTATAATTAAATTACATTTGCCCCGAAATGATTAGCATCGGTCATCCGGTCTGCTTCTGATTTCTTTGCTGCGCTTTGTTGTTCGTGTATTCTAGTCTCGGACAGCCAAACATGTATGATGTATATGTCTTACTTGCAGAAGATTAGGCCGATTAAAGTACTCACTAGCGATTACCCAACTGTATTCGCCCTTTTTTACGCAAATAAATGTCAACATTTGTATAACGTTAAGTTATAAATAAAGCTGCATGCGGATGGGTGGGGTGGGAGTAAAACATGTTTTCACTTTGAATAGGGTCCTAGACATTCAAGCTAAATTTCATGAAATTTAACCACAGACAGTCTTGGGTTTCAGGGGGCTTCACCGGACTCTCTAACAAATGGTAAACTGCCCATATGAATCCCATCTCACTCCTGACTCTCACTGGACCTTGATAACTGGGCAGACGGTATCATGCATTTTACTGGCAATTAATGGTCTGGGCAGATACTAAAAAAAAGCGCCTACTGTATTCGCCCGTTTTTTCACGCACTTAAAAGTCAACGTTTGCATAACATTACGTTGTAACTAAAGATACATGAGGGTGGTGGTAGCCGGGGTGGGGGTGGGGGGGGGGGGGGGAGGTGGGGGGGGGGTCTCATAAAAGGATAACAACAAATTGAATTTGAATAATAACAGATAACAATGAACAGGTCACAGTAAATAAAATAACAATCATACATTTTACATTTCACGATAGGTGGTGGAGGTTTGTTTGTTTGTATGGGGTTTTACGTCATTTTCAACACATATAAGGTTATATCTGACGGTCAATTTATATTTTTATGGAGGCAGACCATCTGTAAGAATCGACACTTCCTCACGTACAAGTCGAGCTCCCAGTGGGATTCGAACCCGCGGTGAGAGGAGAGAAGATTTACAACGTAACGTCGGTAGTGGAGTGGGTGTGGGAGGGGGACACTATAAATACGTAACAGACAAATTAAATTAACCAATAACAGATAACAGGTAATATAATGTCAAAATAACAGCATAACACAACAGTTTAGTTACACCTGTTGTCATCATGTGCTGCTTCTCACACGTTAAAAGTAAGACATTTTAAATTTTAAAACTATTAATTAACATGAAAATACGTCTACTGTACAAAAACTCTATCAAAGTCTCGCCAAAATCTCCCCAACGTTAGTTGCCAGTTCAACCATCCATTTTCCCCCAGGCCCTGGTGCTGTTTCCCCAGGCTGAATCCGTGTAGCATAGCGTAGCGAAGAATTTAAAAGCAGTCCGGGTGACCAAGGCTAGAGTAAAGTTTCTTTAAAAATGCCGCCACCTCAAAACGAGGTCATACCGAAAAACGGGTGTGATCGATGATTGGTCAAAATCAGTTTTTAAATTCTGAAAGAGATGGTTACGTTTATTGTTTTCTTCTGGGTAGGTCTGGGTAGATAAGCCCAAATAAAAGGTCATGCAAACGTTGACTTTTATTTGCGTGAAGAAATGGCGAATATGGATAATCGCTAGTGGGTACATGAATCGGCCTATTTTGCCAAAACCGATATCTACATCATACATGTTTGGCTGTCCGAGACTAGAATACACGAACAACTATGCGTAGCAAAGAAATCAGAAGCAGGCCGGATGACCGGGGCTAATCATTCCGGTGTAAATTTGATTTAAATAAAGCATGGATTTAACTCGATTTCATTTACCATTTTTTGGATTTTAAATCGACATCATTATATCACATTATCGACAAACTGCACATAACTTGAATTAAAGATCTCGAGTATATCAGATAAATATCTCGTGTAATACACATAATTCTCATTACGTCGAGTACCTTTATATTGATATATTTTTATTTGTGTTATTTCAACGCGATATAAAGAAAAGAAAAAACTGTCAAGTTCAATAAAAACGAGTTATTGTAAAATAAAGTACCATTTCAACGTATTTGTTTTGCATTTATTGAATTACAACGTGTTTTGTCGACACAAATATATCGATATATAGATAAATATCATAACAACTCGAGATAGTTTAAAATGAGAAATGCAATATATTCCAACAAGACGAGGCACGAATACGCTTCCGTAGTATTGTCGTAATGTCGCCAACGACAAAGCGACATTCTTTCCATTATACGGAAGCGTATTCGTGCCTCGTCTTTTTGGGTTATATTGAATTTCTCAATTAAAAAATACTCGAGTTGTTATGATATATATCTACCAATCGATATATGTATGTCGACAAAACACGGCGTAATTCAATAAATGCAAAACAAATACGTTGAAAAGGTTTTTTATTTTACAATAAATCGATTTTAGTGAACTTGACATTTTTTTGTTTTCTTTATGTCGCGTTGAAACAAAACAAATAAAATTATATCAATATAAAGGTACTCGACGTAATGAGTAGTATCTGTATTACACGAGATATTTATCTGATAAACACGAGATATTTATTTCAAGCTATGTACAGTTTGTCGATTATGTCATATAAATATGTCGATATAAAATCTAAAAAATGATAAAACAATTCGAGTTAACGGCATGTTTTAATTAAATAAGATTTACACCGAAATGATTAGCCATGGTCATCCGGCATGTTTCTGATTTCTTTACTACGCTTTGTTACGTGTATTCTAGTCTCGGACAGCCAAACCCGTATGATGTATATGTCTTACTTGCAAATATTGGTCTTGGCAGATAATGCCGATTAAAGTACACACTATCGATTAGCCGACTGTATTCGCCATTTTTTCACGCAAATAATAAACGTTTGCATGACGTTACGAGATTTTGTAAATGAGTTTTCTATGCCTAGAAAGCAACCAAACAAGTACTCAATGACTTGTCAGAAAACAAAGTAACAAGAGAAAAAAACAGTAAGGGCATACACAAACACAACTGAAGACAAACAATAAACGTAACCTTCCCTTTCAGGATTTAAAAACTGACTTTGACCAATAATCGATCAGGCCTGTTTTTCGGTATGACCTCGTTTTGAGGTGTCAACATTTTTAATGAAGCTTTACTCTAGCCTTGGTCACCCGGCCTGCTTTTGCTTTCTTCGCTACTATCTAGGGGCCAATTTGGAACGATCTCGACATGCCGGACAAAAGCACAAAATTTCGCACAGAACAAGTTTAAACCATTTCAAAATATTTTAGAAAGAAGGCCAAGTTCGCAAAGTCACCTGGTGGCTATTTTTAGATATTCAAAATGGCTGCCATACTAAAAATAGTAACATATTTAAAATATGGTTTTCTCTGTCATTTCTCATTTTATTTTTTAAATATGTTGTGTATATATGCCATGGAGATCAAATAAATAGTACAACTTGATACTATTTATAGAATTTCAAAGTGGCCACGGGTACAAAACATAGATTTATAACATATAATTTATGTTTTATAACACATTTTAAAAAATATCATAATAACTTGCAAGGTTTTGAAAGATAAACCATATAGCGTATTTATGTCATTAGGCAAACAAAATAGCTGTGTCTCAGGTTCCCTGCCCACCAAAAATAGGGTAGGTAGGTCTTTTTTTTCTTCTTTTTTTTCAAGGTAAGTACTATAATTAGAAAAAGTCAGCAGTACACTTAATTAAACTGTTTTTGAGGGCATCAAGGTAGATTTTAGCATGTATGGCTCCAGGTGGACTTTCAAATCATCACATGTGCCTGAGTGAGTGAAAAATAACGTGTATGGTTTAATTGAAATAAAGTTTTACAATAAAACTTGCATATATATTTACTAGTTGCATAGTGTACATGCTATTGTTGATCTTGATCTGATTGATTAGGAAAAGGAATATCGGACTCAAGGGATCTACACAAATTAACAATATATAAAACCCTATAAGAAAAATAACAAATATATTTAAAGCATTAATTTTCAAGTTGAAGTTTACATTTTGTTTTGTATGTAAAAAGTACAAGACCCGACACAGAAATGGTGTTAGTCTTCAAATCTGGCATGTAACGTCTGCAAGAGTTGACTGTCTTGACACCATTTAGATAACGCGCTTCTGGCCTCCTGATTGTTGCAATTATTTTACCTTGAAGACCCTTGAACCTGCATCATCAGTAAATATGCCAATACTCCAATTGTATTACATTGTTGTAACGAATACAGAATAATTTCGTCACAAATCTTGTTTTTAATTTATTTTAAAAAGGTTAGGGTCAGGACAAAAATAGGGTCGGTCGGTCGGGAACCTGAAACACAGCTATTTTTTGTTTGGCCTTATAGAAACACATTGGAACTTTAAAAATGGCTGCCAGCGCTATATAAATAGAACTAATAGCTTGATATTACCCCCGCGCCCAACCCCCTCTTATATACACGAGTATGTACGCACGTACAGACGATGGTTAACACTGTTACGGTACTGGAATAGACTTATTTTACTTGATAACAATAGGATTACGAACAGTTTTCAATCACGATTATCAAATATGCTCGAATAATTCGTGTAGTGACATCAAACAGGTAATGGATTCACTACAGTTAACGGACTGCTTCAATCAGAGATCTGTAATAGATCTACAACGCAATATGAGATCACATTATAATAGAGATTTACGGCTAACGCGAATACGGACTGTGACCAACTGACATCGGACACATTTAAGTGGGGACAACGTGCATCAACAAAAAAGGCTGTGAATTCAAAGCACACGGTACAAAATCTATATTGATCAACTAATCGTAATGAACAGTTTAAGTGTATTGTCGACATGGGCTGTTCTAGTATCCGCGCGTATGTCTGTTTGTGTGTCTGGTTGTGTCTGGTTGTGCCCGTGTCTGTTATAGTCTATATGATCGTCTTATGTACGTGTGTATGTATGTTCTTGTGTATGTGCTTGTATCTGTTCTTTTATCTCTTTCTTTATATCTGTACATGTGTATGTGCATGTGTCTGTTGTTGTGTCTGTGACTATGGCTATGCTCTCATACACATTTCCGGATTTCTTTAAAATAAAAACGGGTAACCCATTAGGTGCATTCTCCCGCATAATGGGGCTTATTAAGATCAGTATTTTAAGTTCTAACTATTCGTCACAAATTTATAGCTATGTACATGTGTTTGTACTGAGCCACACCGCTTCAGATGAATTTTTTTTTTTTAATAAACTAATCTTAAATCGGTAATTGATGCATACAACGATGTGGTGACGCATTTCTTATGCACGTCTTATTATTATGCAAAATGCACAAAATGCTTTTGTGTAGGTATTTGGAAAGATGGTCTGATGAATATCAATGAAGATATCGCGAATGTCTCTCTTTCATCTATTCAGAGTTGTTCCTTAAGTGAGTATAATTGGATGTCTATTCATGTGTACAGGTAATGAATGCATGTGCAACTAACTATATGGTGGTGGAAATATAAATCCGATTAATTTTAAACGAGAATGGCAGGTATTCATCGATGTTTATGCTAATGTTTATCCACAATTCATGGGATATAGCTTGATATATGACTTCACCTTCAAGTACTCGAATAATCATCCCATATTGTATATCGTCTACAGACATATGCACAGATACGACACATAGACATGTACAAACACAAAACTGACACAATCACAGATAACATACAGTCACACGCACACATACTAACGTATAGACAAACGTTTAGATAGACATACTGACAGACACAAGAACATACACTAGAACCGCCCTGTCGACAATACACTTAAAAACAGTTCGTTACGATTTTTCATGTAGTGAATCAATGTAGATTTTATAATGATCGTCTGCTTTAAATTAAATATATATTTTTTGAGACCCACCCCCTGAAATATGTCCGAATAGGATAGAGAAAAAAATACAAACTAACTACGGCGACACTGGGACTCGAACCCGCAACCCTAACTACGACGACCACGTCTAGCTAAAATGTCGACGCCTTTTCACCACGACTAAATTATCCCATTAAAAAAGTGGTTTCAATAATCGTGAGTACAAAGGCTTTAGCACTGCACACGATAAGACATCAGGAATTGCAAGTGCACGTACATACAAGGACACACATACATATAACTATAGTTGAGTATGACACACGCTATATAACAATCACATCATTACATACAAGTACACACATACATATAACTATAGTTGAGTATGACACACTCTATATAACAATCACATCATTATATACAAGGACACACATACATATAACTATAGTTGAGTATGACACACGCTATATAACAATCACATCATTATATACAAGGACACACATACATATAACTATAGTTGAGTATGACACACGCTATATAACAATCACATCATAATATACAAGGACACACATACATATAACTATAGTTGAGTATGACACACGCTATATAACAATCACATCATTATATAAAGACAAACATGGAAAGACGTCGGATCCAAGGGAAATACTTGGTATAAAGAAATAAATTCACAACAACATAATTTCCGCAGCGTAGGATGTGAAAAAAACATGTATATATATATGCCATCTATTGCCATCTATTGACTTGTGCTTTTAACAGAACATCACTTTCCTGGCATCATTCAAACCCGTCAGACGAAGTGTCTAAAACACACATTCCCAGGTCACGTAAAGGTTAAATGAGTGCATCTTTTAATGATTTATTTAAATGTCAAATTGGCAATAAATGGTAGCTTCATGTAATTACCTTATATGTTAAGCACCATAATATCAATATGTCTTTAAAAAAAATCTATTGTCATAGTTAGATATACAATCAATTAAGTCATGGTCTCATACTGGTCTAGTACAGGTGACATGTGGTCTCATGCTGTTGTCCTATACTAGTATGGACCACATGCCACTAATATAAGACTATGACTCACCGGTACGAGTCAGTCCACGACACATATGTATGTAAGAGTCGATGGATCACCATAATGAGACTACGAGCCACCAACATGAGAGCACGGGCCAATCATGTGAGTCCATGGGTTACCATCATGAGTCCGTGATTCCCCAGTAAGAGACCACTGGCCACTTACTGGAGTTCATACGTTACCAGTATAAGAGCACATTCCACCAGTATGAACCATAGGTCACTAATCTAAGCCCATGACTTATTGGTACGAGTTAATTGCGCATCAGTATCAGCTAACGGACCACTTATTGGAGTATATGGATCACATGAATAATACCATGGGCAAGCATGAGACCACGGGCAAATAATCGGCTACGATTATGAGTCCATGGGTTACCAGTAAGAGACCGCATGCCACTAGTATGGACCATAAGCCGCGAAACTGAGCATATGACTCACCAATGAGTCCATCGTGCATCAGTATTATCCCACCACTGACCATTAATACGAGTATATGGATCACCAGACTGAGATCATGGGACAACAGCATGATACCACCGGCCAATAAGTTTGACTCCATGGGCTACCTTTATGAGTCAATGAGTCACCATTATGAGACCACTGACCATCATTTCAAATCAACCGGTCACCAGTATGGGAACACATGCCACCAGTATGAACCATAGGTCACTAATCTGAACACTTGGTTCACCTGTATGCAGTGAGCACACGGACCACTGATCAGACCTATATTGGTTCACAGAATGAGTCCAACGCCGCCAACATGGGACGACGGGACAATAATCTCCATGGGCTACCATTATGAGGCTATGGGCACCGGCATGAGACCATAAACCACCATAATGAATCGTTATAGCATCGGTATGAGACCATGGACCACTATTTTATTGAGAACCAGAATGATACCTTGGGCAACCGGTATGAGATCATGTTCCAATTAATTGAGTCAATTGGCTACCGTTATGATTACATGGGTCACTGGTATGAGACCACATAACTTTGAGACTACATATACTGACATGAGACAATGAACTGCTAATGTGCGTCTTCGGGACACCAAGATGCGACCACTTTCAGTCCATGGGCTTCTATTGTGAGTTCACGGATCACAATAATGAGTCAACGGATCACCAGTCTGAGTCCATCGGCCATCAGTCAGTACGTATCAGCGTACCATTAATTTAACTCCACATGCCACCAGTACGACAACATGGGTCACTAACTGAGTCAAAATGTGTCAGCAGTATGAGGGCATAGGTCAACACTATGAGACCACCAGTAGGAGTCCATACTATCGTAATTTGAGTATATATGCTTGGAATATATATAGGGCACCAGTATGAGTCCATGATCCACTTATTTTCATTAGTCCGCATAATATATCAAGCTATGTGCATGAGCCGACAAGTTACTGCGTACATTACATCTTTGCTAACCAAGGGCTTCGAGCAGACATTCTCCTGTCAAAAGGAGAATATTTGCTTATATTTGCTTGAATTTTCCATAATTTCCGGCCATTTTAACTTATTTTAAGTCATCAATACATTTCCTTTAGAAATATTGTTATACATTAACTTTATCATATACTTCGGAGAGATATAGCTACAAATTGTACACATGAAAATGGTTTGTATACCACAAGAAATGGGAATAATTGGTGGCCATCTTTGATGCTATCTTGAATTTCTCACTTTGCACCTGTCTACTATTCATATTTTTTTCATCTTAGAGGGAGTCCTACAGGATTTCAGAAACAATTAGGGGACATCTAAATGCATACGTTGATCATACGTTAGTATCCATTTGACAAATAACCAAATGTAATGGTTTGTTATTTAAGGATTATAGGCACTCCACCACTTTACCAATTTAGAATCCGCTACGTCTAAACAACATGTGTGTGTGGTGTGTATGTCGTTCTGTGAAACGGGCCCTAATCTATGAGGCGCCATACGTTACTATATGTTGTAAGATAAATATGGATATAAATAAATGTGGACACAAATATATATGTTATTTCGAAAGCTATATTCGCTTTCTAAAAAACATATTGTCTCTCTAAATATATACGTCAGACCAAAGCTTTCCGCATGAACAAAGTCCGAAACGTATTTTTACTAATAAGAGGGCACTCTTCACTTTCGCACGAATGTCCTTGTCTGTAAATCAGAAAGAAATCAACTAAGCATCTTTTAGGTCCATGAATGGTATTTATAATAATTATGAAGTGCATGTTTGATGGGTTTTTTTCAGTTTTGAGTACTTCTAAGTTTATTTGGGTGTATTGGAATATGCATTCTTTGGATTTTTTGGAGGCTATAAATAGAAAAATGCGAAACTATCAAACACTTCCAAGAAGTAGGTAAAATGGCTGATTTTGACTCACGGGGTGATCAGCATGGAATAACTTTTTAAAAAGGTACGTACAATTTAGCATTTACTGATATATGCAAGAGCATGGTGAGTGCATAAATGACCCTGATATGCTTAGGATTTTTTTTTAATTTATTGACATTTGAAATATTGCTAAAATTGCTTTTTTAGCATGTTTTGAGGGGTGCGGTAATCTTAAAGAAATGGGACTAAAGTTGTACAGAAAATGCTTTTTGATACTTTTATTTGGTATGAAAACATGGGTAATTTTATTGTCTTCTAAGAAATGTATGACACAATGATGGTGTGATTTATTTTTGCCCAAGGATTCAGGCTAAGGGCTTGTCATGGGTTTGATTATTGAAAAATGTACATTAAACTGTGGAGTTCCCTCTAAATATTTGTTTTGAAAATATAAACATTATCCCAAAGCATTCCGCACGAACAACGTCCAAAGTAAGACTGCTTCACTGCGCATGTCCCGTTTTTCTAACTCAAACAAGGTACAGTCAGAGGACGATTTTAGAGCAATCTAAATACACCTTTATGTAGAAGAAATTGGCACAGACATGTTTGATCGGTTCTGGTTAACATATATGTATATATAAAACAATATCAAAAGACTTCATCTAAAATCGCGTGCTAAATTTGTTATTTTGATGCTAAAAGACGTAAAACTACATCAATGAGCAAGGGCGTAGCTGGCCGATTTTAAAATATATAGAAGTTTCTAGTGGATATTGGGGCATGCTCTCACAGTTTAAAAAAAACACAACAAAACTTAAAATGGTGCATCCTGTCGAGCTTGTGGATATCCTTCTTTTTTATGAATAAATAATTCCAGGCGAAATGTTATTCTGAGCGTTATAACAAAACGTCTACTCTCGGAATATTTAGCAATTAAATCCTCCCCAAAGCCCTCCACCTTCCGCGTCCCCCTTCCATCACTCGGTCATTTGCATGCGCTTTAAGCATTTTTTTAAAATAGAAATTTCGTATCTGTAAAAAGTTACAGAATATTAGTAATTAAGGCCTACTGAGGAGATACACGCAAAACCCATTGTACACTTAATAATTATTTCCCCCGCAACGGACCAACCCAGGGAAATAAGACAACTGTACACATGTATTGTTTCATTCCTACCATAGGAGCAACATTTCCCACGGTAGTCCCCAATGTTGGTACTACACCGATACAGGGAAATGAATTGAATAGCGCATGTAAGCTTTGTAATGTATATGCCCTATGATTATAAAATAGGCAATCTTCCATTTCTGATATGAGACCTAAATGCGTTTACATGAATTGAGTCTGGTTCGTTAGAAGAGTCTATCTTAGCATTCGTCCGAATTTTCGATCTACACCGAACATTCTACGAAAGACAGCACACTCTTCAATTTTTGCCGCATTTTGCAAACATTCAGCTTTTGAATCGGACGTCATGATTCATGTCGTTGCATTCCTTTTTCGTATGTTTTCTGGCAGATAACACACATTGTCTAGTTTGCGGGATTGAATTGTGACATAAAAGAAACAGTAGTTTCAGATCAGGGATGTCTGACTCTGCTGATATCAGATTCAGTGGATTTGAATGCCTGGACAAACAAAAGAATGAAAGAGTTCCGATATGGAGACACGCATTGAGTGTGATATTACAAACAAACGTGTGTTCAATAAAGGAATCTCCAAACTCGACAACAATTATACTGAAAACGATGCCATTTTTGTTTCTTTTTCTTCTTTTTTTCCAGGCTGTTTCTCAAATCTTGATATTCCTGTTTTTGTGGCAACACAGATGAATTCACTAGTTGACTTTTGACAGATGTTACATTTGTTAATATCAATTGAAAGTCTTTTTTTTTAAAGCGTATCGGTGAGTTTTCCTTAACTATTCCATTATAGTGAGGCAATATTGTCTCAAATGTAAAGAAAATATCCAAATTTTCAGTTTAAACTGATTAATTGATCGAACAAAAAGTCTCATTTTACCAATTTATTCATTCTTAAAACGTCTTTGTTTTAATTCATAAAAACATTGTACAGCTAACTGGCCACGCATGCATCGTGTTTTGCTATTTAACTACATAAATGAAAAAAAAAATTAACTTGGCTATTTTACGGCCAATTTGGCTAACAGGTGCATCAGTCTATTGTAATCAACGGAGTATATTCATAATATGGATAAAGTTGGTGGTGGTGGTGGTGGTGGTGTGTGTGTGTGTATGGGTGGGGGAGTGGGGGGTGGGAGTGGGGTCTTATCTGCATGCGTGTCATTGGACATTCATTTAAATCCGCGGCATTCTGTTGATGAAACATTTATTTAATAAATTATTGTTTTATTGAGTTTCCAAGAATGCGTCTGATTTATAATTTGATAACAAAAACATCCGTAAATAATAATTTTGCATGGGATGAGACATGCCGCTTTTATAGGTACGAGCATCTCTTTCCTTGTGTGAACGTCTCCGTGGCCGAATGGTAAACGACGTTGCGTTGTAAACCATCGCCTCGCATTGCTGCGGGTTCGAATCCCACTGGGAGCTCGACTCGAAGTGTCGATTCTTATCGATGGCGGGAGTTGTACAGTACTGGTTCTACCCAGGTAAAGTGGGTGGTCTGCCTCCACCACAAAAACAATCGACCGTCACATATAACCTAACATGTGTTGAAAATGACGTAAAACACCATACACACAAATAAAACAAACAAACAAACTTTCCTTGTTTACACTTTACTTTCTGAAATCCTATATCAGGTCATTTCATGTTTACTTCAAAATTTCAAGATTAGATGCAATACATGCGCAGTTTTAATAGAGTGACATAATGCAAACTTGTGGAAACTAAATATATTCTAAAAGAAGCACAGTAATCCTATTACAAAATATATTACTATGTGCATATTTAGGTAATTTCAAATAACTCATGAAAAGTAGAAATGATTAAAATTAACCACGCCACATTCAACAGTAAAAGTCCGATTATTGCGGACGAGTGCACAGTACGTGTGTGAAAATTGATAAATATAACTGTACACATCTTTAAATAACGTAAATACGTGATTCAAATTATTAAAGATTCTCATCTGTTGATGTTTATTTTCCATCTTTGATAAAAACTGAATAGCTGTTGTCAGATCATTGAAGACCGTCTATTGGAGTGAATAACATATTTTATCTTATTGAGAAATGGAAAACTTTATATTTTCACGAATGCGAAGCATGAGTGTAAATATTGAAGTTTGATCACTTCGAGATGAAATAAAATCTGTTATTTACGACAAAACAACACATTTTCTTTTTCTTTTATGTTTTATAATCAAACTGTACTGCAGTATGCAGAAAACTAAATAAAAAATTGACGACATCATTGGCTTAGTATGATAAAATTGCTAATTTGAATTCCCCATATCTTCTAAACTACTTAACCGATTTCAATAATCTACAATTCATTTTTTTTATTTTTTTCCAATCCAATGATATAACCTATAGCAACTTTCGGAAAAAATCGTTTTTGAAAAAAAAAAAATTAGTTCCGGCAGTGAAAAAAAAACCACTGTATTTCACCCGTATAAAATACCACTTGTATTTCATTGCTAAAATCCACTATTTCACTGCTAAGCAAAAAATAAAAATTCAAATTAGGGATACAAATTCATATCTCGAAGGTCTAGAATTATAACATCGTAAGTGAAAAATCATAGTTTTCGGGGAAGTGAAAAAAACGGACTGACGGTATCAACTGTGTGAAATCTCTGAACAATCTCATATGACATAAGCTGAGTTTGCTTTCTCATAAAATAAAGTATTCGTTATTTAAAAAAAAAATTGACTTTGCAATCTGAACAATTGCACTTATTAGCTTATGTTATTAAAAATCGGAAAGGAAGATGTACATCTGGCAGTTACGACCTTTTAAAATATGTTAAAAGCGATTATTAAACCACTGTTAGTGTCTTATAAAAGTTTGCTAGTTCATGCTACACTGTTGATCGAAATGTAGAATGCATATGGGACCATGCGTGTATTAGAATATATATATTAGAAAATCTTTTATTTGTTAAATTTAAATCTCACGGATATAAAAAACACGATTTTATTATTAATTTAATGAAATATTAATGGTAACGTAACATACAAATACAGACACGAATTATGTCTCATTTTTGTAACAATTATAACATTTAATAACAGAGAACTGGGAGTTGTATTCACTAATGAAAAGAAAACTAAACAATCACCCGTATGTAACATTTAAAATTTAATAGCATTTTAGTCCTATAATAACTAATAACGATCACATCTGTAACAACAGTGTGTCGGCAAAACTAATACATGTTTGTTTGGAATTTTACATATCCAGACCATAAATATTTCGAAAGGCATGTGCTCTTTTTAAAGGTCTGTGCGCCCCACCCCCACCACCCCACGGATGAAAAATATTGATCGTAACTCACTCTTAACTGTTTTTCTAAGAGTATAATATGTAAGTTCGGTAACACCATAAGACATTGTAGTACGCTGGATGGATGGACAGACATGTATGCATGCTTCTTATTTAACACTTTTTAGTTTGTAACACAATTTATATGAACAGCCTGTCGCAACGGGTTTACAATATCAACATCATACACAATGGGTGCATTTCAGTCATAGTGAATTTTAAAACATGGCTGTCAAATCGTTTATAGATAGGACATAAACCGCTTGATATGTTCAATGACGCGACTAATTCTAGACGGTAAACTATATCAGCTGTTTAAGTTCTTAAAATTAAGATTGAAAATAAATCAGCCTTATATCATACAAATGTCAACCATGAATGTGTACGGCAGAAACGTATGTAATCATAGCATCTCCATTATATATAACACAATTATTAAAATATGATATAATAGTTAACTAAAACAGCGTTTTATTTCAACAACTAATTCATACTACAACCTCCACTGATGGAGAGAAATACCTACTATTCAAATTGCGTAGATGAAATATTGAAAAATATCAGATTACCGATTATCTTTTGAATACATTATTATGTAAAACTATTCAATTCATAACCAGAAGTATTATTTGATACGTCTGGTTTTAAATTAACAGAGCGACGTTAATATTGCGACATACAGTGCATCCTTAAGTCCATATCTTTTTGTGCATTTTGAAAGCCCCATTTTGAAAAGACCTGGGTGAAAGAGATTTATTACGCTCAGAATAATGACACCAGTTAAGTATCCATAAAAGCTAAAACGTGTCACTTTAACGAGATTATATCATATCATATCATAAATTATTTTCAGTCCCCAAAATAATGAATGTGACTAGAATATTTGGCAAGTAGCTCAAGTCATATTAAATCGTTTGAAAACTTAAAGTTGAATACCAGAATAAGACCAACGTCTCTCTTGTGTTAGGTAACTGCGTGCAGACAATGGTCAGAACTCGAATTGAATCTACTGAGTTATGTGGGTGAGAAAGCACAGT
Organism: Cyrtodaria siliqua; assembly: GCA_037043455.1. NCBI lineage: Eukaryota > Metazoa > Mollusca > Bivalvia > Adapedonta > Hiatellidae > Cyrtodaria > Cyrtodaria siliqua. The sequence goes on from JAWPHD010003569.1 coordinate 139,092, forward strand.
ATGTACATTGTGCATTCCATATCTTGATGCACACTTGAATGTGCTTTCCTTATGGTGTCAGTTTACAGTTTTTCTTTGTTGGTGCATCGTCAAACGCACTTCATAAACGCACACATGTGCGCGAGTGCACACCCACACCACGCACAATTTTATTTATACATCAATATATTTTAAATATCAATGACGGCATTTGCATAAGATAATGACACGTCAATCAAACAATTTGACAATTGTTTTTAAGAAACATATTGTGGGTGGTTTAAACGATATCCTATAGTAATTATGCCATAACTAAAATTCATATTTACTGCATATCAGGTAAATAAACTTAATAAATAAGTCTTGATTTTGGTGGTGTTGGTACTTTTACCAGTATGTCATTTTAGCAAACATATTATTTGTTGTGTATGACACTAAAACAAAATGTATGTAATAAAATAATTTGCTTTCAAGTTCCATTTTTAGAGAAATTTAGCTAGCACAATAATATCTATAGCCAGAAAGCTTCCTATAATCGTATTCTCTTTTTGCTATTAGGAATCATGTTGATCGAGTGGTAATTTTGTCCCTATATTACATATTATGCATACCCTCAGTATACTTGCATATTATATTCCCATAAACTATATATCCTGTATAATATTTTACGAACTCTCTATATATTTACATAATATTATATCCACATATAATATGTCAACACACTCTCTATATACTTATTATAATATATGTTATCCCCATACCCTATATATCCCTAAATATCATATCACCATACTCTATATATCCTTATATAATATGTCCGCATACTCTCTATATAATATACTCACATACTTACTATATCCCCATGCTCTATACATCCTTGCATAATATGCCCCATACCCTCTATATCCTTACATAATATGTCCCCGTACTGTTTATATACTTATATAGTATTACCCCATGACTTACATAATATGTCCCCGTACTCTCTAAATGCTTTTGTAATATGCCTGCGTACTCTCTATATCCTTCATATTAAGTCACCATACCTTCTATATATTTACATATTATATCTACATAGTCTATATTTATTTTAATGCACAATATTCCTCCGTACCATTTATATCTTACATTTTTTCGATTTTTATATCTATATTCTATATCTTTACATATTATGCCCCGTACCATCTTTGCATACATACTATGTCCCGATGTCCACATACACTCATATACACGTGTACATATTATTTTATTTCATAGAAGTGGAAAAGAAGGTCGTAAGTGATATATATATATGCAAGCTTAAGAATAATAAGGTCGTATCTACCAGTTATAACTCAACTTTTTATAAATATTAAGGTCGTATCTACCACATACAACCTGTATGATTATAGCCTTGTAGTTACGACCTTTTTGCAAAATATAGCATATCTGCTTTCACTTACGACAAAAAAATAGATGCATAAATCCCTCCTCAAGCCAACTGATATGAGAACGGGTACCAAACTGAAAGTTGCGCAATCGTGTACTGTGTATTTTTTGCTACGGTCATGTAAGGTCGTAAGTAACACTTACGAGCTTATAATTCTAGACCGTCGATATCACCTGTCATATTACAATGCAAATCAGCAGACAGTATCCTTAAATAATCGTATAAATTCAAATTAGGAATACAAATTCATATATCATCTGTATGGCCGCCTGTGCGTTGGCGTCCAAGACTAGAGGCGTACAAACTTACAGCTTAGGAGGGGGCGGGGTGTCGGCGACAGTTTTCAGAACCCCAAAACTTGTGTTTGCTCGACAGCCAGCAACGGGCCCCAAAGGCGGGGTCTTCGCTGGTCTTCGAGCCAGTAATCCCAGTTTTGGTGTTGGCCACCAAATTCGAAGGTCTCCAGAGTCGCAGGTACCCAGAGGTGTCAACGATTCATCCCAATCGTTTGGCCTATGAATGCCTTCCTCATCGGGCTTCTCCCCAGGCATCATTGTCCCCGTGTTTTAAGACCACTTGTCACTTTTTCAAATTTTCTGATCGTGTGAAGTCGATAATTTCATTATTTTGAAGCTAAAAAATACAACCTACTTTTCGTTGGTTTCTCATCTTCATGAGAAATTATCTATTTCTCGCTTCTTTGAAGTTGTTGATCATAATTTGTTTTGGCATGATTTCGAAGGGAATTCTACGTTGATATTCTCTTTGTCATCTCTCATTCTGATCCACTGGTTGGTTAGTTTATAAATGCACGAAACCACTTTCACCAATTTCAGGAGGTCACTGAAATTGCCGAACATGTTTCTGCTTTTTCGACATGGAAGATCGTCCAAATTTTGATGTCACCGGGTATTTACTGCTGGTGTGTCCCTACCTGGCCATGGTGGGAACTTAGCCAGGCAAAATCTCGATAACAAGAGTTTTCTAGTTAGTTAGTTCCGGAAAATCCTTTTTTCTCGAGATACGGATAAACTAGGCTCCCATCATGGTCAGGTATCCAGCTCTAGCTGTAAATCCCCAACATATAGTCAACACTTGCCAATGCACTCCACGTGGTGCCCGTTGTAGGCGGTGAACTACTCAGCAAAAACTCTTCCTCTCTTAATATGTTTGTGTTTTCATTCATTCTGGTCTTTTTTTAATTCATTCGTGAATATCGGTCAATCCCTTTATTATTCGGATATGCCTCGTGTGTATTTCGACGGATCGGTGTGTTAACAATCTTGACATTTTGCTAGCCGGAAGGCAACGGGACAGAAAATAATTCACTGTTGCTATATACACAATATGTCCGTTAGCAACACGTGTTGATGAATGGTTTACGTTGCGTGTTTGTTATTTACAATACATATGAAGATTTTATCACTGCTTTCATTTAAATAAACTATTGCTGGAGCAATCGGCTAAATGGCATTGCAAAACTTTGATGATAACTTTGATCTTGCAAACTTTTGGCGGGAATCTAAGTAGAGCCGATATGGAAACCTAGATGCTTCAAAGAATTGAGCGAGAGATGTTGCGAATGGTCTTTGATTCTGTTGTCGACGTCACCTGCCCGCAGGTTTGTAGCCTGCACGTGATTTCCAGGCGTTCTGAAAATTAAGAATAATGCACCTATCGCAATGTTAGCGATTTTCCCGAAGGAACATTATATGCACTATCGCAATTTGTCCGAAACCTTTAGCAAAAACCTCTGAAAAGACAGTCGACGTGAAAAGGAAATTAGTTGATTTTGTGAGATGTTTGCGCGCCGAATGCGCTTTGATTTCGGAAGTGCTCTGGAGTTGTCCAGGATAGCAAATGTGAAAATTATCTATAGCAGATTCTGCATTAGGCTCCATTGTTCACCTTGTTCACCTTGTTTAACCCTTTCTCCGAAAAGTTTTACATTATCGGTCGATAAAAATATTATTACATTATCCAGAATTATTCAAAAGGGCGCATATGGGGGAATGGGATATGCGGAATTCAAATGTAAAACGTGTTTTATGTGTTTGCCTGTCAGCTGTTTTCCACCCCCCCCGTTTCCCCCCCCCCCCCCCCCCCCCCCCCCCATTCTTTGAATAAACTATTTTGTTCGATTATGGTACGTTTGTAACTACTTATCTGTTTTGGTTTTATATAATAAAGAACACAAATCAATGACAATCTACCCCACTATTCTTTAAATAACCTTTTTTTTTCGAGTATGCTAAGTTTATAACTACTTATCTGTTTTGGTTTTATATAATAAAGAACACAAATCAATGACAATCAATAATCGATCTCTTTTGACGTCACTCCATTACAGTTTACATTGACCAGAGTGTACGTGTACAGCTAAACAAATGAATCAGGTGACACAGTAACTAGCAAAAACATGTTTACTCAATTTTCATTGCAACTGTAGATTTTGAAAAATGTTGTCACCTTTAGCGTAGAGAGTTGTTACCTTTAGCGTTAATATGAAAAGTTGTTACCTTTACCGTTAGCGTTGTTACCTTTAGCGGAAGAGCTGAGTGCTACCTTTAGCGGAGGTTATTACCTTTAGCGGAAGTGTTACGTTTAGAGCTTTACAAACAATAAAGCAAACTTAGTGATTGCTATTCAGTTTCAAAATCACAGATTCAACCTCAGTAAAAGTACAAACATATACACAATCTGCATACACAGTCTACTAATGGCTGCAAACAATTCCATACAAGTCTTATGACGCGAATGTTTTTATTTTCCGTGTAGTGGGTACTGTCTGTCTTAATTTAATTGACGGCTAAGAGAACGTGTGCTTTTTCTTCACGCTGAATGCTTCGGGCTAACGTATATATTTTCAAAACAAATGCTTCTTTATCGATAATGCATCAATATTTGTGTCAGCAATATATTTTATTTGAGATAGAATATATTTGTGTCTGCAATATATTTTGTTTTAGAGAGAATATATATTTTTCGAAATTATATACACATTCATATCTTCAATTATATATTTAGAGAGACAATATGTTTAGAATATATTTTTCGGAGTAACATATATATTTGTTTATTTGTCATAATAAAGTTCACATGAATATATTATGTTTTGGGACAACCATTTTTTTTCCGGAGTAACATATATATTTGCTTCTAAAATATATATTTTATGTTAATAAGATATATTTTTCGGAGTAACATATATATTTGCCTCTACAATATATATTTTAGGGACACAATATATATTTTTAAGAGTAACATATATATTTGTCTGTATCATATATATATATTTGTATTCAATATATACATATATATATATTACACACAACGTATATATTTATCTTACAACATATATTCACGTATGGCGCCTCATACTATTCCAACGACCCGCTCCATCATAAGCATGAACAATTTAAGATAATGCAATTATTCCGGCTAATAATTTACTCTAATTTAACACGCTAAACAGTGAACGTATAACTGAACAATGGCGCGGGTTTTGGGATGAATAAATTATGACGTCACAAAGAAGGCGGGTCTTATGTCTTCGGTCAGGAGCGGCGTTCGTACTAATGGATATGTTTACGTCTTACATATATATTTAAACCACGAACATAGGTAGGTAGGAAAATTCTCCTTTTTTTCTACTTTTTTATTTCTTGCATTTATGGCAGATTCTTTTTTAAATGCTATTTGAAAGTTTAACTGTTTTAGTCCATGAGCCATGAGGTTGGTCGGTACCATCTGAGATGGCAAATTCTATAATAATTGTTTTCGAAATCATTGATGTCTACAGGGATCAAATTTAATATTTTAGTCACTTGCTAAAAAAAAGCAATTGCGAAGATTTTCTACTTGCTGTTTTAATCAAGGTATTTGCATTAATAATTTAAAACCTCGATTCATTTTAGAAGGATTGCTATACATGTAATAATGACATTTTCACACGCAGCTAGATCTGCTGTGTTGACAGATCTATATCACTAGCATTTCTTGTCCTAGCTCCACCAAATTTGGGCATGGGTTTCTTTATAGTATTATCTAGAGGGTCGGTCACATTATTATTATTATTTTATTTTTTTTAATATTGTTTTATTTTTAGATATTTTATTGGTCATAGATTTTACAGTGGTTTCAAAATATCAAAGACACATATAATAGTAATGTAATACAATAATAAAGCAGTTAATAGTACCATGTTTATGTAGACATATCGACAAATTGTAACAATTACAAAGTAACAGCTATGTTGGTAGATCCTATCTAGAAATCTTAACCGATTTATTATATTTGTGTTTTCTGTTTAGCGTTGTTAAAGGATTACCCAAATAAGTATATAAAGCAGAATATGCAGAATCTACATATGATCCATCAACTACATTTAGTAATAGTAATAAGTAAACGTACCATGTTTACTTATACATATCAACAAATTTGATCAATTGCAGAGTAACATCTATGTAATAGTAACTGTGTCAGCTATATATTCTGGGCTTCCATGGAACCAAAATTGTGATGGGCCATAATCAGATCAAGGTTTGCGTGTAAATTGTTGTATATATCTATAGCATTTAAACCATTTGCGTTAGCTAAACCAAATGTTGGGCTGGGATTCCTTATATCATTATCTAGATGGGTGCATACTTAATTTAGGTGCAAATGAATCACGGGCTCCCTACGGGCTTAACATAGCCTAAGAAATGTTTAATAATTTTGGTTTAAGTAAACATCCAATCTTTGTTACTAACCATATGATATACTCTTCTTATTATTATTTAATTCATACTGGGGTATGCCCCCACCCCGCCCACACAATCCGAAACCCGGTTATTTACTTATTTTTTTTATTTCTACATTGTTTTGTTTATTGATTCTTACACCTATAACTATGGTGCATAATGCCCACCTAAGTTCCAACTCCCCACCCATCCATCATCAAGAGGGTTGTGGTCGGGGGACGTTAAGGTGCTCTATAGACATCCAATATATTGTTAAATATACTGAACATATATGTTTACACTTCTTATTTATTGCTCAAACCATACAGGGTTATGGGCTCGCCTCGCATGGAGGTAAGGGGTTGGTGAGTGGTGGGAGGGGGTGGGGTGAGTGTGCACTCTCAAATGTTTTATTTTGATTTGGTTTTTTTTTTTCTCAAAAATAACCAATCCTCATCCAATTTTTTCTGGGACTGGTCAAGGTGGGGAGTGTGGGGAGGGGCGAGAGTGCGGCAAATGTAAATATTTCTTAGATGTTAGTTTTGTTTATTATTACATCATAACTGTGGTTCCTGATTTTGGAGAGGGTGGGTGGGGAAGGGGAAGGCGGGGTGCACTATCAAATGAATTTTGTATCTATTTTTCTTAACAGATAACATTAACCCTTATTTAAAAACGAGTAAATATTTCTGTGTTGTTGATCTTAAACCGTGATTATGGTACATACTGCCTACATCAATCCTCACGAAAAAGTCCATATTTTCAATTCGGTCCCCAAGGTCACAGATTATTCTGTTGCAATTTTTAGCACCTTTCAAGATGGCCGCCAATCAAATGCTTAAAAACAGCAATATATTCTTAATTATGGCTTATCCCAAGGAACATTCACACTTAACTGTTTTATTTTATTTTGGCTTCGATTTAGGCTCCTTTATACTATATTAAATGTCCCCCGACCCCATGTTAAATATTTACGTCACATTGCTTAAATATAGCAATATGTTTTTAATTATGGCTTACCCGAATTTACATAGAAATGTTTTATTTTACTTTTGATTTAGGTTTAAGCTCTTCTATAATATAATAAATGCCCACCACAATCTCACCCCACTCCTCTGTTACTATTTTAGCACATTTCAAAATGGCCGAAATCCAAATACTTAAAGATAGAATATGCAATTGATAGAGTCTGGTCTCAGCGAGTTGGTTTATTTAATCGAGGTGTTTAAATAACCAACGCGCTGAGACATACTCTATCTTTTTTGTAGCATTGTGTACTTAGTAACACAGTGACGTCAGAGCGACGTCCGTACTCTACATTCCTCTATCTGGTAGTTGTAGTACGGTATAGCCACGCCCATTAGTTACCCTAAATTAAACGATGTAATGCTTTGTATTCATCAAAGGAAATGTCGTCATTATACAATTCCGTGTAAATGTTTTTCAGGTTAAGATTAGAATGTGTAGCATGGTCGGTGATATTTTCTTTGTTGAATGTATCATCATCACCCCTGTATTGTTTTAGGTGCTGTTTGAGTGAAGGCAGAAAACAATGGTCGTCGCTCCAGCAAAACATGGAGTTTTTACAACATAATTTGAAGCAAATCTCTAGTTCTGCAGATGAGAAGGTTTCAGGCCCATTCTGCATTTGTTTTAATTATATAGCGGAAATTCCCGAGTTGCGTTTCTTTTTCCACTTTAGTATATTTACTTTTTTGGCAAATATCGGTCTGGGTAGAATAATAGAAAGCGCCAACTGCATTCGCCCGTTTTTCACGCACATAAAACTCAACGTTTGCTTGACGTTTTGTTGTAGGGATGGGGATGGGGTAAGGGTCTCATAACAGGATAAAGCAAATTGAATTTGATGATACTAGATAATAGATAACAATGAATTAACAATACACAAAACAGTTCACAGTAAATAAAATAAAATAACAATCCTAAATTTTACATTTTACGATAGGTGGTGGAGGGGGAGAGTTTGGGACAAGATAAATAAATAACAGACAACATTAACCAATAGATAACTGTCAATATTATTTTAAAATAATAAAAGTATAAATTTCGCAAATTACAGCATAACACAACAGTTTGGTTACACAGTCTTGTTACCATCACGTGCTGCTTTTCATAAGTCAAAAGACATTTTTAAATTTTAAAACTTTTAATTAACATGCAAATATGTCTTTTGTACAACAATCTCTCAAAGTCTCGCCAAAATCTCACCAACGTTAGTGGCAAGTTCATCAACCATCGAGTTTCCTCCGAGCCTTTATGCTGTTTCCCCTGGCTGAATCCGTGTAGCATAGCATAGAGAAGAAAGCAAAAGCAGGCCGGCTGACCAAGGCTACAGTAAAGCTTCTTTAAAAATGTTGACACTTCAAAACGAGGTCATACCGAAAAACAGGTATGATCGATGATCGGTCAAAGTCAGTTTTTAAATCCTGAAACGGAAGGTTACGTTTATTGTTTGTCTTCAATTGTGTTTTTGTATGCCCTTACTGGATATTGTCTTGTTACTCTGTTTTCTGACAAGTCATTGAGTACTTGCTTGGCTGCTTTCTAGGCCTAGAAAACTCATGTAGCTTTATTTACAACATACGAGTCATGCAAACATTGACTTTTATTTGCGTGAAAAAATGGCGAATATAGTCGGCTTATCGCTAGTGGGTACTTTAATCTGAATAATCTGCCAAGTATACAGGTTTGTCTGTCCGAGACTAGAATACACGTAACAAAGCGTAGTGAAGAAATCAGAAGCATGCTGGATGACCGGGGCTAATCATTCCGTTGACATTTTATTTAATTAAAACATGACGTTACTCGAATTGTTTTATCATTCTTTAGATTTTAAATCGACATATTTATATGACATAATCGACAAACAGAACATAGCTTGAAATAAATATCTCGTGTTTATCAGATAAATATCTCGTGTAATACAGATACTACTCATTACGCCGAGTACCTTTATATTGATATATTTTTTATTTGTTTTGTTTCAACGCGATATAAATAAAAGAAAAAAATGTCAAGTTCATTAAAATCGATTTATTGTAAAATGAAGAACCTTGTCAACGTATTTGTTTTGCATTTATTGAATTGAGTCGTGTTTTGTCGACATACATATATCGATTTATAAATATATATCATAACAACTCGAGTTATTTTAAATGGAGAATTTCAATATAACCCAACAAGACGAGGCACGAATACGCTTCCGTACAATTGTCATAATGTCGCGATGTCGTTGGCGACATTACGACAATTGAAAGAATGTCGCATTGTCGTGGTCGATCTTACGACAATACAACACAATGTCGCGTTGTCGTGCCCGACAATGCGACATCGCGATACGACATCGCGACATTGCGATAAGACATCACGACATAATTGTCGCGATGTCGTATCGCAATGTCGCGATGTCGTATCGTATTGTCGAGGCGACAATGCGACATTGTATCTGGCCCCAACCGGACACCTTACATTTGAAATATCAAAATGGTGTATGTGTTATTTTGTGGCGTTTCGTAACTTTAAACTGTAAGCATGAATAATGGTACGAGTTTGTTTATGGAACAAACTTAAAATAACAGAAATGTAAAATGTCAACATATTTCGCATTAGTGCCAAGAAAATTAAGAAACACGTATTATCCAATCATAATCAAAATCTAAAACGCGAAGATTAACACCTTTAATTCCTATACCCATTGGTAAATTTCTGAAAAGACAGTCAAACGAAAACGTTCAAAATGAAAAAAATAAAAGACTCGCCATTCCGGCAATTTCGGGCAGATAAATAATGTAGGCCTCGACCGATGTGTGTAATGTGCCTATCAATAAGGCGGCGTGCATACCCTGAGGATTATCGAGTGCATTGGTTGACCCTGGGGAATTACACATGCTCTCCTTAGGATGGAAATTACACAGTTTGTACATTTGACTAATTCCCCTGTATATGCCCGCCGCACCCTTACCCCTCATCCTCACCCGGTGCATAATTGATAGGTGCATACTAATTGTGTGGCACTTTCCTATGTAGACGCGTGTTGAGTCTTAATGGAAATATGTGTGGGGGTATATTTTCAAGCAGGGGGAGGCGCCATTTATCCACTTAGCCAATCACCATTTTAAAATGGTAAATTATTGCATGTGCTTTGCGTTTTTGGAAGTATTTCTGTCTCCAAATATAGGAATCGGTATCGGGCTAACTATGTATTGCCACCGCCCTCACACCCCAATAAACAAAAGCAATTGTTTTATGGCGCGTTACAAGACAAGTTTGTAATAAATACACTAAAAAACTCGTTTCTTAAAGAAATGTATTGTTCCTGGCCATATACTTGGGGTTTTATTGTACCATCAGCAAAATACCATTTGCAGAGATTATATCGGTATCAAATTAAAGGGTTTTATATGTGACTTTTCCATCCGAAAACGACGAATGTCATCCATTCTCACGAATGATTGAAAGAAAGTAGAGGTTCCTGGGCTAAAATGATACGATAAAGTAAAATGTCAGTCCTTTCCCGCTCGTACGATGTATACATTATACTGAAAACGTAACGATATCTATAGAAATACAGTGGTTTTCTTACCTCACCAGGCTGTCCTTGATCGATGTCAACAGGAAACGCCGGTAATGGAACGTTAGCTACACCGTTGGTTCAACGTCAGACCGTATATGACGCGTTATATGTTATACACGGTAGCATTAGTAACGTATATATCAGGCATACACATGTCACCTGGTAACATACATATCAGTCACGAACATGTCACCTACTACATTGGTACCATACATATCAGTCACACATATGCCAACTACTATATTGGTAACATACATATCAGTCACACATATGCTAACTACTATATTGGTAACATACATATCAGTCACATACAAGAAACCTACTATATTGATTACATATATATCATTCACACACATGCAACACACTGTATTAGTTACATACATATCAGTCATTTGGTTTAACAGACGTTTAGATTGTTTAATCCTCCATCGGCAGTGAGCAATAAATATATTTTAAATGCCATTATCGCATAAACTCTGACTGATTAATAAAATCTTACCATTTCTGACAATCAAATGCGTCCATGTTGTATATTTTATGCGTACTGCGGTCATGCGCATACCGGAAGTACTCTTGGTGTAAAAATCGGGTAAAGTGTGTGAAACATGAAATTTTCTTCGAAAATGGAGTGTGAAATATCTGATGTAACCCGGAAACCCAAACATACCCTGTTTTTTCGATTTTTGGGTATATATAGGCTAAAAATACAGTTTCCGAAAATTATTAAAACTCACTACCCGAGTGTATGTAGTGACTTCCGAAAATGTAGTGGTTTTGTTGGTGTGTAACAAGGTGCGTGTAGTGTGTTTACACGTCAGACGAGTTCACACACACACACACACACACACAAACACACACTCCCTCCCTCTCTTCAATACACCTTCTTTTTATGTAATAATCATTCCACTTGCACTTGCATGTGCAAAAGTAGGGTTAATGCTTACTATCCTAGGTTAATTCCATACTCTAAATCAAGTACGGAGAACATCATAACCTATGTTTAGATACATATCTGTTTAGATACATATCCTAAGCAGGTGATATTGTAACAACTGCACCAATACTAACAAATAGTTGCCATGGTAAGTAGTTAGTACAGTGATCTGGGTATCACCCTAAAGATATTTCTTCGTCGACGCCGTGTGGTTCCCGGGCAAGAATATGACCACTGCATATCCAGGCATAGGGGTAAAATTTCCCCGAATTCATGTTAATTTTGTCATTTTTGTTCATTATTTTCATCATGAAACCTGATTTGTTTCAGGTGCTACTTCAGTGGTGGCAGTGGTCGTAGCTCCAGCGAAAAATGGAGTGTTTACTAGAGAATTTGCAGCAACTCTGCAGTTCTGCAGGTAAGAAGGTTCTAGGCACATTCAGCTAATTTTTATCTAGATGTTAATGTAGAGTGAGCCGGGTCGAATGTTCATTCCTGTTGGCGCCATATAACATGTTTGTGTTGGTGCGCCGTAAAACCCCAATTCAATTCATCTTCGTCGATTCTTTTTTCAGTAACACAAAAATGGTTCGTGCAAATGCATATACTACTATTTTTACATGTCATATGCAGAATTCTTCATTGTGTTGTATATGGGTGGGGTAATTCAGGTGTAAAAATCCTTAAAATATGCATAAATTGTAATTTAAAAGTACTAAAATAACTTTAAGATTTTGCGTTGCAATATGCAATGTTTAATTCATGTATTTATGTGTAATACATAATCCAAATGTGTAATCATAATAAGTATTGCGATGACGCATACACCTAAAAAAGACTTCTGTTAAAAAAAACACGTTAAACCGCACATTTCCTTTATCTAGAATCCTTTGGACTATGTGTTGTCTGTGCAATATATGTATTTATCAGAACATGTTAATACTATGTATGTTGCAGTTACTTTGAGGAAGGCTTATACTTCCAGTTTGGCATGTGTCTCAACTTATCAGGCTTACTTATGAACACATATGTGCAATGCCATGAACATTGCTTAGTACTTAATTTCAACAATATATCATAACAATCCATTATTCATATTATAATATTATTTAAATCCTGTAGAAAGGTTGTAAATTACTGATTCTTACAAGTTTACACGTATATTGTAAAAAATATTAACAAAACTAAATGCATAAAAATGTGTCAATAGTGGGTGGGGTAAATTGACTTCTTATTTGAAGCAAAATAGAGATTTGAAACTGAATTCAGTGCTAAAAAAGAGCTTATTTACGCTTTATGTAACTCAATGAATTGTAAACTTAAGTGCATCTTTAAAAAGTACATCAATAATTATTCACACAAGCATGACATTTAAAAATGAACATCAAAAACTTATATGAAAGCTACAATGATAACCTATTAATGTTCGATTTTTTTATATAAGCTACCTGTTCCAGACTGCTATCATGGAAAAATGTAATCTATATACATTGCTCTATTCAAAAAGTGATGGTAGAATTTGTCCCTTGAGTTGGTAACAATATCGAAAATTTTGGGTCCTGGCTCAAGGCCTATTAGTCATGCCTCACATATGGACATCGACCTGTGTAGCTACAGGTTAATGCCATGGTGATTACCTCATTGTATGCATAAATTACCCACAAGACCTTTCAGCGAATGGTCTCCACTTACATGGCAATTTACAATAACCTTTTAATTCCCAGAATTCATAGTTTAGAACAGGTAAACAATAACAGCTGTTCCGATGATTAACCAACAACTAACGGACAGTATTAGAAAATTCCCATTGCATGATCAGTTATAAGAGGGGTCTATTTGAATACAAGTGTGTTACATTTGTAACTTTAGGTTAAATACAGTGGCAAGGCTGTAGTGTTACAACAGGACAAGGCAAAGTCGCTCAATTATGGAGTAAGTAGAGCCTAGAAAATCACAGACTTTTATATCGACCTAAAGAAAGCTTTATTTCAATCCGCCGAAATAATTTGCACAAACTATTAAATCATAAAAATAGACAAAATATTCTAAACATTGTAATTATGATTGCATTGAATGATGTTTAAAGCCACACACGCTGTAATTAAACTGATATTAAATCACGAGTATGAATAAGTCATGGTAGAAGCAGTTTCAATTCGACGAACATCCAAAAAGTCGGCATATAATCCAAACATTGATGCGTAAGATATCATATTTTATGTAGCCTTCGGACAGATACATTCGATAATTGGTTAAAACGTCGGACGGTAAAATAGAAGGTGGTGCGTTCGAGTTACGTAAGAGGCAAGCTTTCGTTTCTGTAAAATCATTATGGTACCTAGTAGATCTGCAGCAGTAGAATTGATACGAAGAGTAGATATCCATAACGTTACGGAATAGAAGCCAATCGGATTGCCTATAAAATGTGACTAGGTCAATTCGACTGGCGGCTCAGGAAAGTTTCAGTCAATCAGTGAAGAGCGGGTCAAATTGCAGAAAGGAGGTCAACCCTGTTGATCGATTCAGCACGTTGCCAGGACTTCTGATGGAATGGCGCCCTCCGCTGTCTACACCCTCGTATGTTGATAGGCTGTAGTACCGTATACGAAACATGAATATACATCCTCATATATTGGTATAGTGGTAGATTCAGTAAATTCAAGCCCACAGGGTATCGTATACGACCCATGTAGATTTTGCGGGTGTCAATCCAACATCAGTATCCGTGATGAGCGATGATTACAGTTTTTTTTTTCAGTAGTAGATTACAGCGGCTTTTGTTAGGTCCACAGTTTACAACGTGCCTATTTACACTATTACGAGTCACGCAACACTCCAGTGTGGGGTGTGTAGTTGTTTGATAATACTCCTGCTGGTCCTATGGTCTGAACAGTGATGTCCGGATGATGAAGAGTGTTTCTTGACCCTCGTGGAATTTCACTAAGAATTTTAGCGAGCTTTTCCATAGTAGTTCATACGGCGCAGTAGAGTCCAAGTAGAGTCGTTGCCTATCCATATCGTCCAAAGTGGATTGTAGAAGGATAGACACCCAGAAAATTAGAGTTGAAGAGTTGAAGATGCCCATAAGAGATGATTTTGTATGCCTAATATATTAGAAGTTGAAATTTCGGCCAATCGGCCAATCGGATGGCAGAAGAATGTATAACGAGGTCAATCAGATTACCATCTCGGATTTAGCCGATCCGGTAAAAGCGTGTCCAAGTAGGTCAATACTGCTGCTTGCATTGTATTTTTGTGCTCGCCTTGCACGTTGTAATGTCTCCTCCGCTGTCCACACTTGCTGTATAAATGGTAGCTACCGCGACAACGGACAGTGTGTATCTCGCAGCGTTATTCCAACGTCGATGTATGTGGTGAGTCTTTGTAATCTATCGTAGTTTGCCTCTTCATGTGTGGGAACTCGCAGTGACAACCTCTTGTCTCTGCGGGTTCCCACACATGAAGATGGCCAACGTCGAAGTTTCAGTAGGAGTTTTTAAACAGGTTAAACACATTCAAGAAAAGTAATGCCCGACCTCCATGTGGTTTGTGTTGATTCCCGAAAGCGGCTCGCCTTGCGAGGCCACATGGTTCCTGACGGCCGCAAGACGTCCTGTATATTCAATGGTCTGAACTGGAATGGTGAATGATGTCCTGCATTAAATTCGATCCCGATTGAGCTGGTGAACATGAAGTTAAAAAGGAAGCCCTCCAAGTGGACTCCGTGTTCCGTTGTTTCCTGAAAATATGACCCAATGTTTCCTTGTTCCCCAAAAATATTTTGCTTTGTTCCCCAAAAATAAATTGCCAATGTTCCCTTGTTCCCCAAAAATATTATCAAATAACTTTCGCATTAGCTCTACATGTTAATGACTCCTAAAGTTAAGAAGTAGTACTTGTATGAAAACTTGATAATGTGAAATCAATTTCATGTTCTATCAGTAATTAATACAATCCAAAAAAACATGTGCAACTGGATCTTATTTTAGAGGAGAAGGGAACAAATACTTTTGAGGTTGTAGTATACGATTAGTTATAGCAACTTCACGATAAGTAACATGTAATTTAGAAAGCAAATGAAAACAGTCATCTAAAACACAGGTATGCCAAAACGGCGTATAAAAATGGCAGTTTCATATGATTATCTTGCTTGTTAATTACGATTTAGTCTTGAAATACTTTTTTTAATTTCTCGCATGTTACATTCACATTTCAATTAATTTGTAACTGAACACAATGTACTTTATTGAGAGGTGAACTGGTTTATAAGATATCGGAACATATATAGAAGGTTTTATTGATTTTGATCCAAACGATTAATGTGTGTACCGTATGGGTTCAAATCAAGTAGTCAAAATAAAATGTCATTATCAATGGCGGATCCATGTAGTACTCCGCCCGTAAATCTGAAAAAGTTATGACAATGCATATGTAAAAAGCGCTTTGCTTTTTTAAGCTGCGCCCCGCCCCAACTAAACCTGTCAATAGTGTTTTTAAAAGTTGCGCCCCGTCCTCCACACAGGAAACTAAAAACAAGTGTTTGTTTGTGTGTGTGTTTTGTTGTTAATTGTTGTTGTTTTTAAGTGGCGACACCACCCTCTCCACCTAATCTCTAATTCTATTTCCATCCCTGATTAGTTCACTGCTTGTATTACTCATAACGTACCATATGTATAATAGCAGTATATCGAGTACGAGTGCTGTTTAATTTTTCCTTTGTTCTTTCTTTTCTTCTTGCATTGTGATTTTGATTTTCTGTACAATTTTCTGTTTTCTCTTGAACGTTGTCAACCATTATCGTTTGTTATTGTGTTATGGATTTACTAACGACATGCTGAATCTCTTAAATCGTGAATCTATGTTAATACAAACGTAATGTAAATGTATGTTACGTGTTTACTGAAGCTAATTTTCAAGTGGCTATATAATTATAGTTGTAACCTTTTATTTCCAACCAATCTGTTGTCCTAGATTCTCAAATGCTTTCACCTTTTAATCATGCATATATTACTACCAACGGTCTTCTCGATCAAGAGCATGATCTATATAGAGACTATCGACAAAACCGATGGTAAACACTAAGTCAGATAGTGGTTGTAGAGATGTGTTTTAGCATTAAGCACCATCTGTAGGTAGCTACGCTCCCTTACAGTTTTGTGAATGGTGACAAGTGAGGCTAACTCCTCTCGTGTGATCCTGATCAGGAATTTTGCTAATCCATACTGGCCATAACTTTAGCTGATGTATTACTTCGTCCGTTGATGCACTGGTGTAATTCTCCATATTGCGCTGGTAGAAAAAATTACCATTGTGAAGGATTTATCAAGAAATATGAAATTGTGTTGATGTTTTTTATTCTTTTAAACTTGGCGTGAAACAATATAACTAGCTTCACGTAACCCATTCATGATGTGGTTGTTCAGTGTTTAGCACAGAAACATAATAGATCTACCAGGTTTAAGTGATTCAACGAAAGAATCCCGATTTGGGACAAAATGACAAGATTTTTTACAAATAGAATAGCGTATGTAAAGGCAATATCTCTAAGACGATTTCTTTGCTTTTGTTGTAAAATTGCTTTGTTCCTCTATAAAAGGTAGGTATTAAAGTCGAACAGTAGCTTTCACAGAACACAGTCATACACAAGCACATATTAACACAAACAACTATTACAATGTCAACAAGATGTAAGGAATATGACATCACAAACACATAAGGGGTGACACTAACGATGCCGCATTGGAACGGTCAGTGGCAGAAAAGTATAAGTGGTGGTTCATGTCATAAGTCCCAAAAGTAACGCGTTAGAAAAAGTAACGCGTTACCCCTCATTTTCTAACGCGTTACTGTCGATTTTCTAACGCGTTAGAAATGATATTCCCCTATATATTCAATGGAAAATTAATGTTGTTTGAACATTTTCTAACGCGTTAGACACGAAAAAGTAACGCGTTAATCTTTAAATTTTTTATCAAACAGCAATGCGTTACTATTTAAAGACAATTTCGCATTCTAGGAGTAACGCGTTAGAAATATATTTGTAACGCGTTAGAAAAGCAGCATGTAACGCGTTACTTGTCAAAACCGTAAACCAATCAAAACCAAGTTTACAAAATTTCGTATGTGTCGTGCTCGGCCGTTTCCAAAGGTCCATTATCATACTTTTTTTACAAACACTGAAACAATGGCTAACCGCGCTTGTGTATAGCTGTCATGGGGTAAACGCTTGAATGTAGTCTTGGAGTGAGTTTCAGTGTCAGTTTTTGGAGTAATAATATTTGGCGTGAGTTTTTGGGGTGAGTTTTTGGATTCATTTGTTGTTTTTTTTTCTGTTTTTTTGTGTGTGGTGGGTGGGTGGGGGGAATGAGGGCGGGGTGGAAAATTTCAATTGATTTTTTTTTATAATTGACTGCCTTTTGGTTTTAGCGTTCATTGCATTTTTCACAAAAACTGACTCCAAAATCTAATTCCAAATATTGACTACAGAGTTCACTAAAAGACTCCACTCCAACTTTAACAACTACCCCACTATATTTCTATGTTTAAACTTCATTATATGACATGACATATGAATGAATGCTTTATAACATATTGTAAGTTAACTAAACTTCTCACACTCAGGTTCCATAACCATATCATCTCATAAAGTTGGTGAATGCTTATCAGTGAGAAGTAATACAATTTAGCTGTGTAATTCTGACCACTGAATAATTTAAATTTGACACAGCTTCTGGTAGGTGATACACTCGGTCTTTATCCTATATGTTCAACCAAGTTTTCTGTTAAAATTTAGGAATTTACAATGTGATCATTTTAAAACCCTGCAATGTCATGCGCATTTATGCAAATTAATTCAATAAATGTATCTTTCAAATTAAATCTTGATAACAATCGTATGTTTTACTCAGCCAAAGATTTTTATTTTACTATAGAACCTAAGGATAAAAACCGAGTAACACTATTTGTATCAACCAGTGAAAAAAAATTAAAATCTCAACATTTTGGCAATGGAAAATTATGAATACTCAGGGTCAATAACAAGTGTTTATTACCAGTGCATTAAGAGTTTTATAGTTTCACTGTTTCGACAACCTGCATGCTAGGAGAACAATACTGGTAATGTTTATAGCAAGGGGGCCTGCAGACTGAGTACTGTCAGTTTAAAGTACCAAGCTGATAAGGAGAGGACATACACTTTCTATGGCTTGGGATTAAATTCAGGATTGTAGCATAACAAGTTAGACTATAGTAATGGGTAAAGAATGAATTGAAATTCTGTGTGTCAGGGTTTTTGATTATACTAGTAATCTTATATACATAATAACCATGTGTGGGGTCAGTACCTAAAATGAACCTTTTTAATTAAACTTGTACCTAAATAAAGATAATAAGTGGACACTGAAGACCCTTGGAATATGAATAAGGACTGACTATTATTATATTGACACGTATACACAATTCATGTGTAACAACTTACACACATATATTAGTAGATATTCTTAAAAACACTCGAAACATTCCTTACAACTAATATTGGTCTTACACGCTATAATCGTTTGAATATTATAGGGACACACGACAATATTCTATCAAGTATCAAACACTGGAATTAATGTCTCGATTTATTTATACAGTATTATTTTGACTGCTTGCAAACAATTAAATAAATTGTTGATTCTCCTTGTTTCCTTCCTAGTCTGCTTGGGTTTAAATATATAATTGGTGCAATATAATCAACAGTTAGTAATCTGCTAAAACAAACATATGCTTTAAACTATTATTATAATTAATCAAATGTAAGTTGTGTCGAAAATTAACGTGACGCCGCGAGTTTCTTCAAAGAGGGTGAGTTCAGGTTACAGAAGTATAGACATTGTAATGAGGTATTTGATTGTTCGAATGATTTTATTTAGCTATCGCGTTATGTTGCCATTGAATAACGCGTCATTTATGAGACATGTATCGCGTAAGTGACCGTTTTAGCCAGCTAATTTCTAACGCATTAGAAAATGGTTTACCCGGACCAAGTAACTCGTTACTAAATCGAGAGTAACGCGTTAGAAAATTGACAATAATCGCTTATTTTCAGTTAAACAAATAAGGTAAATCACATCTCTAAAGCGTTAGAAAATCGGGAGTAACGCGTTAGAGATGTAAAAAGTAACGCGTTACTTTTTCTAACACGTTACTTTTGGGACTTATGACATGAACCGCCACTCATAAAAAAGCAGCTGGGGGTTTAAACCAGATTCCAGGGTGCACCAAACCTCAATCTTACCCATTGTCATCCCACTAAAACGGTACAGTGTGACAAAGAAATATCCCCAGGCTATACTCTTTAACATACAAGGCAGCATTAATAACCAATATGAAAATAGCAAATAGAAAAACATGTTTATATGAATATAAAACAGAACGTAATAATGCAAGTACTGACTGACTTGGTAGTAGCCAGAACACTACGAGAACAAACCGTTTAGGGTACGACAAGACAAACATACCCCACTACCATCCTTTCATTTAGATAGACGTCATCATAGGGCCGCAGTCTGTCCGGTCATCGCACAATCAAAACCATAAGTAGAAATGTATTATCAATACGGAATACAAATGTGCACGAGCTTGTAGTGTAAACACAATCTGAAAAAATATATAGATATGATAGTCTAGCCTAAATCAGAACAGATGTATACAACTGATAGTCTAGCTAGTACACTCATATAATACAAATATATCCCCGCCAGGTTATATTCTCTAGCAGACAAGGCATCATTAAAAGGCAATATAGGTATAACATAAATGACATGTATATATGATTATAAAAAAAAAGACTAGAAAGCTACAAAGCAAGTACTCAATGACTTGGCAGAAGCCGTAGCAACAAGAGAACACACCATTACGGGTACGAAAGGACAAGCATCAAACGATAGCGTCCTTATAGGTTTTAGGCAGACGTCATCATAGAGTCCATAATCTGTCCCGTCATGTTTTTTTTTGTATTGAGCGAAATTTCGCGTCCATACATTCACTATCTTATTAAATTGTGTGGTCAAATATATTAAACATAGTGTGCATACATGAGATTGTATTAAGCTTTTCTAGGCGTGTCATATAGCTGCCTTTTAGGAGGCGAAACAGTAATACGTGTTTCCAACTTTTAAACATACTTACACACACTTTCTGATTGAAACTGAGTGTAAAGAAGTATTTAACACTATTATCGATCATTTAATGAGCTTTGTTATATCAGTAACTTTGGTTTTATTAATATTAACTGACAGAAACCAATCTCCACACGACGTTAAATGTCTTCGTTTATCACGGTGCCCTTGAGATAATAACAGTACACAATATTGTAAATTCTACGACCGTTAATAGCTATTGGCCCGCTTTTATAAATGTTTTAAATAACGACGAGAACCAAACATCGCCTTTGTTAGAATTGAATTTATCTTTTATCAGTTTAAATTGACTTGGAATACATTTGTACTTTTATCACAACTTCTCCGTCTGGTACGTGGTTCGGTGTAGAGCTTTTATGATACGGTGTATTATTTTCAAGATGGCGTACGGTGTAGAACGTATCTGCTTCAAGTAGTTTTAGTTAACGATTTTGAATGCTAAAATAACCATTGTTTTGCTGTTAAACTCTTTTAAAATGTAATCACGATCGCCCAGTCGATACAAAACGGAAAAGGGTGTGACCTGTAACCCTAGTTTTTGTCGTTGTTTTGGAATGTTACTTTAAAACAGTCGCCTTAAAACATATAAATACTATTCGTTGAGGTTAAACAGTGCGTAAAACCCGTTATAAGCATCAATTGTAGTTTGTTATTATCGTTTTAATCTTTTTTTTTGTTCAATCTGTAAAGTCTCAAAATGGAACCGGTAAAGCAAATGCATCAATCTCGATTCATTTTTTAAAAATGGGAGACTTTACAGATTGAAAAAAAAATAAGATTAAAACGATTCGAATATTTATGCACCTTCTATGAGTCAGAATGCCTCTACAAGCTACAAAGAAAAGTTAAGTGATACATACTGTATCAAACAAATCTGGTCTCAGCAAGTTGGCATATTTAAACATCAAAAGAAATGTCACCGACCATGCTCCAAGTATAGAAGTCGATCGAACAAAAAATACATCTTTCACAGAACACAGTAAACCCAAAAACACGCAAGAACCTTATACGGTAATGGTAATGCAACACAAATATAAATAGAGACGTCCTAACGATGTTTACAAATAATAAATATACATCTGTTTCATTAAAATTCACGAATTTATTACTACATACTTATTTGGGTCTATGATCATGTTTTGTATACCTTTCACTGGATAACAATTAGACAGTTATTAACTCATGCGCAGTATATGCTTTACTACGGACAGCGTACATTTAATTAAGGTAGACAACTAAGGCATAACTTAAGTCTAGGAAGGAAAATTATTGGGGTGCACAGGATTTGCTGGATTTCAACCTAATGTACTACATGATTTGCAATATTTGTCCTTGGAAGATAAGGGTGTTAAATGCAGACGCACTGCACTTTATTGACGTTTGTTTAATTGGTATGTAAGATGTTTAAATGGCACGGGAATTTATTTTCAAATCAAATTTTTATCTTCTTCCAAACAATCCACAAAGTTTCGGATTAACATTTTTATCTTAAGCAAAGACGTTATCGAGTTAGTTAGGAAAAGCTTATATAAAATGATGTTATATTTTTCATAAACTTTCTATCATTCACGTCAAGTAATAGATAGAGTATGGTGTCATCGATTGATTTATTTAACCATCGAGAAGGATGTAGCATGTCAATTTCAGCTGTCTTACACACAGTCTGCCATACTCTGACTTCAAATAACTGGTATATAGAGTACACCATTTATTCTGGTAGTTATAGTACACCATTTATTCTGACAGGTGTTATTTTCCGTTACACGATTTACACCTGTGCCAAGACAAAAAGAATTTCAGTGACTATGCTACAAAGTAACTCATAAACGAGGCATGTAAGGATATATTAACCTACCCATACTTAATAACATGTGTATTTAGCCTGATCAATGCGCACACTTTTAAAATCAGCATCACCATTTGTTTCGATTAAACTCTTTTTCCTTTGACCTTATTGTAAGAACAGTACCGTGACCCGTTTAGGACACACACTTTTTATTTTTATCTCGAGCGCTCGACTTAGTATCTCGAGTGCTCGACTTAGTATTTCGAGCGCTCGACTTAGTAACTCGAGCGCCCGCCTTATGTGATGGCGAGTTGTCAGTAGTCATGTACATTTCTTCAGACCTTATGTGTCTATACAAATTATCTCCCCTGATTGGAAGAGGGAACATTTTAACGGTACCTATACGCAAGGGGAATAACCCGTAGTTAAAATCCAAACCGAAAGTAGGAAAAGTATCACCGGAAGTTTCCCAAACGGAACCGGAAATTGACCAACCAGTACCGGAAATTTAGTAGTCAAGTACGTATATATATATATATATTCTCTCATTGATGATTACTTTTAAACACCCTTAAAGATCTAAATTTCGAGCCACGATGAATAGTTTACGCTATAGTTGCGCTTACCCAGCTAGCATGCTAACGTTGTACCAACGTTGGCTCGACGTCAGCTGCAACGTTGGTGCAACTTTAAACAACGCTGGGCCAACGTTGACACACCGTTGTTCCAACGTTGACCCAACGCTGTTGTACAACGTTACTGGTATGCAAGTAGTAGCCGAACAGAAAATAGTGGTTATTGTACTGTTTGTTGTTATTTGATATTATTCAAACAAAAACAACTTACAGAGTAAAGTTAAGTTCACTTCATTGTTAAAAATGACAACATCCGATTACAAGCTCGCGCACGCGCTGTTTATAGGGCCCCTCAAAAGGGTAACCAATAACCGTTGATTGACATCAGTACAGAAGTAGTAGCCGAATTGCTAAACAAACGGATACATTTATGGTCATTATCACTACTGGATGCCCCATTCCGTAAGAAAGACAACTCATCCCATGTATGACCTAAATATATTAACAAGAGATGTCTCCATTACGTCAGGGATTACGTCAATCGGAAATGTCGATCCGCTACTGCAGTATAATCGATATTTTACTGCAGTATTGTATTTTTCAAATGTTATTTATGCCTACATGTTATATAAACAGGGTTATATATATCAATTAGAGTTTTAATTTATTATCGTCTGCCGGTGTTGTCTGTGTGTATAAGCGTTTATTTATCCTCGCTGTATTGCACTAAGCATTTTAGCGAGCAGACCTCGGTTTAAAGTCTCATCTGAAGGACTGGTATAAGGTAGGAAATACTTTTTATGAAATATTTCGATAATTAACCCAAATTCGGTCCTGGCTGGGATTGAACGCACGATCCCTGGGTTACTAAGCTGCGATGCTGAGCTGGTGTTGTCATGGGGAAGCAATGTTTAAACATTGGAGAGCAATTAAAAACAGATAACCGCGCATGCATGGTTAGCGCGCGACTTCCACATGCGCAAATTTGCGTGGAAATGAGTGCTGAGAAGGAAATCATTTATATTTCGGTACATATTTACTTTTTCGTATACGACGATTCTTCTGACGATGAAAAATGTATCTTTTTATTAAATTAAATTGATATTTTCTATTGAAGAGATACGAACGTCGTTTGTTTACGGAAATTCGGATACTACTGCTGTTCGGCTACTACTTTCATACCAGTAGCCCAACGTTGGCCCAATGATGTTTCGACGTTGGTCTAATGTTTGTAGACAACGTCGTGACATCGTTGGGACTGCTGGACAAATTTACGTTGTTCCAACGTTGCTGTACAACGTTAACCCAACAACGTTAGTCCAACGTTGAAACGTCGGCCCAACGTTTTTCTAACGTTGTAGGCAACCGTCGTGACATCGTTATGGGTGCTTGACAAAACTACGTTGAGCAAACGTTGTTGAACAACGTTAGCCCAACGCTAAAACAGTCGTTGTACCGACGTTGGTACGACGTTAACATCCTAGCTGGGTTGCATTTCGTCGTTTTTTCCAGTTTTTCCAAGGTTGTATAGACGTCGTGCCAGGTCCTTTATCGTACTTTTTTTCATAAAATAAAATATCTAAAAAAAACAAAGTTGTTGAGGGTCTGGGGGCGTTGAGACGGGGGCGTGGGGGAAATGTTGTATGTGTGTCAGATATGGCTAGTTACTAAGGTGTTATTGATATTACCATTCTAAAAAAATGGAAAATATGGAAAAATTAAGTAGCTACAAATTCAACAAGGCAACATATATCATTGTTTAATAAATCAGGGAATAGCACCTTTGATTGTTTATTGGATTTGAAACGTTCCGTGATATAGTACGTTATCACATCAAATGACCGCCATATATGTCATGATATTTTACAATATATACTGGATAAGATAAAATGTGGATGAGTTACATACAGTTCGGTGCAGTTTCTGCATGCAAATCCGTATTGTCATTATTTCCATTGACATTAGGTGATCCCGCCTTAATTATATTAAGTGATGGGGAAGCTTATATTAGCAGGATGTTATAGCGGATATTTCGACAATAAAACACGTTTAAAAACATGTTTTACAGAAAAAAAGTTTAAAATTACCTATTACATGTTTTAATTTTACAATATATATGTAAACCTTTTAAGCCGAAATTAAGGTTCTATTTCATACCCCAGCCAACCCCGTTTTCGCTTCTTAGAGAAGGGGTTGGATGGGATATGAAAGTTAAAATTCGGAACACGTAATGCTAACAGTAACATTGAAATGCAATAACGTGTATTTCAATAATAATTAAAGGTCATGTATTGGTATCAGTGTTTTATATTTTGTTCCGTTCAGACGAACGCTACGATTTACAGATCTGTACTTTCGGCAACATCGTGCGATACGTCTAGTATATTGGTCCTACTCCATAAACGCTTTGTAAAAATATCACAGTTACTTAGCCTTCGTAAACGTGACAGCGCTACATTATACGGCATGTGAAGCAATTTGATCAACAAATAATTGCCCGGATCAGGATTTGAACAAGGGACCTTGCCGTCTAATGTGCTCTAACTACTACACGACCGATATGAGCTGACATTTTGTGACATCATCGTTTGTGACATTTCTAACAATAAAAAGGCATTACACATTAAATATCTCTCACTCTATGTTAGGTTGTATGCCTATTTATTCACTTAACTCACGCTATGTTAGGTTGAATGCCTACTCATTCACTTAACTCACGCTATGTTAGGTTGTATGCCTACTCATTCACTTAACTCACGCTATGTTAGGTTGAATGCCTACTTATTCACTTAACTCACGCTATGTTAGGTTGTATACCTACTCATTCACTTAACTCACGCTATGTTAGGTTGAATGCCTACTCATTCACTTAACTCACGCTATGTTAGGTTGTATGCCTACTCATTCACTTAACTCACGCTATGTCAGGTTGAATGCCTACTTATTCACTTAACTCACGCTATGTAAGGTTGAATGCCTACTTATTCACTTAACTCACGCTATGTTAGGTTGTATGCCTACTCATTCACTTAACTCACGCTATGTTAGGTTGAATGCCTACCCATTCACTTAACTCACGCTATGTTAGGTTGAATGCCTACCCATTCACTTAACTCACGCTATGTTAGGTTGTATACCTACTCATTCACTTAACTCACGCTATGTTAGGTTGTAGGCCTACCCATTCACTTAACTCACGCTATGTATGGTTGTATGCCTACTCATTCACTTAACTCACGCTATGTTAGGTTGTATGCCTACCCATTCACTTAACTCACGCTATGTTAGGTTGAATGCCTACTTATTCACTTAACTCACGCTATGTTAGGTTGTATGCCTACCTATTCACTTAACTCACGCTATGTTAGGTTGAATGCCTACTTATTCACTTAACTCACGCTATGTTAGGTTGAATGCCTACTTATTGACTTAATTCACGCTATGTTAGGTTGTATGCCTACTTATTCACTTAACTCACGCTATGTTAGGTTGAATGCCTACTTATTCACTTAACTCACGCTATGTTAGGTTGTATGCCTACCCATTCACTTAACTCACGCTATGTTAGGTTGAATGCCTACTTATTCACTTAACTCACGCTATGTTAGGTTGTATGCCTACTCATTCACTTAACTCACGCTATGTTAGGTTGAATGCCTACTTATTCACTTTACTCACGCTATGTTAGGTTGTATGCCTACTCATTCACTTAACTCACGCTATGTTAGGTTGAATGCCTACTTATTCACTTAACTCACGCTATGTTAGGTTGAATGCCTACTTATTCACTTAACTCACGCTATGTTAGGTTGAATGCCTACTTATTCACTTAACTCACGCTATGTTAGGTTGTATACCTACTCATTCACTTAACTCACGCTATGTTAGGTCGTATGCCTACTTATTCACTTAAGTTTTGAGTTCACAGTTTTTGGCGTATATGCGGTTTTAAACACCAACAAAGTACCAACACTAACGCGCCTTGAGAGAAAGATAGTGATAAAATCAAGAAATACAGACAACACCCGTCAGTTTCTTTTCAGACAGTGGGATAGCCATAAGATGAAAAGAAGAAGATCCTTAAAAGGTCAAGTTTAGTCGAACGCAGACGCTAACTTGATTCAGCGTGTTGTAATAGTGTACACTCTTTTCAAACACCGGTCACTTGATAATTTACGCCAACTATTGTGTTTATCTCCCACGGAGTTTTATATCAGTTATATAATATCCGCAATTTGTTTTCGTGATAATTAAAGGAAACAAATTCCTCCAAATAACAGTTTACCACCAATGTCTCTACATAAAACAGAATAGCAAAACGTGTCACTGCAACAGTGTGTGTCAACTTCTCTCAAACGAGAACATGCCGTTCAATTCATTCAATATTTTGATTATCATATCTATGAAATTTGTGTAAATCAATTCAGGAAACTACTATTTAAACACAAAACATATACACCTTTGACTGCAAAGTATAGCAACGTTGGAATGTCCGACTGATAACAAAACGGTCTCGTGAAGAAAACCATCGTGGAAGTATAGGCAATTACTGTATATCCAGTGTTAGTGCTGATGATATTTTGCCCGTTAGCTAATATTAAGTGACTCCATAGCAGCCATCTAAAACAAGGTAAGAATCGCTTTGATAAATACATGCATGTTAACACTTTGCTTATACTGTATCGTTTACGGGGTAGTGCAAGCCAAACCACTTCCTTGCACGTGAAACGAGATTAAACCGATAAATATCTGGCTATTATTGGCCATGTGTATCTCGTACTACTAAACATTTTATGTGTCTGTCATTTGACTGAGGTAAAATTATGCATTAAAACGATTGATTGATTGATTTAAACATATTTTATTGCCAATAATGTGTTACATACAGAATATTATCCACATATATATATATACAATAGAAATATTATTATGACAAATGGGTCGGGTAACAAGTTCTACCAACATTAGTTTAAACCCTTCCCAGTTAACATCTTGAAATTGCAAATGCGTATGGCTGAGTGAAATAAATTACAATAATTACAATGGCAAATAATTGATTTATTGATTGATTGATTGATTGATTGATTGATTGATTGAACCTTTCATTCATTTATTCATTTATTCATTCTGATTTCCTTCTAATTTCCTTCTGAATATTCCTACCTTTCTTTTTTTCATTATTCCTTCATGCACTCTTTATGATTCGTTTACTCATAGGGGGAATTTAAGCGCAGGTTGATTACATGCATCTGTCAAACAGAATATGCTGATTATACTTGTTGACAAATAATATATTTTCCTTGAGATTACAAAATAATATATAGACAGAGACTCAGAGAGACAGAGAGAGAGAGAGAGAGAGAGAGAGAGAGTTTATGTTCGTCTAAACTGTACTCAGTCGAATACACATGTCAATGATAATAGTTTTATTCCGTTCGTCTAAACTCTACTCAGTCGAATACACATGTCAATGATAATAGTGTTATTCCGTTCGTCTAAACTCTACATAGTCGCATACACATGTCAATGAAAATAGTGTTATTCCGTTCGTCGAAACTGTGCTCAGTCGAATACACATGTCGACGATAATAGTGTTATTCCGTTCGTCTAAACTGTGCTCTGTCAAATACACATGCCAATGATAATAGTTATATTTGAGGTAGTACTTTAAAAATAATTAGATAACGCAGTTAAAAATAAATATACATGACTGGACGGGGTCATGTTTTCCGTATATAAACTTCTTAGAGATAGCACGCGTTTATTTACACGGATTTCATTTTATTTGATTTCAAACTATATTGAAGTATATCTAGTGAAGGTTTTATACAAATGTATCAGTTTTATAGTCATTAATGCATAAAAAACTTCATGCAAGTCAAAACCACCAGCCATATTATTATTTGTTTTTGTTTCATTGTATGGTTACCGTATTTCACCGACTTAAATGAATTGAATTGCACGTTGGTAGACAGCTCAGTACCAAATGATTTATTCAGAGCCGCACCCTAGATAGGGGAATAATACATAGGAATACGGAAACCCTGTCCTCCTCTTACTAAATCTTACTAACGAATAGTTTCCTTCGCTTCTTGAACTTGCTTTGTAGATTTACGGGACCACCTGGTTTACAGATGAGGCTAAGAACGTTACTTTCCGACGAAACTCAGTGCGCCGGTGAGGTTTGAATCCGGTCCTACGCATTCCAGGTCTACAGTTCTTTCAATTGGACCACGACATCCCCTTAAACAAATTAAAAAGAGGCATAGGTCAAGGATACGTAAATCTATATAATTATGGCATTCAATTTGATCGTTACAACGAACTCCGATATTAAAATGTTTCTGAATATAAATCATAATTTTATTAGAATTTCAAATGTAGATAAACTAAACGATGTAATCGCTTATTTTGTAAGTAGTGTGTATGCCTCTAATTGCACAGTAATGTGTGTATGCCTCGCACTAAGTCCATGAGAAGTGGATATATTAATGATTCCTTGATATTGGAAATGTTCGATACAGAAGCAATTCTGTTTATAAGACATTAATGCTTTTGAATAGCCGATTAAAACGCTGATGTCACATACACGTATGAACGAATGTGATATGTCAAGTGGGTTTTCGAAACATAGAATTGGTCCTAAAAGGCATTTAGAAACATTCAAAAACACGTAAACGGTTCTGTACAGGAATATTAACATGGTCAAGGCAGCACAAAATCTAAGACAGTCGCCACTCCTAATACTAGTCAACCTATGTGAAGTTTGTGAAGTTTGTGATAATGTTTTCTCCTCTAGAAAAACAATTAGTATTGTTATTTACAATTACTGAGTTACCGGTATGAAAAGGTTGCTGTTTCTTACTGATTTTCACTTAAAATCTTGCACACATTATAAGAATCGTTCCAGGGTATACGATGAAAAAAGGAGAATTCCAACACGAGGTATAATTGTTTGTTATCGGAACTGAAGCTCTGACCATTCTTTTGCGCATTGATGTTGCCAACTAATAACGTTTTGCATGTTTATTTACATAACGACTTCATGCAACTGTCATTGTTGATATCAGCCCGCGACTTTTATCTTGCCCCACATCAGGCTTTCCATCACCCATGTAAAACGCTGATAACCTTATCCGGTATGCAAGAATAGGTTTTGTTTATTTCAGTTGTAGCTTTGCCACATACCCTAAACTATATGCAGGCTTACCAGCATATTTTTTAATACAAAATCCTGAGATTTTTAAAATTTAAGACATAAAATGCGTGAAGAACATTTTAAATGGACATTTGGAGAGCGCGACTTGATTTTCGAAGAATTTGTTTAATTTTCTACCACAACTGTTTTTTATGAAAGTACACTTACATAACAGCAGCTGTACCACACACAATGAGTTGCTAGTTCCTCCCAATTGCTATGTCAGTTAGGTTGACCAATTAAAGAATTCACAGATACTGCTGCATTACGTATGTCGTTATGCCACTGAAGGAACTAATTATGCCCTTAGGTGTTAATTGTATATTCAGACAATATAGACTTAAGTTCCATTCTGATAAAATACTGATACAGGACGATTGTATAGACGAATAGATAATAAACATACGAGGTTTGACAACAATGCGTTTTGTTTATATTCTTTTGTTTACGTTTACACCATTTGCACTGCATTTTTAAGAAAAACTTAGAACTCAGTTTGGACAAGTGCAATGTATGTCTATAAATGTTTCGCAAGGCCAAAGTCAGTGCATTTGAGTATATAATGAGTATATACTGAAGATAACTTATTTCGAAGAAGGTTACACGCATGGGTGTATTAAATGCTTTAATCAATTTTCTATTTGCTCTTTATTTGTTTACGTCAATTTTCCACGACTTAAAATAGTAGTTTCTGTGATAA
Source organism: Cyrtodaria siliqua (assembly GCA_037043455.1). NCBI lineage: Eukaryota > Metazoa > Mollusca > Bivalvia > Adapedonta > Hiatellidae > Cyrtodaria > Cyrtodaria siliqua. The sequence goes on from JAWPHD010003569.1 coordinate 170,193, forward strand.
ATAATTCCGATTGCATGTGTAAGGTCCTCGTCGATTTCCGTAACTGGTAAACATTGACGAAGCAATGATTGGTAGATGCTTATAATACAAACTTTAAAAATGTAATTATATCCAATTTAGAGTCTAAACGTTAAAGATATAGACCCTGAATTTAAATAGCTTTCTTCTTTTCGGGCGTGTCTTTCTTCGTAACTTCATGTTCACCAGCTCAGGGCGTAATCGGGTATTTAAGCGATCAAATTTAACGCAGGACATCATTAACTGTATAGACATCGAGTAGTGCTTATCGTACTGGTAGCATTATAAGTTGCAGAAGAACACAAGTTTGCCTCTCAAGGGACTTGAACACATGATGTTCTAAATGACAATCAGTTACAAGCTGTCGTTCTAGCCACTGAACTACAGAGGTTTCTTGAACATATGGTATATTTAGTACCATTTATTATAATGCAATATAACTTTATACATTTGAACGCACCTCAGAAGTATCAGTATATTGTACATCATGTCGCACATGTAAATTAACCATGCGGGATGTAATACAGTATTTTATCAAATTTAAAACTAGGATTCCATTTCAAAACAACGTTATCTCAATCTTTTAATGTGCGGTTGATAAGTTTGCGCGCGTGTCTGCTCTTGCCTAATACCTATTTAGTGTTAAAAGTGCCACAGCGTACCAACGTATCCGTGGCCTATTGGCTAGATCTACATAAACAGCGAACATATAAAAGCGAAACGTTACTGGTTCAAATTCCGTTCTGGTCAGCTTTTTTTTAATAAATATAATCGGAAGACGTGTATTGATCGATGTTACCTGTACAAAGGCTAGATAAAATGTAATATTTTACACATCATTCTGACTTTTTGATTGCTCGTCGAATTGAAACTAGTTCACCCGTGACTCCTTCATATTCATGAGCTAATACTGGTTTATGTATAGCGTCTGTAGCTTTAAGTAGTCTTATCACATAACTTACTGTGTGGGAGTGGAATAACACCATTCTATATTGTCGATATACCATTAGTTGTATAAGTATGCAAATAAGCTTAGTATGGGGTACACCGGTGTTGATTGTATGCGCATTTATTTACATGAGTTTTTCTTGTTCTCTTTTTCTTACCATTTATTTTCTCCTCGTTTCCTCATAACAACTTTCTTAAAATAGCAGAATATGTAGCTCCTTAACGTTCTCATTTTTATGCTCAGCTACACGTACTCAGCTACCATTCTGATTACTTATCCTTGATTATCTATTCTGCTTTATTTTCTTACTTTTCATGATTAAAATATTTATGTTACTTAGCCATATCAAAATGTGACTTCTCTGAAAGGAGATGAATTTATATAAGCTTTGATAAGCTTGTTTTCAGATCCTTACTATTATAATGTGTATATAATATATGTGAACATTGTGAAATAAATATTGTTTAAACCAAGCTTAGTATGAGCTGTCAAAAAGAAATAGATAATGACTATGATCCAGTTCCCACGGTTTATGTCGGTTTCGCGTGTTAAAGCCACAGGCAAAATGCAATGAAATGTCGATTACGTGAGTTATGTGATAATTATAATCTAACATTCGTTCTCATTCATTATTGAATTTATTAAACTCATTAGCAAAATTGATATAATGCTCGGCAAGAGCCTCGCATTATATCAATTTGCCAAATCGTTTAATAAATCAATAATGAATAAGTACTCATGTAAGATCCTCTATATATACAATGATAACGTAAAGTAACATAATCTTTGACCACTTTTGAAGTATTGACTAATCATTTTTTAAGTACATGTAACTCGTTTTCTGTGCATTATTTATACTATACATTTTGAAAACCACAACATTGTCTGTTCTTTAAAAACAATTCTAGTTGACTAGAAAATGGTCGAGCTAATGAACGTGATTATCAAGGGTTGGATCTTTTGGAGTGTGTTAGTGAGTGTAATAGACGAAGTTTAAAAATCACCCACCCACGATCATTTAATAGCAAAGTAAATCTGAAATCTAAATCTAAAGAATCTGAACTGTGTGTTATAATGGCACGTACAATCAAAACACCACCTTGCATGAATGCTGGTGGGTTAAGCACACGACAACAACGGTTAAATGCAGCATCTGTATAGGTTATATTTCAGATATCTATAAGAAATGGAACTTATTATACCACTAATGAAAGGAAGTGCTATATTGGTTCACGTTTTACAACGTTCAGTTTCAGAAGCCCGATTCAGAAGAAATACATGTGAATTTAAAAAAATTGACCTTTATCGCAATGTACCCGTAAGCATAGGGAATATGAGGGAAAATTGACAACATCTATAAGTTGTATTAACACATATATTCGTAACTCTTGGCAAGCCGCTTGGGATTTGTAAGTTAACAATAAACTCCATTCAGTAAAACCGTTACTCGGTGAATGGCGTTCTTCTAGTAGAACCATTGGTCGAGAAAAAGTTGTTCTAGCCCGGTGCAGAATAGGGCAAAAACGTTATACTCATTCATATTTATTACAAGGTGAGCAATTACCAGAATGTATACCCTGCTTTGCACCATTAACGGCCAAACACATATTGTTGGAATGTGTAGACTTTGATCCTATGCTTCAAAGGTACTACAATGTTAGTACTACGAAAGAGTTATTTTATACTTTAGATTTTAGTATTTTTTTAGATTTGCTGACAGAAATCAGACTATACAAATCATTATAATATGTTCATATATACATTTACTTGTTTATATACCCGTTGATGGGATATATAATATCCGCAATTTGTTTTCGTGATAATTAAAGGAAACAAATATCTATAAGAAATGGAACTTATTATACCACTAATGAAAGGAAGTGCTATATTGGTTCACGTTTTACAACGTTCAGTTTCAGAAGCCCGATTCAGAAGAAATACATGTGAATTTAAAAAAATGAACCTTTATCGCAATGTACCCGGAAGCATAGGGAATATGAGGGAAAATTGACAACATCTATAAGTTGTATTAACACATATATTCGTAACTCTTGGCAAGCCGCTTGGGATTTGTAAGTTAACAATAAACTCCATTCAGTAAAACCGTTACTCGGTGAATGGCGTTCTTCTAGTAGAACCATTGGTCGAGAAAAAGTTGTTCTAGCCCGGTGCAGAATAGGGCAAAAACGTTATACTCATTCATATTTATTACAAGGTGAGCAATTACCACAATGTATACCCTGCTTTGCACCATTAACGGCCAAACACATATTGTTGGAATGTGTAGACTTTGATCCTATGCTTCAAAGGTACTACAATGTAAGTACTACGAAAGAGTTATTTTATACTTTAGATTTTAGTATTTTTTTAGATTTGCTGACAGAAATCAGACTATACAAATCATTATAATATGTTCATATATACATTTACTTGTTTATATACCCGTTGATGGGAATTTGTTGATTTACATATATAGTTTATATTGCTACCATATCATCCCTTATTTGTAAATAGTTTTATCTTTATATACTTACATTAATTTTTATTTACTACTTCATTTCTTCATCTTTCATCAGTTTTTGCGCACGATATGAACTATGTATGTGTCGACGTGCCATAAAACACCATTCATTCATTTATTATGATAAAAACATAACACATGTACATCAAATAAACCAATCATAAAAAGGCATAAAAAGCAACATATCTTCATTAATCAAAACGGATCTCGATTTTAGTATGTATCGTCATTCACACTATGGTTTGTTTAATGTTGTGTGTCGAGTGCGAAACGTCGCCCAAATACGAATCAGTAGTTTTTTAACTGACTGGTCCTTTATGATAATTAAGCCCCATCTAAAGGCATGAGAGAAGTTACACCTTACATTACATTTCATGAACAGATTCAATGAAACCGTGTCTTCCATTTTCTCTCTTGTTTGTGTTGCTTCCAAGGGATTCCTTTTTCGATATTTATTATATATCCCCGGGAATGTCTTACCCATACTTGCTTCAACTGTTCACATGATCACACAATCTCTTACAGTTTGAATAGTCGTGTTTTCTTATCCGTATGTGAACACTATGTACGCAATTCATGAAGTTATGACTCCGCACAAATGTTCAATGAAGGAAGATGTGCTTTCTTTCCAAATATTTAGTAACTTATCCGTTTCAGATTGATAATTTCGACATTTAATAATATTTAGCTTCGCTCTGTGTTGTCCATGAAGCAAGTTCTCATAAATCGCGGACCCCAGGGCTGTTCTGGATGCATATCTCTTCCCAGAGAGGTGCTGTTTTAACTTTGTATATTTGCTGAGCACGAGCTTTACATGTTTCGAACCAATACGAAAAGTTGGAATGAACATTCGTGGACATTGTGTTTAAATATCATTGAAATCCATAAACCGGTTCATTTGTAATTTAGATTGCTTTGCGGTGCATTACACTGCGCTATAAATGACAGAAAAAACAAAATGACATAGTTAGCGAGATACGGGCTTGCATAAAGGCTCTATGTAAACTCAGTTTCAAGTCAAAACCCCATACATGATGAAATTTTGTAATATTTATGGGAACAATCAAATGTCATTGTCAACGGTTTGCAGGTGAGTAACTACATTCACCTCTGGTCAGGAGGCGGTCGAAGATGCCAAACATACTGGTAGACCAAAGTTTGCAGTCGTCAAATCTATTGTTGAAAAAGTCAAGTCAATCTTTGATAAAGACGCGCGTTATACTGTTAGACAGATAACACATATGACCACCTTTGGTTTAAAATCAGTTCACGTAATTCTCAAGAAAATTCTTAAAGTTAGGAAAATAAGTGCCCGGTGGATCCCACATTTACTGTCCGACGACCAGTAGCGTGCTAAATTAAAAATGGCAAAACAACTCCTGAAAAGGTTCCCTGAATATAACTAAAAGGTGTTTGATAATTTCATTACTGGTGACGAGACATGGGTTCATTTTAATGAGCCCAGACGAAAAGCAGACAATAAGGTATGGGCAAGGTAAAACGACAAAAGACTCATTATTGCCAAAAAAACAATGTCTGCTAGAAAAGTAGTGTACTACATAATTTTCAGAAATAATGGTCCAGTCATGCAAGTCGCGTATCCAAACGGAAAAGGGGGCTTAGGCAAGTTCTATAAAAAAACTGACAAAACGGCGTCCAATCACGCGTCTTATTTACATCCATCTGTGCTGCATGACATCGCACCTGCTCACAAGGCCTCAATTGGGGCTGAGTTTTTGAAAGCGCAAAAGGTTAATATGTTGCCCATCCTCCTCATTCGTCAGACCTGGCCCCTTGCGATAATTTTCTCTTCCCAAAGTTAAAACAGCACATCTCTGGGAAGGGACACCTGTATGAGAATGCCGAAACGATATGATAAAACATATTTTTCCTCTTAAATTTCTATTAATCTCAATAATATAAGATAGATAAAATACTTTTGGTTGGCCTTATTGTTTTTATTTAAACTTACCACGTAATGGAAACAATTAGACTAATCTTTTAAAAATGAAATGCATCTTTCTGCAGACTGTAATATCATGGCGGATTTACAAAAAAGGGAAACAACTGAAATTTGCAACAAAATAGTGTAAATCAAAGGGAAATAAGACATTTACATTTAAATTTCAGTAAAAATCATTATTACTGGATAGAAAACATATGTTTGGTTCATCTTCTGAGTTTTATTTATTTATTACCAGGTAATGACAACATTTGCACTTACAATTTCAGAATAATGATGACAAAACACATCTCACTTCGGGCCATGATATCATGGTGGAAATATAATTAAATAGAGAAGAAACTGAAATTGCAAGAAAAATACAAAATACAATGATAGTCAAAGGGAAAAGACCTGTCTATTTATAATACCATGAAAATGATTTTGGTAAGGCATTTACATTATGTTTTAATTAATGTTGTTTTGTAATTATTGCCCCTTGTGTGGGCCTCAACTACGCAGCAAGGAAGGTAAATTATTAAATAGGCTTACAACAGTATCTTAGTGTTGCTTTAAGTCTGTTTTACTTACATATCCAAACAATTATCATACACAAATTAGGATTAATACTATTTGTATACTATTTTTATATTAAAATTGAGGTACCCCTTTCAGGGCTCATTTCTCCAGGAGACAGTGGTCCCCTGACGTGTTTCCTGTATTTTATTTAAAGGTCATACCCTAAGGTTCAAAGATGCAAAGTTTCATGGTTTCTTCCGGAAGTCCATACTTATTTCTATACTTACCAGATTATATACACTGCTATGAATATAAACTATTTCGATCTTAGCGTTCGTCTCGAATGAGGGATGTAGTCTGTTCGATCACCGGTCTGACTCACTTGCTTGGCGTTCAGCACATACAGCCAGGGTATAATGTGCTAGGACTGGTATGTTCGGTGTCGTTATAGTGTAAGTGAGTGGGATATTATTTTATTCGTATTTCAGTATGGATACACTATAAATTGAGCATTGAACTATGATATGCATAAGGGCTTGTTCAAAGCGAAATTAAACACCATACACACGGATATATTTTTTCAATTATATTTAAGGAAGTTTAACAACGGCCATTCATAAACATACAAATTAAAACCACACTCGCGTAGAACTATACGGATTCAAAAGCCATACAGGTTGTTGCAATTTGCTATATTACAGGTATAACACCACATACAACAAACAGTTTTTCAGGGAAATGTACAAAATACTCAGCTAACATATGATACAAGGTGGCATATGTCTTATGGAAGTGCTACATTGCAACGGCGAACCTTTTGTGAATGTAAACACCTTGTAATTTGTATGTTTTTCTTACCTATATATATAGTGATATATAATGACTTTCCCACTTTGGTGATGTTTAAAAGTAGAGTAGAACATTTACTGTAAACACACTAGATTTGTAATACGTTTTTACCTGGCGTTAATCCAAACAAGATTTGTCATTCACAAATCACAGTACTTCCGCTTTCATGTTTAAAAGTATTATGTTTTCAAAGTTTAATGAATGAACCTATATATTTTCCTCCTAAATTGCAAGGAAAGTATGTGTTGAGTCAAGTAATTGTGTGTGAAATATGTTAAATAAATACTTCGTATATGGAAGCTGTTTCATCAAAACGACCTGGGTTTTAGATATGGTGGTTTATTCGTATACAATAATGTACATTAAAGGGACAAACGGCACTTTAAAACTCCCGTTAGTGTTTCTACATAACTTGCATGTTTGAGATCATTAATATTAATTATTAAATTAGTGCAGAGCATTTTTTGTATATTATTAATTGGTGATATTGCACCAATCATCTATATAAAGCAATGGTAGATTAATAAAGCAAATTTGGGAACCAAACATTTTATTTAATTTGTTATATACAAGCAGTCTTAAAATCAAAATGATACTGGATAGGTAAATCGAGATGCTAATTTTAATCGTGGATAAAACTTCAAAATTACCGCGTGTTCCTTTAACCAAAATAGTGTTCATACTGATATAAGGTTGTACATTAAGAAATATAAAAAGATCGGACAGAGAAAGTAGCATTCAAGGAGGACAGTCAACCACAAAAAACACAAACAGACACGCAAACAGACAAACAAGAAGGCAAAAGTAATAGTAAATGCAAACGACATCACAAACACAAAAGGGTTGACAATAGGGCTACCGCCTCGGAACGATCAGTGGCAAAGTAGGCCATGTCCGTAATATTGCATTTGTTTTTATCCTTCAGTACGATTCAGCACGATTAACTTGGTACTTGTAGGCGTAGGGGTCATCAAAACTACTGTGCATATATATGTGTTCTGAAGTATTTCCATGGTATAGCTATTTGCATAATAAATGTTGTTCTATTCATTATCAAATTGATTGCAATTTGTTCACCTTTTATATTAAATCAGTGTTTAGTTAAACGTCGCGCTATATAATGCCTATTACATTGTTCAGTTTAGACTTATTTATTTTACATCGCTTGTAACGAAAGTTCTTTATTTAATTTATTGTAATCACTCTCAATGTTTTCCTGGGTAGAACTAGTACTAAGCAATGCAGATACAGTGTCTTTCTCAGGGACACAACACATAAGGTCATGGCGGGGATCGAACTCACGACTTTTAGATCATGGATCCAATGCTCTACCACTAGACCACAGCGCTCCACTGTACTTACATTGTTTGAGTATAGTATTGCATCAAATGTGCTGAAAATAAACAGACAATAATGACATTCATCAGACATTTTAAAAGCCATTAAAATAAAATAATATAAAAGATAAAAAAGGAAACTTATTACAAAGTTTTATGTTTCGCAAAAACAAATTTGAGTACGGACAAGTTGATGTTTGATTGTTTAAAACAGTGAAGTATGTCTGAGATAAAACAACTTGTTGAACAACTTGTAGAAATGCGCGTGTTTAAATAAGTTTGTTATGTACTATATATTATTGTTTACGATACATAAAGTTAATAAGCTCTGAAAACGGGTATTTCTCAAAATAGATATTCACATTTATGCCACATAATTTCGCCAATAATGCATTCGAACAAGATAAGTCAATCCGGCTACGTTCGGAATCAAAGCAGATATAAAAAATCGAAAATGAAAATTAGCATTCAATGACAACAGTCAACCAAAAACACGCACAGAAACAACCAATAATTACAAAGATATAAAAAGGCAAGACATGACATCACACATGTCATAGGGTCGATTATCTTGAACTTCACATGGCTAATGAACAACATATACATTGATCAGCATGTTGTTTCTGTTTTATTATCCGTTTCAATCTAAGGGAAGTAATCTATTTGTTTGACCAGTTAGTCAGTCCTTTGTCCTATACATATATATATATATATGTCCATTATCCGATATTCATTGTCCAGCATTCTAATATATTTGTCTCTCTAACTTTACTAACCTGTCTACCGTGACTATACGACAGAGATGTGAGTGACCAATTGCAACGCTTCGTTGCATTCGCCATTTACGCCTGTTGACATGCAGACGCATAGATCTATATATGATAAATATATTATATATCTACGATATATTCTTTCAGGTAAGTTGAGTATTTAGATCATTGTTTGTAACCTGAATCTCGTATTATGTAATTGGCTTAATACACAGTTATTAATATCTCAATAAGGAACAATTGTATATCATTTCTAATTGTGTGTATGAATATAAATATCGCCTTCATGTATGTGAAAAAAACCAGTGGATTTTGTTATGACCGTTCCAACGTTGTTTTCATATTGCCAACTATTTTATGTGTGTGTCACGGTTGGCTCAGACGGTGGAGTTTGATTGTGCCGCCAAGATATTACGTGGCAAGACTATTTGATTGTATACATGGGGAAAGGGTACAACCGTCTCTGAATGTTTGCCAAAAGGAGAACTGAAATAATATATCATAGATATATAATATATTTATCTCAAAATATAGATGTGTCTATACGTCAAAATGCGTAAATGGCGAATGCCCGCATGCATTATCGAATACGTTTTAACTAATATTAAATATGTGCTAATCTTTTTAAAATATCTAGACATTCCCCCAACAGACCCTCCAATATGACATAGATAGTGTGGTTATATTATCACCAGGTTATCTATTTGACATTGGCAGTCAGACCGTGCTTGCAAGCAGGAGCATTCGGATATAGCATATACTAAAACACCACGTAAGTACTATAGTGTACACTTTATCTTGTGACATTATTTGCATTGTTTTACAGTTTATCATATAGTCTATAGTTATCAATTACAATAATAGTTAGAAGAAACCTTTTCAAAATGGAAACTTTTCTTTTTTACACAGACGTTTTTTTAAAAACATTTTATACATGCATTTATTAGAAATTATAATGAATTGCTTAGCAAAACACCTTTACTTAGTGACATTCCTTTAAGTGAAACAATAATATTCATTATTATACTTCAAGACATGAGACTTTGTCTTTTATTTGGTGAAAGCATCTCCGCATAACAGTATGTACACAAACAATTGCATACTCATGTTTTTTAATTAGTTCTTAAAGTTCGTAGGGACAACCCCATAGACTTTGGTATGTTATTTTAGAGATCTTTACATTTTGCATGAATTGTGTGTGTGGGGCTAATATCACTACGGTGTCTAAATGTAACAGTTAGCTCTATGCTCAGCTTTATAGTGTATGTGTGGAGGGAGGGGGCGTATCACTACTTTGTCTAGTTGTAGCAGTAAGTTCAATGCTCCGCTTTATAGTGTGTGTGTGTTTGGGGGTTCATATCACTACGGTGTCTAGTTGTAGCAGTAAGCTCAATACCCAGCAGTACAGTGTGTGCATGTGGGGGTCATATAACTACAGTGTTTACTTGTAGCAGTAAACTCAATGCCCAGCTGTATAGTGTGTGTCGGGGGGGGGGGGGGGGTCATATCACTACGGTGTCTAATGGTAGCAGTAAGCTCCATGCCCAGCTTTATAGTGTGTTTGTGTGGGGGGCATATCAATACGGTATCTAGTTGTAGCAGAAATACCAATGCTCAGCTTTATAGTGTGAGTGTGTACGGGTGTCATATCACTTTGGTGTGTAGTTTTAGCAGTAAGATCAATGCTCAGCTTTGTAGTGTGCGCGGGGTAGTGGAGGGGGTTATCAATACAGTGTCTAGTTGTAAGCAGTAAGCTCAATGCTCAGCTTCATCGTTTGTGTCATATTACCACGGTGTAAAGTTGTAGCGGTAAGCTCAATGCTCAGCTTTATAATGTTTGTGGGGGAGGTGGTCATATCACAACGGTGTCTAGTTGTAGCAGTAAGCTCAACTAGACACCATTATAGTGTGAGTGTGTGTGTGTGTTGAGGTGGTGGGGGGGGGGGGGGTTTCAGATGACTACGGTGTCTAGTTGGAGAAGTAAAATCAATGCTCGGGTTTATTGCGTGTGTGTGTGTGTGTGTGTGTGTGTGGGGGGGGGGGGGGGGTCATCTTACTACGGTGTTTATAGTTGTAGCAGTAAGCTCAATGCTCAGCTTGACAGTGTGAGAGTGTGTAGGGGTGTGTGTGGTCTGATGACTACGGTGTCTAGTTGGAGATGTAAGCTCAATGCTGGGGTTTATGGTGTATTTGTTTGGGGTTTGTGGTCATATCACTACGGTGTCTAGTTGTAGCAATAAGCTCACTGCTCAGCTTTATAGTGTGCGTGTGTGTGAGGGGGGGGGGGGGGTGAAGTCATATCATTACGGTGTCTAGTTGTAACAGTAAGCTCTCAATGTTCAGCTTTATGGTGTGTGTGGGGGGAGGGGTGCGTGGGTTCATATCACTATGGTGTCTAGTTGTAGCTGAAAGCTCAATGCTTAACTTTATGGTGTGTGTGTGTGTTTGGGGGTCATATCACAATGTATCTATTTGTAGCAGTTAGTACAAGGCCCAGCTTTATAGTGTGTGAGTGTGTGTGTGTGTGTGTGTGTGTGTGTGTGTGTGGGGGGGGGGGGGTCATATCACTACGGTGTCAAGTTGTAGCAGTAAGCTTAATTCCCAGCTTCATAGTGTATGTGGGGGGAGGATCATATCACTACGGTGTCTAGTAGTAACAGTAGCCTCAATGCTCAGCTTTATAGTGTGTGTGTGTGGGTGGAGGCATATCTCTACGGTGTCTAGTTGTAGCAGTAAGCTCAGTACTCAGCTTCATATTGTATGTGTGTGGGGAGTTGCATACAACTACGGTGTCTAGTTGTAGCAGTAAGACCAATGTTTAGCTTTATAGTTTGTGTGGGTGGTGGTGGTGGTGGTGGGAGGTCATATAAATACGGTGTTTTGTTGTAGCAGTAAGTTCAACGCTAAGCTTAATAGTGTGTTTGTGTGTGTGTATGGGGGGGGGGGGGGGGAGGGTGGGGGTGGGGGCTTATCACTACGGGGTCTCGAAGTAGCAGTAAGATCAATGCTCAGCTTCATAGTGTATATGTGGGGAGGGGATGGGGCATATTACGACGGTGTCTACTTGTAGCAGTAATCTCAATGCTCAGCTTTATAGTGTTTGTGTGGGGTTGGGGCATATCACTACGGGGTCTACTTGTAGCAGTAAGCTCAATGCTCATCTTTATAGTGTGTGTGGGGTGGGAGGTCATATCACTACGGTGTCTAATTGTAGGAGTAAGTTCAATGCTCATCTTTATAGTGTGTGTGGGGTGGGAGGTCATATCACTACGGTGTCTAATTGTAGGAGTAAGTTCAATGCTCAGCTTCATAGTGTTTGTGGGGGGGGGGGATGGTCATTATTACTACGGTGTCTAATTGTAGCAGTAAGCTCAAAACTCAGCTTAATGGTGTGAGTGTGTAGGGAGGTCATATCACTACGGTGTGCAGTTTTAGCAGAAAGCTCAATGCTCAGATTCATAGTTTGTGTGGGTGGGGGAGGGGGCATATCAAAACGGTGTATAGTTGTAGCGGTAAGCTCAATGCTCAGCTTTATAATGTTTGTGGGGGAGAGGGTCATATCACTACGGTGTCTAGTTGTAGCAGTTAAGTCAGCTGTATAGTGTCTTGATGGAGAAGTAAGCTCAATGATCGGGTTGATGGTGTGGGGGAATGAGGGTTGTCATATTACTACGGCGTCTAGATTTAGCAGTAAGCTGAATGCTCAGCTTTACAGTGTGAGTGTGTGTTTGGGTCATATCACTTCGGTGTCAAGTTGTAGCAGTAAGCTCAACTCTCACCTTGATGGCGTGTGTGTGTGTGTGTGAGTGGGTCATATCAATACGGTGTCTAATTGTAGCAGTAAGCTCAACGCTCAGCTGTATATTACTGCCACACTTGTATATCACGCCGTAGACACATGATATAATACCCTCCCCCATCCTCGCAACTAGTCAATGTATACTGACACCGGTCCGAATATTTATAGAATACGCTGTATCTGCTGAACGTCAAGCAAGGGCGCTACTAATACCATGTTTACAAAACCTTTGGTATGACCCGGCTGGGATGGAACTCTTGACTTACCGCATGTGAGGTGGTCACGTCATTTGCAGTGAACATTCTCACCAAATATTATAAAAACAAAACACAGCGGTGTAATAAAACAACGCAAACTCAAGTTTATTTTACACGCACGTTGAAAAAGAGAAACGAATCATACAATACGTGTAATGCATTTACACTAATTGTACACTTTTAACATTCGACCCAAAGTTGACAGAACAACTAACCACGAATACCGTATTTAACTATTCTCTTAACGGAATGTTTCCAGAAGCCATTTGTATTAATTACAATAATATTATTAAGTTTGATTTACCATTTTACAATATAATAGTAAATTCCGAATTTCTTTAAAAGAAAAAAGAAAAGTAGTGTGTGTTACACCTACCGAAAAGGAAAATACCCAAATTTCGCAAGCGTTATTTCAATTTCATATCTTGAGAAAAAATTAACCATCGTATTATTGTTGTTAATATAGAGTTATTGCTTATTAATGTTGATCAATACAAATGCCTGGATTTAAGCACGCCATGTTTTCAAAGATATTAATAGTACAGGGTTAGTCGTATAAGAAAACTCATATGTGTGTTTATGAATATCTAAAGAATTTAGGTAAATAGCTCCTTCAATGTTCAATGATAACCTTTGTGTTATCAACATCACTCATTATAAATGTACATCTCATGAGAAGTAACATTGTACATGTTTGAGGGTCTGTATGGGATTAACTGATTAGCAAACTATGACCTTATTTTATAAACAAAATATACAGAATAGTGTAACATTGTATACATTATAGAACAACACAATGAAAGGCAAAAGCTCTTAATTAATACAAATAATCTAGTAGGACCTACGGAAATGTTAAAGGAACCTCCCCAAGTTGTGAGCATTATAAGCGTTGATCTCCCAAGTTTGTGTGCATATGTTGACTTTAAATTACAAACTCAAACATATGTAATTGTCTTCCTTATGGGAGCACCCACTACCGCAAAAAACATATTGCAGCGTCATATGATTATGGTACATTGTTATTGCTATTAATATAATGTTGTACACGCTGACAAATCTTCAACGATACTGAACCTTTTTCATAAAAGGTACATGCTAGTATCATAGATGAGAATTAACATGTGTTCTGGAGACGTTTGCTTAAGGTATTGGTTTTATGCATTTATGTGCCATTTGCTATTCATGTTTCGGTAAAGCTATACTTAGTCGTGTAACATTAACACTGCAAACGAAATAATTAAGTAAACACCAACATGGAAATAGTTGTATACAAGCATCATGTGCGTTATAAAATTTAGAACTGCCTCGTAAATTTGACACAATCTAGCGCTTAAATTTGAAACTATTTTCCGAGTTTTGGGGAACACCAACCAACACTGATTGTAGGAATATCACGTTGAACCACTAAAATGCGAGACCTACTCGATATAACCTAGAATCCTCCTGCCATAACACATGAACATCTAAATATCACTATGTTCCATACTTACATCACATACTGCTACAAACTGACTGCTTCTGAGCTGATGTAATGGAATTATTATATTAGCATTCCATCTATGTTTAAATGTTGCAATATCATAATCATATACTCTACTGATCAGAAAAACAGCTTAAATGCAAAGTTTGTATCCGACCCTTCCATCCAGAACATACTGTATACTAAGTATATGTTATTCTCCTCGTCATAGAGATATGACGACATCATAAATAAACCCAACATCTGTATATATTATAGTTGAATGTGTTATGAAATTAGCCTTTAGCAAATAAAAATACTATCTTTACAAATCAATTTCCACAGACAGTGAAACTATTTGGTATTGTTTTGAATACCTGATTCAGATAGTATTTGTAATCACGTATGTATAGTGATAGTATGTTTGGTATTGTGAATGGAAACCTGCTTCAAATCGTGTCCATTTGTATAGTGATAGTCTGTTTGGTATTGTGTATGGAAACCTGATTCAAATCGTGTTCATTTGTACATCACGTATGTATTATGATAGTCTTACTGTAAATACAACCTCCATTGCTAATAATGGTTCCACATAACATACACGTATTACTGATACTGCTAATCATGTTATGACACAGTAAGCATACGTGTATTGCTGATAATTTTAGTATTATAATGTTCACAATGTGTTGACGATTTGATAATATAATTTACTCTACATACAGCGGATATAGTTTTTCATTTAGCACAACTATTAACAATAACATAAAGTGCTTTGTTTGATCAGTATCATATAGAACAATGTTTTGATGCTAGTGTTCTTGATATAGCAATTCGTGTATTATTAACGAAAGGATATGATCCTATCCAAGTAGAATACAAAACAAATGTGGGAGTTTATCAAAGTATACCACAGGTATGAGTTCTCGCTTATGCGCTCTTCCGTGGTCGCGATTATAATAATCAACGCAACTAGTTTTTGAACAATGTTGTAACTCACATTATCAAATTATCATCTTTATGTCAGATCAACAAGGAGAACCTTACACCAGAGCAACTTAATAGGTTAAGACAAGTTCTTGGTTCTTGGGATCACTTGTTCTCCAAGTCGATAGTGGACTTAGGAAAGACAGATACTGTCGAACACCGTATTCATCTTACAGATGATGTTCCCTTTAAACAAACCTGGAGGTATTCGCCTAAAGGGTTGCTTAAAGGGAACATCATCTGTAAGATGAATACGGTGTTCGACAGTATCTGTCTTTCCTAAGTCCACTATCGACTTGGAGAACAAGTGATCCCAAGAAACAAGAACTTGTCTTAACCTATTAAGTTGCTCTGGTGTAAGGTTCTCCTTGTTGATCTGAACTCCAAGATCTTCAAGGGGAGATCCTTTACCACTGCTCTTAGGATTAGACACAGATGACTCTGGTTTCCAACTGTCAAGGACACTGACTTCGTTCAATGAACAAATCACTGACTTTGGTAATATCCGTATAGGATGAGCAGACATATTACACACTCGAACAGGTATGCGAACAGATTTGCCAGATGTTTTCGAAAGAGAAACAACCCTAGGACAAACGGTGTAGCTCTGAGACTGTGCAGAAGAAACAACTTCGGTCTCTGCATTGTCTAAATTACCGGATTTCCTGGCAAACCCATGAATAGTAACAACTTGATGGGGTGCAATAGTAAAAGGAATACTATTGGTAGTTCTGACAGGGATACTTCTGACAGTACACATACTGTCAATAGCTGTCTGCCATTCTTCTGGTACAGTATGATCGTCTACATTCTTGCAAAGTCGGATGACATTGGTACCAACAATGACCGGAACAGACTGGACGTAATCCTTCATAGGCATGACCAGAACTGGGATAACAAACGGAGATGAAGAAAGAAATGGAATGACAATCTCAGCTTCAATGTATCCAGAGAAAAGTAGTTTAGTTCCTCCAGCTGCAAAAACGTTCAGTTCAAAATCATCCATACTGAGAAGAGATGGTAATGGATTAAGTGAGAGAAAGAATTCCTCTGAGATACAAGTAATCATGCTTCCACTATCAATCAACGCATCAGATTCAACACCACATATGTTGATCTTACTATGGTTAGAACTTCCAACCACTCTACTGAGTAATTCAGGTTCAGGAATTTTAGGTGTGTCAGGGTCTTTATCATGTTGAACATGATTCACCTCCCCACGTTGCCCTTTAACTGAGGAGGTTAGAAGTTTAAATGATGGTCAGTGAAACTATCATTGTAATAGGTATGGCTTCCTCGAGAATTACCGCGTCCGGCTCCTCTTGATTGACCTCTATTACTGTTATCGTGAGCTCTACTGGGCCCAGAAGAACCACGATAACTTCTGCCACGACCTCTATCGTTGTATCCTGAAAAGAAACTTTGTTGGTTAGTGCTTTGATGTAGCTTTGAGTCCTCTTGTCTATCTACTTTCTCCTCAAGCTTTTGAAGCTTTTCCATGAACTTCGACATTTGATCAGCCATCTTGTCTAATTTGCTAGATGGATCAGATGCTGAAACTGGATTATGTTTGACATCAGTATGAGATGTTACACTCGATGACACAGTGGGGGATCTCTTGCTACCTGAAAGAGACAACTCCTGCTCCACCGACCTAATTTCACGAAGTAATGCATCAAATGAAAAAATAGTGTCATACTTATGACGAGTCTGTGACTTCAAAGTCTCATCACGTAAACCTGTCCAAAACTTAGAACGAAGCATGTCATTCTTTGCCATAGGTTTAACATGTCCTTTATCAACAACAATCTGCAGTAAGATTTCCAGCCTACAACCAAAAGATGTAACTGATTCCAAATCATGCTGGACAGCTGTATAAAAGTTCTGCATGACATTTTCATTGGTAGAAACATTCCCATACAAAGTATCAAGTTTCTGTAAAACATCCTTGCTAGTAGCTGTTTCTCGAAGTGGTATTAACATCTGTCTAGCAGTGCTTCTAAGGGACATTCTGGCTGCATGCAATATCTGGTGTTCTGTTAACGAAGGGTCATTGAATATACATTTAAATTCAAAACGCCAAACTTCATAATTGATTTCACCCTTAGGTGCTGGCTCATCCCCTGAAAACAAATTTAGTTTGGGTAATTGTGAGTAAGGAGTACTCATGGAAACATTATTCCCTGAAACAGCAGGAGTTTGAGTAGGTTTTCTCTCTTTGGGCCTTGCACCTCCTTCACAGTTTGCACCTTTGATGGGTGTTGAAAAATCTAAGGGTCTTGAAGATAAGATCGGTGATGCGATTGGTTCCTGAAAATCAAACAATAAATTTCTGGCAGGTGTTCTGTGTGAACTAGTTACATGTTTTGATGACGCAAGAACATCACACTCCTCCTGCTTCAGGACCACATACTTATTGCTTTCCAAGAGCCTTGATCATCATCTAATTTTGTCTTCACATGTGTAGCATCATCATCCTCAACACCATGTGTTTTGGGAAGATCAACTGCCTTGTCCATGACTCCTAATTCCAAAAAGAATCAACAAAATACAAAGTAGTGAAATAAAATGTCAAATAATTCACTATATACAATGACTAGACAGCTTTAAACTGCATAATCATAAACAATTATCAATAAATTTCACACAACACTGACAAGTAAACAAATGTCAATGCACTTCAATGAAGACTGATCATGTTAATATAGTTGACAACTGTATAACTAAAAAAAAACAACACAATTATCAATCCAATCTCTGTCAATCAACTTAATTAAATTAGGGTAATTCAGCTTTAAACTTTTGAACAAAATCACACAACTTTAATGGTCATAATACAGCTTTAAACTGTCATCACACAGCTTCAACTTCTGCTTACAATTCCTGTAATTCTAATAATCTGAAATGTAATTCAACAGCCCATCTGAAATTCAATAAATTAATTTCTGTTCTGAAATTTCAACAATTTAATTCTGGATCAGAATAAATCATTCTCTGTATCAACAAGCTTCTAATCTGTAATAAGAGAAAATTACAGTTTAATACAATCACAATTCATATTAATCTATATAAATCAAATGCAATGCATGATTTCACCACTCTGTATGGTAATGTCATCAATATCAAAATCCCAAATCTCTGAAAATATTATTCGGTCTGCAGTTCAAAATAGCGCGATGAAGAACAATAACGCGAAAATGAACGACGCGACGCCAAATTCCGAAAAAAAACAAAAAAAAAAAACTTTCCCCAGAGATTTCCTATATATAGGGCAAGTTATGCATCAAGGCCATACACAGGGCTAGGTCAAAGGTCACTATACATGTAAACACAATTATAGGCAACATTGAACAATTTTGACAACACAACATGTAACATAAACACTTACCTCACATACATCTTTCACATTCTTCATTGTAGTGTGCAAAGAGAGTGTGCAGACAGTTAAACAATGAAAGAGTGCTCTGGGAGATTGAATAAATCAGGCCAGAAAAGTTAAAAAATCAAACAACAACCTTATGTTTACAAATAAACACATTTCTAACTACTCTGTAACCAATATCAATTTGTACCCCTGTGAACACTTTCACAAAAATAACAGTCAGTGTCACTTTAATGTGTCACTTTAGGCTTTACATAAAGGTCACGTGTCCTCATTTTCCTACTTTCACTTTCACAAATATATCTAAATAAGATATTCCAAGAGTGTTGAAGGAAAATATGGGTTGTAGCGGTTGAAAACCACAAAAATACTGTTTGTGACCAAAGGCTATGCCAGTATGCAGGTAAACCTACGACTTATTTGACCAAGGCATGTACTTTTATATGTGAGAAGTAATTCTACACACAGGTAAACAAAATAAGTAGATCAATATATAGATTCACCCGTAAAACGAGAGCATCCATACGCATGTCTAGTATAAAGAACAACTAATTCACACTAAATAACACACAAACTCTAATACACTGTCAATATCCAAACATTTGAAACACGGCACGCGTAAAGTCTCACAATCGCAACATACCAAATACTTCCTTTCAGGCTAGCCACATGAATCTAAATCCCGTCGAGATCTCAAAAAAATATCGTTTGATTGTTAAATCGGAACGTAGTGCACTAAAACAAAATCTGTTCCGCGGGGGGAAAAAACAACACTTCGCTGCAGCTGCATATTTACATGTATAACCGGCCGGATTTTCCTCAAAGTCGTTGAGAACTCTTCATGGTCTTCCCTGGTCTGCTAATACACACTAATGTTGTCCAATCCATGATTACCAATGGAATAAATCACGTTGGGCGCCATAGCAATGACTTACCATGGATAGATGTATATTCGAGATCTCTTAAGACATATTCTTTTAACAGTTGTAGTGCATGTAAATGCAAATACAGTTAACGATCTATAAAATGGCGACTGTCCAAAAAGGCCTAGTGCGAGCGTGTCCCTAATATGCGGGAATTCATATTTCATACAAAGAAGAGGTTAAGGTTCATTATTACCCAATCAGATCACTCGACCACACTGACATATACATGCACATGACATCACAAAACATGGACTGACCTGACTTACATATACAAACAATGGACAAATGCCGGACACTTAGTATATTGGATTGAACAGGAGGGCCACAACATATGGGGAAAATATAGGATTTGTACAATATGCCAAATGGGATATTTTGACTTCAAGAAAAAAAAAAAGAAAAAGAAAGTAAGTAGATAGACAAGAGGACTCAAAGCTACATCAAAGCACTAACCAACAAAGTTTCTTTTCAGGATACAACGATAGAGGTCGTGGCAGAAGTTATCGTGGTTCTTCTGGGCCCAGTAGAGCTCACGATAACAGTAATAGAGGTAAATCGAGAGGAGACGGACGCGATAATTCTCGAGGAAACCATACCCATTACAATGATAGTTTCACTGACCATCATTTAAACTTCTAACCTCCTCAGTTAAAGGGCAACGTGGGGAGGTGAATCATGTTCAACATGATAAAGACCCTGACATACCTAAAATTCCTGAATCTGAATTACTCAGTAGAATGGTTGGAAGTTCTAACCATAGTAAGATCAACATATGTGGTGTTGAATCTGATGCGTTGATTGATAGTGGAAGCATGATTACTTGTATCTCAGAGGAATTCTTTCGCTCACTTAATCCATTACCATCTATTCTCAGTATGGATGATTTTGAACTGAACGTTTTTGCAGCTGGAGGAACTAAACTACCTTTCTCTGGATACATTGAAGCTGAGATTGTCATTACATTTCTTTCTTCTTCATCTCCGTTTGTTACCCCAGTTCTGGTAATGCCTATGAAGGATTACGTCCAGTCTGTTCCGGTCATTGTTGGTACCAATGTCATCCGACTTTGCAAGCATGTAGACGATCATACTGTACCAGAAGAATGGCAGACAGCTATTGACAGTATGTGTACTGTGAGAAGTATCCCTGTCAGAACTACCAATAGTATTCCTTTTACTATTGCACCTCATCAAGTTGTTACTATTCATGGGTTTGCCAGGAAATCCGGTAATTTAGACAATGCAGTGACCGAAGTTGTTTCTTCTGCACAGTCTCAGAGCTACACCGTTTGTCCTAGGGTTGTTTCTCTTTCGAAAACATCTGGCAAATATGTTCGCATACCTGTTCGAGTGTGTAATCTGTCTGCTCATCCTATACGGATTTTACCAAAGTCAGTGATTTGTTCATTGAACGAAGTCAGTGTCCTTGACAGTTGGAAACCAGAGCCATCTGTGTCTAATCCTAGAGCAGTGGTAAAGGATCTCCCCTTGAAGATCTTGGAGTTCAGATCAACAAGGAGAACCTTACACCAGAGCAACTTAATAGGTTAAGACAAGTTCTTGTTTCTTGGGATCACTTGTTCTCCAAGTCGATAGTGGACGTAGGAAAGACAGATACTGTCGAACACCGTATTCATCTTACAGATGATGTTCCCTTTAAGCAACCCTTTAGGCGAATACCTCCAGGTTTGTTTGAAGAGGGCAAACATCATCTTAAGGAAATGATAGAAGATGGTGCAATACGGAAGTCGAAGAGTCCTTACTGTTCTAATGTAGTCCTTGTCAGGAAAAAGGATGGTTCTCTTCGCTTCTGTATTGACTTTAGACAACTGAATGCAAAGACTATACGGGATGCATATTCTCTTCCTCGTATAGATGACACTCTAGATAGTCTCATCGGTGCCAAATACTTCAGTAAACTCGACCTTCGTTCAGGTTACTGGCAGGTCGAGATTGCTGAAGAAGATAGGCAAAAGACCGCTTTTTCTGTTGGGCCCTTAGGTTTCTTCGAGTGCAACAGAATGGCCTTTGGCCTGACCAACGCACCTGCCACGTTTCAGCGTCTTATGGAAACGTGTATGGGCGAAATGAACCTCAAAGAGTGTTTGATCTTCTTGGACGATATTCTGATATTTTCGAAGACCTTTGAGGAGCATATCGAAAGGCTTGAGGGTGTGTTTGAACGTCTGGCTAAGTACGGCCTGAAGCTCAAACCATCCAAGTGCGAGTTTTTCAAGACGTCGGTTACTTACCTTGGTCATGTGGTTTCCGAAAGTGGTATTGAGACTGACCCTGAAAAGATCTCGGCGCTTACAACTTGGCCCATTCCTACCTAGGTGAAGACTCTAAGATCTTTCCTTGGATTTTCAGGGTATTACCGCCGTTTTGTTAAGGATTACGCCAAGGTTGTTAAGCCGCTGAACGACCTGTTAATAGGTCATCCCACTAACAAAGCATCTAGGAAATCTGGACTAGCCAAATCTAAATGGGAATGGGGCGAATCTCAAGAGAAAGCGTTCAATACCATTATTGGATTGCTTACTCCCCTCCTGTGTTGGCTTATGCAGATTTCCAGAAGCCTTTTGTTGTACATACCGATGCTTCCATCGATGGTCTTGATGGTCTTGGTGCAGTATTGTATCAGGAGCAGGATGGAAAGCAACGAGTTATTGCGTACGCAAGTCGCGGACTGCGTAAAAGTGAGCGCAACTACCCAGCGCATAAGTTGGAGTTTTTATGCCTTAAATGGGCCCTTACAGACAAGTTCCATGACTATCTGTATGGGAACAATTTTGAGGTATTGACTGACAACAATCCATTGACGTATGTCACCAAGTCAGCGAAACTGGTGGCATCGATGGCTTGCAGCGTTAGCCAACTACAATTTTATGTTGGTGTATCGACCTGGTAGGTTAAACGGTGATGCAGATTTTTTCTCACGTCCACCACAGCAAACAGAAATGTTTCCTGAGGTTGTTAGAGCTATCTGCAGCTCCGCATTAGCTTCCAGTGAAGTACTCCCACTTATTGAAAGTTTGGCCGTCACAGGCAGTGCAGAGTTGAGTTCTTTAGAGTCCGAAGTCTCGTTGGATGCCCAAGAATTCAGCAGCATTGACTGGTGTAAGGAGCAAGCTGCTGATCCAGTCATCGATAGGGTTTTGCACTACTATTATGTTGGACATCGACCAACATCAGAGGAGTGCAAATCGGATTCGACCGATGTACAGTGTTTCGTACGTGAGTGGAAAAATCTTCAACTCACTGATGGAATACTGTACCGTAACACAACAGTAAACGGTGATGACAACAATTTGTTTTACCCTCTGCATACAAATCCATTGCATTGAAGGGACTGCATGACAATGTTGGACATCAAGGCCGTGACAGAACCTTAACTTTGGTTAAGAGCAGGTTCTTTTGGTCAAACATGGAGTCTGACGTTGAGCGAAAGGTTGCTCAATGTGGACCGTGTATTCGACGAAAGACCCCTACATTACCTCGTGCAAAACGTGTTCCCATTTAGACTTCTCGTCCAATGGAACTGGTTTGCATTGACTATTTATCCCTCGAGCGTTCCAAACGAGGGTATGAGGATATATTGGTCATCACCGATCATTTTACTTGGTATGCCCAAGCATATCCTACGCGGAACCAGACAGCACATACGACAGCTAAAGTGCTATTTGAACACTTTATTTGTCATTATGGCTTTCCAGCAAGGTTGCACAGTGATCAAGGTCGTAACTTCGAAAGTAACACCATCAAGGAACTGTGTAATATTGCTGGAATAGCCAAGTCTCGCACAACGCCATATCATCCAATGGGAAATGGTCAGGTTGAACGCTTCAGCCAGACCTTACTCAAGATGTTAAGTACGTTGGAAGACAATCAAAAATCTGATTGGAAGTCTTTTGTGGCACCGCTTGTACATGCATACAATGCCACAAAACACGATTCCACTGGTTTCTCTCCTCATTATTTGATGTTTGGATGGCACCCTAGGTTAGCAATAGATGCTTACCTCGGCGTCAACAATCTATCAAATGAACATGTTAGTCGAGAGAATTACGTCGCCAAGCTCAGTAAGCGACTAGACTTTGCGTACAAAGTGGCACAGTCCCATGCTGACAAGCATGCAGAGAAATACAAGACGCATTACGACGCGAGAGTTAGAAACTCTAAACTCGCAGTCGGTGATCGTGTACTTGTAAGGACTGTTTGGTTAAAAGGGAAGAATAAGCTGGCTGATAAATGGGAGAAGGATACGTACATTGTCAGGGGTATTCCTAATGAAGACGTACCAGCTTACCAAGTTAGGAAGGAAGTTGGTAAAGGTACCATTAGAACTTTACATAGGAATCTTCTCCTTCCATTTGTCGCCATACCTTGTGTCGACCCTGATATTGTTACTGATTCTAACCCTACACGACATGTTAGAACCAGAGCAAAATCCAAACAAGCACCGGTTCCAAATTCAGAAGAGAGCTCTGAATCTGACGCGGACACAGAATCATCACTTGATGATGCTCCTAGATACGTCATTCCTGAGAGACGCGAAACAAGGTCTAGGCCTAGCCTTGTGTCTACAGTCTCTGAGGACAGGACGGTCTCTTTTGCGAACACATCAAATCACAGTAGCCTGAACAGTAACAGAAGTGTGCAAAATGATGAAACAACCTCTGCACCATTTACATGGTCTAGGAATAGCTCATTTACACGTTCTGGACCTTCTGGAACGGTTCAACAAGATGTGAACGACTCAACCCCGGATATGACTGCTACTAGTGTGGAAAAACCGTCCACAAGTATTCCGCCAGATATTTCGATGGCTTCTCCGCCTCCGCGTCGGTCAACACGCAACCGTAAACCGCCAGACAGATACGGCACTTGGGTTAGAGGTTGTCGTGTGTAGTTAGGTTAAACCGTAACAGGGGAGAATGTCACAGACAAGTGTACTTATGTGTACCACTTCAGTTATTTTATGATAAAGATGTATTTTAAAATGTTTGTTTTTATTTCAGTTAGCAAACACCAATACAGTCACATTTATGTTACTGTGTATGTTGTTAGATGTGTTAAAACGACTGACTATAGTTTGCATAATGTACTATGAGTATAACGTGGTACAATATTCTGTATGTAATTTACATTAATACAGGGTAAAATGATGCATTACAAGTCATTGGTTTATTGTATATAGCATTGTATTATTTTTCAGCTTAAGTAATTACTTCAGCTGGATGGCGCCCAGTAACCATTTACATTAGCATTATTGAGTATATTGTATGTAGTAAATTGTCAGCTCAAGAATGCAATATGTTCTATAGAGTTGGTATTTCAGCTGAACGGATTTTATAATTACTGTTATTTTAGAAGTGAATGCCAGGAGTCATTTTCTCGTAGCAGGGGAAAATGTCACAGAGTCAAAATATCCCATTTGGCATATTGTCCAAATCCTATATTTTCCCTATATGTTGTGGCCCTCCTGTTCAATCCAATATACTAAGTGTCCGGTATTTGTCCATTGTTTGTATATGTAAGTCAGATCAGTCCATGTTTTGTTATGTCATGTGCATGTATACGTCAGTGTGGTCGAGTGATCTGATTGGGTAATAATGAACCTTAACCTCTTCTTTGTATGAAATATGATTTCCCGCATATTAGGGACACGCTCGCACTAGGCCTTTTTGAACAGTCGCCATTTTATAGATCGTTAACTGTATTTGCATTTACATGCACTACAACTGTTAAAAGAATATGTCTTAAGAGATCTCGAATATACATCTATCCATGGTAAGTCATTGCTAAACTTGTTGTTATAATTTATCATGGACTTGATGCTAATTGTAATGTTGGTGTGACGAAGTCTTTTACAAGGGCCCGGCAATAATGGCGGCGGTTGTTTATATGTCTAAGTTCAATAGAGAATGCGATATATTATCTTTTACATGTATGTTAATGTTGGAATTGAACTAGGATGGGATAACCATTACATGATTATATTTACTCTAATATGTTAACAGACTCTGTGATAAATATTAAGGTATTCGTTATTGTAAATACTTGTTTTTATATCGATAGGTCACATAATAAAGGAATATAAGAAAAACCCATCACTGTAGTTATGTTTTACACGACCCCGATGACATTTAGTTCGTCATACAGTGTTTGATAACATTGGCTGTATGTCATATAATGATTAGGTGAACACAAACGGGGTCATTGAATTGACATGTTATGTTATCTACATACAATGATATCGCTATCGTCAGTAGTTGAATGAAGTCATTGAGTAAATAAAAACGTTAGTAGCTAGCGACGTCAATGCACACAATTTCAATGGTATGCAGGAAAACGAATCAGGCATGGGGATTGGATACCGATACACTATCAAGTGATGAAATAGCATGTTTTACACATCGCTGTAATGTTGCATGTTGATACTCGATTTGAAAGCATTTGATACACATATTTTGATATTGTCTTTGTTTGTGACATTCTTTTTAAAGTTATGAATACTTTCAAATCGAGGATGTGGTGGGAATAATGGATGCATATTTTAGAATATCGTTTTTAGCTCTACTGACCGAAGGCCAGCAGAGCTGATGAGATGGTTGTCCGTCGTCCGTTGTCCGTCCGTCGTCCGTTAACGTTTGTAGTTAACACGATAGGGCTTTTATTTTCCTTCCGATCTATAGCAAACTCTAACAGATTGTTGATATCAATGAACGCTAGGAGGAGTTTAAAGAACAGCCCGATCGGACCATTTACACCGGAGTTATAGCCTTGATTTTCTGAAATATGATATAATTTGGCCTCTTTAGCGCGATAGGACCATCAATTTTTATCTGATCTTTTCCAAACTTTACCAGGTTGTTAATACTAATGAAACTTTAAAAGAGTTCGAAGACAAGCCAGATCAGACCAGTAACACCAGTGGTATGGCACTTGATTAAGATAAAATTGCTGTATTTTGCGGCGTTAAGACGATAGGGCCTTTATTGTTCATCCGATGTTTACCCAGCTTTACCAGATTGTTAATATTAATAAAAGCTTGGACAAGTTCGAAAACCAACCAAGTCACATAACTAACACCGAAGTTATGGCCCTTGATTTAGTTTAAAACTGATGTATTTTGCCTCGTTACGACGACAGAAACTTCGTTTGGCCGGATTTCAGCGAAACTTGGCAGGGATGATAGTACAAAGCCTAGTTGTAGATAGCGCTACCATGTTACCGTTGAATGATTTTGGCAGAGTTATGACCCTTTAAAGGATTTAATACACAACCTTTGTCTGGACTAGTTCTCCCGAATCCCTGGCCGAATTAGGTATGATCAGTACCAGGTCTAGTTCTGCATTATCGTCACCATGTTCCGGTTGAATGATTGTTTGGCCGAGTTATGGCCTATGAAGGTTTTAATACACAAACTTTGTCTGGACTATTTCTCCTGAACCCATGGCCAGATATCATCGAAACTTTTCAGGGATGATCAGTACCAAGGCCTAGTCATGCATTGCATCGCCGTGTTCCGGTTGAAAAATGTCCAGACTAGTCGCTTCTGTATTCCTGTTTGGATTTCAACGAACATTGGCTGGAATGATGAGTACCAAGCTTAGTTATGGCCCTTTTAAGGTTTTAATACACTATTTTTGTACAGATAAGTTCTCATGAACCTCTGGCCGGATTTCAGCGATACTTGGCAGTGATGCTCTGATCTGTACTAAGCCTAGTTGTGCATGTCATCGCCATGTTTCGCTTGAATGATTTTCGACATAGTTATGGCCCCTTATACACAAACTTTATCCTTAGCCAGTAGAGCGTCCACGGGCCCTCTTGGGCATCTTGTTTCATGATGGTCGAGTTTCAGATTTGTTCAAAGCGATACTCGGTAAGGAACTATTTTCAAGGTTGTCATGCAAATGTCAAGGGAGTAGAGGGGTGCAAGCAAATAACTACTTGCGTAGCCACAGCAAATAACTACCTGCGTATCCACTGCAAAGCATATCAATTAGAGAAAATAACAACACACATTGTTTGAACACGTTGTTGTTTTTTTCGTTGTTTTCACTATAGGACCCGTACACGGCCAGATAATAATCAAAATCGTAAAATGGGCTGGTAAGGTCAGAGAAGGCTCGGATTAAAGAAAGGAAAGCGTTAAAGTCGGTACTAATCATTGCGTGGTCCGAGTGTCAAATTTCATACACAAATCCAACCCCTTCTCCAAGAAGCTAAAACGGGGTTGGCTGGGGTATAAAATATAACCTTAATCTTGGCTTAAAAAGTTTGCATATTGTAAAATTTAAAAAAAAAAAGGTAATTTAAGACAGGTTTTCAGTAAAAAATGCTTTTAAACATGTTTTATTGTCGAAATATCCGTTATAAAATCCTGCAAATATAAGTTTTTTCCATCGCTTAATGGAATTAAGGCGGGACAACGTAATGATGGGCGTAAGAAGTGTTACATCATACATTTCCTTTTAATGAACAGACGAAATAACAACCTCTCTATCGCATTCTTCTATTATGTGTGTTCGGTGGATCCGCATGTATGTAATACAGTATTCGCGCTTATAGGGGATATTATATTAGTGACTGTGTATTATTGATTTTAATTAACTTGTTGGTTAAAATGATAGGATACGAGGCTCTGTCGAATGATCGCATAACACACCTACGACGTGATAGTTTCACTTTAATGTTGTCAGTTTACCTTGTATACGGCGACAATTTTTAAGAGCAATAATGACGTTGTTTTGTTGTTTGCATGACGTCAGTTACGTTTCGCAGCTGTAACGCACTACAAATAATGCGACATATTAAACCAAATTTAACGTTACTAAACCGCATTTTTTTCATATCCACTTATGAAGTAAGTTTTCAAATAAAAATAATGGTTAAGGTGTATGGACGAATCGTATGATATACCATGCAAACAATTGGGACTTAATGTTTTACTGTACACAAACACAGTGATTCGGTCCTCATTTGCATCTGTAATACATTAATGTATTACGATAAATAAGTCATGGCTTTATTACACTGACATAAGCCATGCTATGTGATATATTGTTGTTAATTTTAAAATAGAAAAATGGTATAAGTCCAACATAAGATAGGGATCCGAGTCCTTCGACGCAACACTAAAACCTCAACTTGATCAATACACACGTTTGACACGCCTTACGTAAGCGCTTAAATGAGAAAGCTTGAAATGAACCAATACCCTCATCCTGTCTACTATTATCTCCCACGTCCATCTAACAATCCTACTTTTTGGAAGGCTTGCCTTAAGAGAGTGCTTCAATGCAATATCCTCGTATCCTGGTAAAACGCATCCTTGTTGTGATTTACCTTCAGTTAGCGTTAAATTGCTAAATTCTCTTAAGCAAAGAAGGAAAAGTAAATGCCCTTACCTAAACGCTTATGTGTTATCCAAACCTTTCAAACCCTATTCGTTGACTTGCCAAGCTAGAAATCGCTGACATGCGAAATCCTCAAAGCCAATCAAACCATAGCCTTAAACAGAAGTAATTGTCAATGTACATTTTCCTTAGTTCATAAAACAGTGTACATTCCATGACTTAATGGAATTCATTTGTAAGATTATTACACACGATAAATACACACGATACATTTAATTACATTTACGTGTATACTTTGTGGTTTGCGACAACGTAATGATTCTATCAGTAACCTATGTGAAGACAATTTGAATGTTGATAGCACAGAGCGAATGTACGGACATTTACTATATCTAAGTCTGATTTATATGCCAAAACTTGCATAAGCAACTATGTCTTAACCCTCGATGAACATGTTATTCATTCATTCCAGTTTTGCTTAAAAATGTCAGTAGGTAAAACTGTATACACACGTTTATCTTTATAGCTTATTAGCTTAAGCAGTCAATGAGTCATGGACCAGATATGCTCATGTTATGACCTTGGCCCTTGATCTTGGCTAAAACAATAAGGCCCGATTCTGGAGGCACTTATATTAATGATATATAAAGATGACGTTTCCTCGTCTTATCTAAAGGGGTTAGGATAACTAATATACTTTCCTCTTGGATTGTGCGAAGACCCGACATAGTGTGGATCCTATGATGATGTCTACCTGAATCCCGAAAGAGATACATGTAGTAACGTTTAATGTTTGTCTAAATCATCGTCGTATCGTGCCCTAAATGGTTATTCTAGTGTTGCTCTGGCTTTTGCTAAGTCAGTGAATA
Source organism: Cyrtodaria siliqua (assembly GCA_037043455.1). Taxonomy (NCBI): domain Eukaryota; kingdom Metazoa; phylum Mollusca; class Bivalvia; order Adapedonta; family Hiatellidae; genus Cyrtodaria; species Cyrtodaria siliqua. The sequence goes on from JAWPHD010003569.1 coordinate 200,144, forward strand.
CCTTGACTTGTGCATTTCTATTACATATTTGCGTTATACTTGTATTACTCATAAATGCTGGAGAGTTTGGTAGAGGATATAGCCCGGCGGGGGGATTTCCTTTCGCAGCAAAGAAACCCAGTTTAAAGCCGCAGCGGCTTTTTTTGTCACAGAACGTTCAAATGAGGTTCCCTTACTGTCAACACATCTATGTTTGTGATGTCGGAAACTTTGCATGTATTTAATTGTCGCTTGATTGCGCGTTTTGGCTGAATGTGTAGTGTGTGTGCTACGTACATTACTTGTTTGACTTGTTTTGCCTATTTTCATCTGGTGTTCATATGAATTGCAAACTTCATACTGAGCACAGTAACATTTATTATATTTGGACAAATAGCTTCGATATTTCGTTGCAAAATACATACTTGTATACTTGTATAAAGATGCGTAAACATATGAAGCATCATTTTGTGTAAATCCAAAAATCTCAGAGGTAGTGGGACTACATTCTCCAGGGTAACAACAAATAGTTTCACATACCGGTTTATTTAGGCGATATTTAGCTGTTGTCTCTTACATATTAGGATTAGGATGCTACTTTTTCAAATACAAAAGCATCACAAAAGTATTTACCGTTCCACTGTTTTTGGCTATCTTTAGTATTAAGAGACACTGAGTTAGGATGAAACGATTTCTGTTCGTTTAACTTAAAGTCACAGTTGTCGTATTATAAATATTAGCCGAAAAACTAAATGAATGTGTTTATATAACATGTATAATGTAGCAAATATTCTCCCCATTTGTTGTAAAATGCTTACATATACAATTTTATTTTTATTTCAAAGTAACTAAAATCAATTTCTGTATACAATATGCTGTTAGTAGCTTATGTTCTCATAATTGCCAACTGTAAATCTTAATTGTAAAATAAAATTGTTAAAATCAGACTTTTGAATATTAATCAAGTCAGCTTGTAATCTTAATTATAAACATATTGAGGCTTCACATTCAAGTAGGAAATGCTAAGTCAACTGAATTGTTTGTTCCTGTACGTGTGAAAGCATTTTCCTATAACATATGCTTCGTCACCTTCAAATCTCCGTTGTTATATGCCATCACTTTGTCTATTGTTTGTCTGTTCATAATGTACAGCTAATTCTTCGTAATAATAATAGTAATAACTCAAACACCAAGTCAAAGGTGTCGTAGCATGTCAACTTTAGTATTTAAGATGTGAAATTTAATGTAATGAAACAGTTAGTTTACTGCAGCAGTTAGGAGTGCATAGTCGATGTTTGGATATACCGAGAAGATTGGAATTGACCGTCGTAACGTGCATTACATTTTTAATTTGAATGAAATTACCTTCAATTTTCATAACTGCATGATACTGGACTTTCCCATATAGTTTATTATTTTACTTGAAAGGAAGTAACTTTCATGGGCATTCATTTCGGATAAGTAACTTTTTTTGTGTTTTTGACGTCATATGCATTTATTCTTTATTAACGTTGCCATTCATGTTTGTCTTTGTGCGTGTTTTCGGGTTTACTGTGTTCTGTGAAAGCTGCATTTACTGTTCGACATTTATACCTGTTTTAATTATCTCGGAATATGCCAGAATTATGAGACAATGATATATAACTGTATGTTGGGAATACCGATGTACATTTATAGTTGCTGTTTTGACATTAAAAAGTGTTTATATTATTAAAGAAGTTAACATTGAAAATCAGCGTGTCCATTATTTCAACCTTCGAATTCACACATAATTTTCACGCATACTATTTAGACAACTTTAAACTAATATTAAGTGCTAATCATTTGGAAATATTTAAACATTCCCCCAACTGATCCTCACCATTACATTAAATTATGACGTAGATAGTTTGGTTATATTATCATCAGGTTATCTGTTTGACATTCAATGCTTGCAAACTTTAGCAGACGGATATATTATGTACTATTATATCACGTAAGTAATAGTGTCTACATTACGTTTTGATATTATTTGCATTGTTTTACAGTTATATAATCTATAGGATTGACTTACAATACTAGTTGCTTCTGACATTCCCTTTAGTGAAACAATAATTTCATGAAACTCCTTTTTTGGTAGAAACATCCCCGCGAAATGGAATATACACATAAACTTATGCGTGGAGTTTATCTTTGTGTGTGTATGTGTGTGTGCACGCGCGCGCGTGCGCGTGCGTGTAAACGTGGCCTTTAACAATATATCAGTTAAATTTCGACCTTCGCTACTTGTAGCAGTCAGCTTTATAGTGCTGCCACACTGGAATACCACAACGTAGACACATGACATGATATCACAACTAGTCAAATTGTACTGACACCGGTCGGCCAGTCATACAAAAATAGTATAAAAGTCGAACGAACAAATGCAGCTGTCACAGAACACAGTAAACCCAAAAACACGCAAAAGGACAAACTTTAATGGCAATGTTAACAAAGATTAAAGGCATATGACGTCACAAACACAACATGGGTTTTCTATAGGGCGACCATCTCACGATGAACGTCCAGCAAAGGAGCTACCATAGTACCATTTGTATAATGTTTGTGATTGAACTCATAAAGTTCCGTATGAGAGGCGGACGCTTAATTTGCATGGAAAACTCTCACCAGATATTATACAAAAAATATTATTATGTAATAAAACAACGCTGTTATAGTCAATTTGATTTTACTCGAATGTTGAGCAAGCGGAGTTTGTGTAATGTAATACGTGTCTTGCATTTAAACCAACTGTACAGTTTTAGATGGAACGTTCGAACCAAAGCAAACAAGCAAGAATCCCATGACAAACGATTGATCAGATCGGGCCCATCTGACCTCCCGTCTAGTTGAAGGCCGGTGTCACGTGGTAATCACACGCCCTCTTAAAAGTCCACGCATGATGTACCTGACTAAAACCTTATTTCTCGGCGAATAATGCATGAATCTTGATACTGTTTGTGGCAAAATGCGTGAAAAGTATAATTCCTTTACAAGGAACTATATTTCGTTAAATATAAAAACAGTTTGTCTGAATAAAATGAGTTTTAATAACTAAAGCAGTTATTAAAACCTCACAAACAAACCCAACATCTGGTCGCGTCATATGATTATGTTACATGCTATTATTATAATGGTGTACACGCTGACATAGCTTAACATATAGTAAACCGTTTTATAAAACGTACATACTAGGATCACAACTAGAAACTGACATGTATTCTGGTGAGTTTTTCTTAATGTAGTGTTGTTTTTCTCTTCCGGCGGCGACGGTATTCGACTTTTGCGTTTAGGTCATTTTCTCATAAACTGTATGCACAAGACCCTTTCAAACTTTGCTTATAGTTGTATCTTGGGTGGTACATTGCAACCTGACAAATTAAATGTGGATGCGACCTTGACCATCCAAGCAAAGCGCAGATAACTTAGTAATTCCTAATTTTTCGCCACTTTCTCACAAACTATAATTATGCACTAGATATTTTATAATTAGTATTTCAGTCTTTGGAAGACAACACATTCTATTTTAACATAGTTGTGTCTTGGGTTATGCATCTGTGAATCTTTTTGTACACATGAATTTCATCTATAAACTTAATCTACTTTTCTTTTTCTTTTTTGCTGGGTGGCGATTTATTTGTGTACAATGTTTATCTTTTTAAAACGAATGTACTTAAATGTCGTATATCAGCAAAATGTTAACTCCGGTGTTTGTATTTATCTTAAATAACATTAACGTCTTATGTCTAAGTCCCGTCCACCCATGTGAATCAGTGGATTTCTCGTATTTATTTATTTATGTACCATTTGCTATTCATATTTTTGTAAAACAGTACTTAGTCGTATACAATTAACACTAAAACTGACTAATTGCATTATCAATCAATGTGCAAAGAGTTTTACAAGTATTATAGCATATGAATTGTCTTATATAATTTATAAAAGCCTGGTACATAGTAATACAATTTACATTGTAAACCATGTTGGGGAACCCCAAAATCCCCACCGTTTGTAAAGATTGTCCATGCAGTACCATCCATCTAAAACGCGAGGCCTACTTGATATAATCTAGAATCCTCCGGCCATACCACATATAATACTATCTTAATATCACTAACTATGTATCATATTTACATCACATGCTGGTACCAACTGACTGCTTATGAGTTCATGCAATGTAATTATTATATTAACAGTCGATCTATGGTTAAAGATTTGTAATATTACAATCATATACTCTACTGATCAGAAAACAGTTAACCTACCATTCGGATCATATTGGATAAGGTGTATTTGTAATGTTCCTCGTCATGGAGATATGACATCATCCATACACTCAGCATCGGTGTATATAATTAGTTGATATTTTTATGAAAATTGCCTTTAGCAAATAAAAAATTAACACATAGTTTTTCATGGTCAGTGGAACTAGTTGGTATTGTGTATGAATACCTGATTCAGATAGTTACATTCCGAATCGTGTGTATTTATAATCACGTATGTATAGTGATAGTCTATTTGGTATTGTGAATGAATACCTGATTCAGATAGTTACATTCAGAATCGTGTGTATTTGTTATCACGTATGTACAGTGATAGTCTATTTTGTATTCTGAATGAATACCTGATTCAGATAGTTACATTCAGAATCGTGTGTATTTGTTATCACGTATGTATAGTGAAAGTCTATTTAGTATTGTGAATGAATACCTGATTCAGATAGTTACATTCAGAATCGTGTGTATTTGTAATTATGTATGTATAGTCATAGTCTATTTGGTTTTGTGAATGAATAGCTGATTCAGATAGTTACATTCAGAATCGTGTGTATTTGTAATCACGTATATATAGTGATACTGTTACTTTATTATTAAACTATAGTGTTATTATCCCTGATACGTCGTGTTTGTACCATATCACACCTAATAGATATATACATTTGTTTTCTTCAAAATAGTTCATGTGTGTGTGTGTGTTTAGTTGATACAATGATACATATATAATGATACATAAATTACAACTCTCAAACAATCGAACAGTATCAATATCTCGGTCCTACGGACCTCGGAACTGATATTGAAATCTCGGGATGATATCAGGTGTGATATGGAAAAAGTCCGTGATAATGGATACGCATGCTAACAAGGGTTTCACTTAACATACACGTATAACTGATACTGCTAATCAGTTTATAACATAATAAGCATACGTCTATTTCTGATAATTTTAGTATTATAACTTCGTTCACAATGTGTTGACAATTTGATAACAATTTAGCCCATATACAGCAGTAACACGTTTCATTTAGCACAGTTATTACCGATAACATAAAGTGCTTTGTTTGATGAGTATATTGTTTATGTAAATAAATTTATATTTTTGTTACGAGTAAAATGTAACAACATCATCACATAGAACAATGTATTGATGCTAGTGTTCTTAATATAGCAATGCCTTTAGAATAATCGAAATGATTCGATCCTATACAAGTAGACTACAACAAAAAATGTGGTACTTTATCAAAGCATACCCCAAGCATGAAGTATCGCTTCTGCACTCTTCTATGGTTGCTGTAATTATAATCCACGAAACTAGTTGCTGCTTCTAACACACTCAAACTATCATTTTTGTTTCGTCATTCAGTCTTGTATCACCAGTGCCTGTAGTTCATATAATGAGTACGTGATACAAATTGAATTGACATGTAACGTTTTCTACATATTTGAAATACCTTTTAATATCATCCATTTGTAAGATCTCCTGCACATGATTAACATATGTGTATTCATCGCCGAAGCCAACAACTCAACACCCGCATATGTCCTTACATGCTGCATAAGAGTATCTGCTTTTTACATGGGTGATGTAAAGCCTAATCGTATGCATGCGGGAAGATAAATGTCATGCTCATCAACAATGACATTGAAAACGTCAGTAGTTTCATGAAGTCACCGTGTAAATAAAAACGCAAAGGATATAGTAGCTGGCGACGTCAACGCGCACAATATCAATGATATGAAAGAAGAAATATTCAAACATGGGGATCCGGTTTAGATAGGGAATGGCCAACAATCGGTATAACTGTTATAATGACAATTGGGCAAGTTATGACATGTTTAAATCTTTGTTTTAAATGATAGATTTTTTGATAACATAATTGTTTAATTTTGCCATCTTAGTAGATATGGATAAAATTTATGATTTAAGAAAATATATAATTATAAGCAAAATTGTATTTGTACATAACACTACAATCGATCTTGGAGACATCTTTAATTAAAAAATAAACGCAAAATAAAATAAACACGAAATAAAAAACTTGCACTTTTGTTGGCGTTAAGTATACAAAATAAGATGTTTGTTTTTAAATACTAAAATACATATATAAAAGTACATAAGTCTACTGATCTAATGTTACACTAATATTTCTGTAATTTAAAGAATTTCTAATATAACTTCATTAGAAGCCTGGTGAACTACACATGTTTTTGCGTGTTTCGAAAAAGGTGTCCTTGCACCTTGTCGAATAAACGTTCTAAAAAGTAAAAAAAAGAAAATTAATTTATTTAGTAGAATATACATTTTATCTTGAATTACCATTTTAGTTATTTTATTTCTACAAATAAGGTTGCGGTACGGTGCATTTATGTGTGCGTTTTAAAGTATAATGACGAATGAGCATTACATTTGTTCGTGTACGTTTTGAAATATATGAATATATGTGAATGAAAAGTAATCGTTGTTTTGTAATACGTTTATTGCTATGAAAACAAATTGTGAAAATGTTTAATGATGTTATTTCCCCCGCTTTCCAATGAATGTGTTGAGTTAGAAGTACGTCAAAGACGTCTAGTGCAAAGAAAAGTGCGGTGACCTATCCTTTTTATATTTGTGTGTGATACCGTAAAAGCTTTAAACATCAATTCAAAAAACAAAAACAAAAAAAGCATTATGTCCTTTCCGAGCCAACCTCCTTAATTCCATGAACATGATTTTCAGAGCCTCGGTTGTACCTAAACAATTATACCTCGTTTTGGATTTCACGATCTTCACCGATATATACCCACGAACGGTTCTAATAATATTGCATAGTATACAACAACTTAAATTATTAATGAAGATGAATCCTATACAGAATATGTATATATCTCAACATTACAGAGCCTTACCCGTAAAACTGACAATATGTACGTGTTCAATAAACAATACATGAAAAATCGATCGTATCTTATTTGTTGGATAATATACATTATATTAACATATGAGTACTCTGTGTGTTTTGTGTTACTGGAACTTGTACCATTACATTATATTTTGTAATTATAGTGTATATGTTGTGTTCAGCTTGTAGGCGACAATGTTTTTTTTTAGATTTACTGAATAAGCTTGAACGGCCCTGAATATGGCCAAGTGTATGCTGTGTATGATGTATACTATTTGATGGTATGTCTGCATGGTATGCGAATGAAAAGTCGACATTGAATGCAAATCTATGAAATATGCATGCAAATAGATATTTGTTACTACAGTGTTTACCATTACAAACGTTGTAACTGTTTGCAAAATCAAGGTGTTTATTTATAGCATTGTTCACCATTACTAAGCGCTTTAACTACAATGCTCCATTTTAGTACAGTTTTCACAATTTACCAACCTATGTAAATATAATACTCAACGACTTTCCTTTTAGCAATGTTCAACATTACAAACCACGTTAACTGTAGCAATGACTTTCCTTTTAGCAATGTTCAACATTACACACATCGTTACATGTTACTGTTATAAAACTAGGGCAGGTTTCCGTATTCCTATGTATCCTTTTCCTCTCTCTGCGGATAATCTAAATAATTATAATGAGTTGATAGCTGTTTAAGTTAAACAACATTCAGTTACACGTTACATACACATTGATGCGCTGGTTAGGGTTAGGGTTAGGGTTACAATGGAGGCAATCTGGAGATTTCTGTATATCATTCCAAATACGAATACTATCTTTATAATGTGTTTCATTTTTATATTAAATGTGCATAAGCACTAAACAAGGCCTCGTTATCTTTACTATTTATTTACTGTTAATGGAATAGTTCGGTCTGAACAACTGGACGTCTCGGTTGAATTAATTTTAATACATATACTGATATCCGACTCTTACACATTCCTGTTTGTGATCGAAATACAACTTGTTCGTATTATACGTAGTAATGCTTTCAACCCCATTTAAATTGCATTGTGATTTAGCAACATAAAACAGCAGAGTCATTGAATTTTGCAGACCAGACATTGTCATAAACAATAATAAAACCGGAGGTAACATGCGACTTAATTACATATGCATGTAAATAAATACTGGAAAAGGGATCCCTTGGAGGAAATACACTCAGACAAGAGATAAAAGCAGCTGACTCGGTTTTATTGAGTCTGTTCATGAGGCGTAATGTAAAGTGCAACACTTCTCACGCCTCCTAGCACCGGCTTAAGCGATATTCTACTTTAAAGCCACAAGGATTGGACTTGATGATCCCAATCGTTCAGTAAGTAATAACACTACTGATTTGTAGTCGGGGCGACTTCTTACTAAACAAACGCTAGTGTGAATGTCAATAAATACTGAAGATTAAAGTTGCAGAATCGGTTTTAGTGTGTCTGTTCATGAGGGGTAATGTAAAGTGCAACACCTCTCACGCCTCCTATCACCGGATTAAGCGATATTCTACTTTAAAAATAAGTACAAAAGTCGAACGGAAAATGCAGCTTTAAGCCACACAGATTTGGTTTGATTATCCCAAAGTACCAGTAAGAAATAACACTTAGTCTACAGATTTATAGTCGGGGCGACCTTTTATGGTCACCACACAGCACTAAACATACGCTAGGGTGAGTGTCAATAAATACTTAAAAAGGGATCCATTGGAAGCAATAAACACAAACAAGAGCTAAAAGTAGCAGACTCGGTTTTATTGAGACTGTTCATGAGGGGTAATGTGAAGTGCAACACATATCATGCCTCCTAGCACCGGATTAAGCGATCTTCTACTTTAAAAATAAGTATAAAAGTCGAACAGGGAATGCAACTTTAAGCCACAAAGATTGGGCTTGATGATCCAAAAGGACCAGTAACATGAAAACATGAAACTGAAGCCCATTACGAGAGTTTTCTTTTGTACTTAGATTGACACCAATAACTCTTTCTGATGTCACTTAGTCCCTTTTACATTATACCCGATATATTGAGTCTGGGTGATAATGTTAATGCGATTAATTCTATTTTCATCGAGGGTTTTGAGCAGTACAGTGCGGACCTACGATGCCATTGCGTTCGGACGGTGTGTTTCTATAGGACCCTATATCTCATTTTTGAAAATGATTAAATTTATGTAGGCATTGTATGATTTTCTCCTCTATAAAAAATAAGGTTCATTTTTTTCTTATAAGAAAAGAAAGAAAACAAGTATAACTGCATGTTTAGTGATTAACCCCTCTACAGTCAGTCATTACGCTTCACTTTTCACTTGTGCGATGACTGGACTACCTCTTTGGACTCTATGATTGTACATACTGAAACCCCATTTAAGGGAGGTGGGTGCATGAGCTTTCGTCTCTCGGGTTTTTTGGTCGTACCCTAGATTGGTTTTCTCTTTAGCTGCAACTACTATGATTGTTCAGTACGATTCTGGATACATCCTGAGATGTGTATTATTTTTATGTGTTTCTTTAGTTAGTTTCTCTGGATGTGGACTTTATTGTTATAGAATTCCTTTTGATGGAATGTAGTTTTATTTACACTGTCTTGTCTATTTGGGCGCTGCAGACAGGATAATAGCGAGGATTGTGCGCATATAAAATCGATTCAAGCTAACCAGTAAGGCCTTATTGCCTACTGACCGTTCCAAGTCGGTAACCCTGTCTTCACCACCCTTTCTGTTGTTTTGTTGTCTCTTTCATTGTATTATCAAGTCCTTGTTTGCAGAACAGTTCGGACCTACGATGCCATTGCGTTCGGACGCTGTGGTTTCTATAGGACGCTATATCTCATTTTTTAAGATTTAGAGGCAAAACACACACATTTTCAAATAATGATGAAATAATTTAAATTTTGACCAAAGATATCTATATATGGTACGTGATAATATAGCAACATTAATTATTCATGTTTTGTATAACAAAATATGAAGAAAATGCTAATGTTGGTCAATTTATAAAACCATCGGTAGCATACGAGCAAACGGTCCTATTATTTGTATATTTCTTAATATTGTGAACTTTTAATTCAAAATTTATAGTTTTGTATATTTTCGTAAAAGTACGATCATATTTAATTGCAAACAGTTTTTAAACATTTATGATATTCATTAGTATAATTATTTGGTGTATGGTAAAACTCTACGGCAATAGTAACATATCAGTTTAAAATTGGAAATAGTATGTACCTAAGTCAAACTGTAAATTAAAGCGAACCGCGTAAAAATGGAGATATTTTTTAAATGCATATGTTCTAAATGACAGTTTCACATACTTAAATAGCGCATTTTTTAAGATAAACACTTCCGCTGAAAAATAATATCTGACACAAAAGTGTTACGTTATAAGTTGAACAGATCTTGTACCTTTGTGTGAAACTGCGACCCCCGGGCCGGGTTAACTTTTATCCAAGCATCACCATCTGAACAAACTAGATAGGGGACCATATGCTTATGCTACATATAAAATATTAGACACTAAAATCATTTAGATTAGGCGAATAGTTTAAAGGCTTTTTCTATATAACGCAATGTAATAGTATGACCTAAATGATGGGGCACAACTTGAGTCAAGGATCACCATTTGAACCAACTGAGTAAAAAACAATTGCACTACATGCTAATTATAATACCTCTAGCTCTTGCAGTTTCATATAAAAATAGTTTTTTATAGTCATTCCTGTATAAATTTATGTAAAACTGTGACCCCCAGGAGGGTGTCAAATTTTTGCCCCAGGGTTACCATTCGAACAAACTTTGCTTGTGCCTCATGCAAAATATCAGACTTCTCGTTTTTGTACTGTCAGAGAAGATTATTTTTAAAGATGCTTCTGTATAGCTCTATGTAAATATGTGATCACTAGGGTGTGACCCCCATATGACACCAGAAACAGCATTTTAACAACTTTGATAATATGTGTTCAAGAAATAAACTCCCACATTTCAAAATCTTCAGAATAAGGCCAAATAGTTGTGGTCGATAAAAAGACAAAGCCTGCTAAATCAATACGCAAACATCGTAACATGAGGGTAAACATGAAAACGTGCAAACCATGTTTATGTTTGTGTTCGCAACCAAGCCCGTGATAATTAGAATAGACAATTAAGAAAAAAAGTTGACTGCTTTTATTATCAGTGGAGAGGCTATGAAGTTATACACGTTTAATGCAAGTTTAATACATCAGAGATGGTCCTACATTCTTCTGATAATTAATAACTGTATGCGCTCAAACTTCAAAAAATGCTCTTCAAATTCCATATTACACAGTTGTGTTCAGTTTGCATACGTTATTTCTTTATCATATTAATGCAAATGTCTAAAACAGTCATTTTCTAGAACAGCTCAATTATTGCACAGTGTCCTCATTCACTCCATCATTCACATCTTGTTTGTATATATATGTAATGCATGTATCTGCTCACCAGTCTTATTTAACCTAATTAGTCTGTATTTGAAACATGCAAGCATTAAATTGAATGCATATGCGTGTATAACTGTAATGATTTATATTATGTAAGAACATGTTTTGTTTTACATATTGTCTTGTCGTACCCTTAGTGGTTTGTTCTCGTGTTGCTCTGACTTCTGCCAAGTCACCAGGTACTTGCTTTGTGGATTTCTATGCTTTTGTTTTGCACATGATCACTTATATGACCTAATAATGCTGGCTTGAGCATTAGAGAATGTAACTTGGGGGGGATTACAAGTCATCTAACCAGCATGGTAAACACGCGTTTTATTTTAATTGTTTATAATCATTGTCACGGGCTTGGTTGCAAACACAATCATGGTTTGTTTATTTTCTCGTTGACAATATTTTTTACGAAGCTGCATATTTATTTCCAAGGCTTTGTCTTTTATTATCGATCACAACTATGTTGTCCTTATTCCTTTAATCTCCGCCACTATCAATAAATCAATAAATCCATACATATATAAATCAATAAATCAATGAATCAATAAATCATAATCAATCAATCAATCAATCAATCAATCAATCAATCAATCAATCAATCAATCAATCAATCAATCAATCAATCAATCAATCAATCAATCAATCAATCAATCAATCAATCAATCAATCAATCAATCAACCGATCGATCGATCGATCGATCGATCAATCAATCAATCAATCAACGAATCAATCAATCAATCAATCAATCAATCAGTCAGTCAGTCAGTCGGTCAGTCAGTCAATCACACTATTATTGAATAGTATGTCATTTAATATTCCTGGTGACATGGGTTATCAGCTAGAGTTTAAGCATCTTGTTTAGATTGTGATTTTAGATCAGAGACCATCAATGTTTAGTGACAAAGCAATGAAACAAAACAAAACTGTACGATGTACATGACACATTGACTTTGCTGTTATTTAAGGTTACCATCATTGACCATGACTTGTTATGACTTGCTAGTTTATAAAACACTGATAGATAAAATCAATATAGTCTGTTTGAAAAACACGTATTGACAACTATAAAGGTAAATTTTATAAATGCATTGCCAGTTATAATATACTGACCAATAAAAAGTAACCACTTCTTTTGCTGGTATTCCATACGCCAGGTTTTGAGGGCGCGCTTTAATTAAACAGTGTTTGATGTTTTTAAACACACTTCACTGAGTACTAAATATTCCTTTAAACAGTTTCAAATTTTGCCAAGC
>JAWPHD010003570.1:12500-213023 GCA_037043455.1 Cyrtodaria siliqua
GCCAGACAGAGAGCCAGACAGGCCAGACAGACAGAGACCCAGACAGGCCAGACAGACAGACAGACAGCCAGACAGCCAGACAGGCCAGAAAGACAGACAGACACACAGACAGACAGACAGACAGACAGGCTAGACAGACAGACAGACAGACAGGCTAGACAGACAGGCAGACAGAAACCCAGACAGGCCAGGCAGAGAGCCAGACAGAGACCCAGTCAGACCAGACAGACAGACAGACATACAGACAGACAGACAGCCAGACAGACAGACAGAGGGCCAGACAGAGGGCCAGACAGAGAGCCAGACAGGCCAGACAGAGACCCAGACAGGCCAGACAGACAGACAGACAGACAGACAGGCCTGACAGACAGACAGACAGACAGACAGACAGACAGACAGACAGACAGACAGACAGACAGACAGCCAGACAGGCCAGACAGACAGACAGACAGACAGACAGACAAGACAGACAGACAGACAGACAGAGAGACAGACAGACAGACAGACAGAGGGCCAGACAAACAGACAGACAGACAGACAGACAGAGGGCCAGACAGACAGACACACAGACAGACAGAGGGCCGGACAGAGTGAAAGACAGAGAGCAAGACTGGCCAGACAAAGACCCAGACAGGACAGACAGACAGACAGACAGACAGACAGACAGACAGACAGACAGACAGACAGACAGACAGACAGACAGGCTAGACAGACAGGCAGACAGAGACCCAGACAGGCCAGGCAGAGAGCCAGACAGAGAGTCAGACAGGCCAGACAGACAGACAGACAGACAGACAGACAGACAGACAGACAGACAGACAGACAGACAGACAGACAGACAGGCTAGACAGACAGGCAGACAGAGACCCAGACAGGCCAGGCAGAGAGCCAGACAGGCCAGACAGACAGACAGACAGACAGAGGGCCAGACAGAGGGCCAGACAGAGAGCAAGACTGGCCAGACAGAGACCCAGACAGGCCAGACAGACAGAGAGACAGACATACAGACAGACAGTCCAGACAGACAGACAGACAGACAGACAGACAGGCTAGACAGACAGGCAGACAGAGACCCAGACAGGCCAGGCAGAGAGCCAGACAGAGAGCCAGACAGGCCAGACAGACAGACAGACAGACAGACAGGCTAGACAGACACGCAGACAGAGACCAAGACAGGCCAGGCAGAGAGCCAGACAGAGACCCAGACAGGCCAGACAGACAGACAGACAGACAGACAGACAGACAGACAGACAGATAGACAGAGGGCCAGACAGAGGGCCAGAAAGAGAGCCACACATGCCAGACAGAGAGCCAGACAGGCCAGACAGACAGAGACCCAGACAGGCCAGACAGACAGACAGACAGACAGACAGACAGGCCAGACAGACAGACAGACAGACAGACAGACAGACAGACAGACAGACAGACAGACAGACAGGCTAGACAGACAGGCAGACAGAGACCCAGACAGGCCAGGCAGAGAGCCAGACAGAGAGCCAGACAGGCCAGACAGACAGACAGACAGACAGAGGGCCAGACAGAGGGCCAGACAGAGAGCAAGACTGGCCAGACAGAGACCCAGACAGGCCAGACAGACAGACAGACAGACAGACAGAGGGCCAGAAAGAGAGCCACACATGACAGACAGAGAGCCAGACAGGCCAGACAGACAGAGACCCAGACAGACAGACAGACAGACAGACAGACAGACAGACAGACAGACAGACAGACAGACAGACAGACAGACAGACAGACAGACAGACAGCCAGACAAGCCAGACAGACAGACAGGCAGACAGATAGACAGACAGACAGACAGAGGGCCAGACAGAGGGCCAGACAGAGGGCCAGACAGAGAGCAAGACTGGCCAGACAGAGACCCAGACAGGCCAGACAGACAGACAGACAGACAGACAGACAGACAGACAGACAGACAGACAGACAGACAGGCCAGACAGACAGACAGACAGACAGGCTAGACAGACAGGCAGACAGAGACCCAGACAGGCCAGGCAGAGAGCCAGACTGAGAGCCAGACAGGCCAGACAGACAGGCAGACAGGCTAGACAGACACGCAGACAGAGACCCAGACAGGCCAGGCAGAGAGCCAGACAGAGACCCAGACATGCCAGACAGACAGACAGACAGAAAGATAGACAGAGGGCCAGAAAGAGAGCCACACAGGCCAGACAGAGAGCCAGACAGGCCAGACAGACAGAGACCCAGACAGACCAGACAGACAGACAGACCGCCAGACAGCCAGACAGGCCAGACAGACAGACAGAAAGACAGACAGACAGGCTAGACAGACAGACAGACAGACAGACAGCCAGACAGGCCAGACAGACAGACAGACAGACAGACAGTCAGACAGACATACAAGACAGACAGACAGACAGACAGACAGAGAGACAGTCATACAGACAGACAGACAGACAGCCATACAGGCCAGACAGACAGACAGTCAGACAGACAGACAGACAGACAGACAGAGGGCCAGACAGAGGGCCAGACAGAGGGCCAGACAGAGAGCAAGACTGGCCAGACAGAGACCCAGACAGGCCAGACAGACAGACAGACAGACAGACAGACAGACAAGACAGACAGACAGACAGACAGACAGAACAGACAGACAGACAGACAGAGAGCCAGACAGGCTAGACAGACAGACAGACAGACAGACAGACAGACAGACAGTCAGACAGACAGGCCAGACAGAGACCCAGACAGAGACCCAGACAGGCCAGCCAGCCAGCCAGACAGACAGACAGACAGACAGACAGACAGACAGACAGACAGACAGACAGACAGGCTAGACAGACAGGCAGACAGAGACCCAGACAGGCCAGGCAGAGAGCCAGACAGAGACCCAGACATGCCAGACAGACAGACAGACAGACAGAGGGCCAGACAGAGGGCCAGACAGAGAGCCAGACAGGCCAGACAGAGACCCAGACAGGCCAGACAGGCAGACAGACAGACAGACAGGCTAGACAGACAGACAGACAGCCAGACAGCCAGACAGGCCAAACAGACAGACAGACAGACAGACAAGACAGACAGACAGACAGACAGACAGTCAGACAGACAGACAGACAGACAGACAGCCAGACAGGCCAGACAGACAGACACTTACATACACATTATGTACAAACCTGGCCCCGACTATTTCCCTTAATACAACCCTATGCATGAATCTAATGTACAAACCTAATCTGGATTTAAGCCCATACATATTACTTATGTACACAGCTGGCCCTGACTATTGTCCCGTAGTACAAGCCCATGCATATACATAATGTACAAACCTGAACCTATATATTGTCCTTTAATTCACGCCTATATATATACCTTATGTACAAACCTGACTCTAACTATTGTCACATAATACAAGCCCATACATATACATAATGTACACACCTTACCCTAGATATTCTCCTTTAATACAGGCCCACATTTATATACTTTATGTACAAACCTGACCCTGGATATTGTTTCTTAATTAAAGACCATACATATTAGGTATGTACAAACCTGACCCCGGATATTGTCCCGTAATACAATCCCAAACATATATATAATGTAGAACCCTGACTATGTTCTGACAGACAGACAGACAGACAGACAGACAGACAGACAGACAGACAGACAGACAGACAGACAGACAGACAGACAGACAGACAGACAGACAGACAGACAGACAGACAGACAGACAGACAGACAGACAGACAGACATACATACAGACAGACAGACAGACAGACAGACAGACAGACAGACAGACAGACAGACAGTCAGACAGACAGACAGACAGACAGACAGACAGACAGACAGACAGGGCCAGACAGAGGGCCAGACAGAGGGCCAGACAGAGAGCAAGACTGGCCAGACAGAGACCCAGACAGGCCAAACAGACAGACAGACAGACAGACAGGCCAGACAGACAGACAGACGGACATACAGACAGGCTAGACAGACAGGCAGACAGAGACCCAGACAGGCCAGGCAGAGAGCCAGACAGAGAGCCAGACAGGCCAGACAGACAGACAGACAGACAAACAGACAGAGGGCCAGACAGACAGACAGACAGACAGACAGACAGACAGAGGGCCAGACAGAGAGCAAGACTGGCCAGACAGAGACCCAGACAGGCCAGACAGACAGACAGACAGACAGACAGACAGACAGACAGGCCAGACAGACAGGCAGACAGACAGACAGACAGACAGGCTAGACAGACAGGCAGACAGAGACCCAGACAGGCCAGGCAGAGAGCCAGACAGAGACCCAGACAGGCCAGACAGACAGACAGACAGACAGTGGGCCAGACAGAGGGCCAGACAGAGAGCCAGACAGGCCAGACAGAGAGCCAGACAGGCCAGACAGGCCAGACAGACAGCCAGACAGCCAGACAGGCCAGACATACAGACAGACAGACAGGCTAGACAGACAGGCAGACAGAGACCCAGACAGGCCAGGCAGAGAGCCAGTAAGAGAGCCAGACAGACAGACAGACAGACAGACAGACAGACAGACAGACAGCCAGACAAGCCAGACAGACAGACAGGCAGACAGATAGACAGAGAGACAGACAGAGGGCCAGACAGAGGGCCAGACAGAGGGCCAGACAGAGAGCAAGACTGGCCAGACAGAGACCCAGACAGGCCAGACAGACAGACAGACAGACAGACAGACAGACAGACAGACAGACAGACAGACAGGCCAGACAGACAGACAGACAGACAGGCTAGACAGACAGGCAGACAGAGACCCAGACAGGCCAGGCAGAGAGCCAGACTGAGAGCCAGACAGGCCAGACAGACAGGCAGACAGGCTAGACAGACACGCAGACAGAGACCCAGACAGGCCAGGCAGAGAGCCAGACAGAGACCCAGACATGCCAGACAGACAGACAGACAGAAAGATAGACAGAGGGCCAGAAAGAGAGCCACACAGGCCAGACAGAGAGCCAGACAGGCCAGACAGACAGAGACCCAGACAGACCAGACAGACAGACAGACCGCCAGACAGCCAGACAGGCCAGACAGACAGACAGAAAGACAGACAGACAGGCTAGACAGACAGACAGACAGACAGACAGACAGACAGGCCAGACAGACAGACAGACAGACAGACAGTCAGACAGACATACAAGACAGACAGACAGACAGACAGACAGAGAGACAGTCATACAGACAGACAGACAGACAGCCATACAGGCCAGACAGACAGACAGTCAGACAGACAGACAGACAGACAGAGGGCCAGACAGAGGGCCAGACAGAGGGCCAGACAGAGAGCAAGACTGGCCAGACAGAGACCCAGACAGGCCAGACAGACAGACAGACAGACAGACAGACAGACAAGACAGACAGACAGACAGACAGACAGACAGACAGAACAGACAGACAGACAGACAGAGAGCCAGACAGGCTAGACAGACAGACAGACAGACAGACAGACAGACAGACAGACAGACAGTCAGACAGACAGGCCAGACAGAGACCCAGACAGAGACCCAGACAGGCCAGCCAGCCAGCCAGACAGACAGACAGACAGACAGACAGACAGACAGACAGACAGACAGACAGGCTAGACAGACAGGCAGACAGAGACCCAGACAGGCCAGGCAGAGAGCCAGACAGAGACCCAGACATGCCAGACAGACAGACAGACAGACAGAGGGCCAGACAGAGGGCCAGACAGAGAGCCAGACAGGCCAGACAGAGACCCAGACAGGCCAGACAGGCAGACAGACAGACAGACAGGCTAGACAGACAGACAGACAGCCAGACAGCCAGACAGGCCAAACAGACAGACAGACAGACAGACAAGACAGACAGACAGACAGACAGTCAGACAGACAGACAGACAGACAGACAGCCAGACAGGCCAGACAGACAGACACTTACATACACATTATGTACAAACCTGGCCCCGACTATTTCCCTTAATACAACCCTATGCATGAATCTAATGTACAAACCTAATCTGGATTTAAGCCCATACATATTACTTATGTACACAGCTGGCCCTGACTATTGTCCCGTAGTACAAGCCCATGCATATACATAATGTACAAACCTGAACCTATATATTGTCCTTTAATTCACGCCTATATATATACCTTATGTACAAACCTGACTCTAACTATTGTCACATAATACAAGCCCATACATATACATAATGTACACACCTTACCCTAGATATTCTCCTTTAATACAGGCCCACATTTATATACTTTATGTACAAACCTGACCCTGGATATTGTTTCTTAATTAAAGACCATACATATTAGGTATGTACAAACCTGACCCCGGATATTGTCCCGTAATACAATCCCAAACATATATATAATGTAGAACCCTGACTATGTTCTGACAGACAGACAGACAGACAGACAGACAGACAGACAGACAGACAGACAGACAGACAGACAGACAGACAGACAGACAGACAGACAGACAGACAGACAGACAGACAGACAGACAGACAGACAGACATACAGACAGACAGACAGACAGACAGACAGACAGACAGACAGACAGACAGACAGTCAGACAGACAGACAGACAGACAGACAGACAGACAGACAGACAGACAGACAGACAGACAGACAGACAGGGCCAGACAGAGGGCCAGACAGAGGGCCAGACAGAGAGCAAGACTGGCCAGACAGAGACCCAGACAGGCCAAACAGACAGACAGACAGACAGACAGGCCAGACAGACAGACAGACGGACATACAGACAGGCTAGACAGACAGGCAGACAGAGACCCAGACAGGCCAGGCAGAGAGCCAGACAGAGAGCCAGACAGGCCAGACAGACAGACAGACAGACAAACAGACAGAGGGCCAGACAGACAGACAGACAGACAGACAGACAGACAGAGGGCCAGACAGAGAGCAAGACTGGCCAGACAGAGACCCAGACAGGCCAGACAGACAGACAGACAGACAGACAGACAGACAGACAGACAGGCCAGACAGACAGGCAGACAGACAGACAGACAGACAGGCTAGACAGACAGGCAGACAGAGACCCAGACAGGCCAGGCAGAGAGCCAGACAGAGACCCAGACAGGCCAGACAGACAGACAGACAGACAGTGGGCCAGACAGAGGGCCAGACAGAGAGCCAGACAGGCCAGACAGAGAGCCAGACAGGCCAGACAGGCCAGACAGACAGCCAGACAGCCAGACAGGCCAGACATACAGACAGACAGACAGGCTAGACAGACAGGCAGACAGAGACCCAGACAGGCCAGGCAGAGAGCCAGTAAGAGAGCCAGACAGACAGACAGACAGACAGACAGACAGACAGACAGACAGACAGACAGACAGACAGACAGACAGAGGGCCAGACAGAGGGCCAGACAGAGAGCAAGACTGGCCAGACAGAGACCCAGACAGGCCAGACAGACAGACAGACAGACAGACAGACAGACAGACAGGCCAGACAGACAGACAGACAGACAGACAGACAGGCTAGACAGACAGGCAGACAGAGACCCAGACAGGCCAGGCAGAGAGCCAGACAGAGAGCCAGACAGGCCAGACAGACAGACAGACAGACAGACAGACAGACAGAGGGCCATACAGAGGGCCAGACAGAGAGCAAGACTGGCCAGACAGAGACCCAGACAGGCCAGACAGACAGACAGACAGACAGACAGAGAGGCCAGACAGACAGACAGACAGACAGACAGACAGACAGGCTAGACAGACAGGCAGACAGAGACCCAGACAGGCCAGGCATAGAGCCAGACAGAGAGCCAGACAGGCCAGACAGACAGACAGACAGACAGACAGGCTAGACAGACACGCAGACAGAGACCCAGACAGGCCAGGCAGAGAGCCAGACAGGCCAGACACACAGACAGACAGCCAGACAGCCAGACAGGCCAGACAGACAGACAGACATACAGACAGACAGACAGACAGACAGACAGACTGACTGACAGACAGACAGACAGACATACAGACAGACAGACAGGCTAGACAGACAGGCAGACAGAGACCCAGACAGGCCAGGCAGAGAGCCAGACAGAGAGCCAGACAGGCTAGACAGACACGCAGACAGAGACCCAGACAGGCCAGGCAGAGAGCCAGACAGAGACCCAGACAGGCCAGACAGACAGACAGACAGACAGTGGGCCAGACAGATGCTTTATTGATCGTATCATATTCATTTCATGGGTGTATTTTTTCTTGTTGAATAATACATCTTTGTAGTTTTCAAAGTTGATATGTTTTTTGACTACATATTCTTTTACACCCTTTGCTTTTTTAATGAGTTGTTCATCCGCTCTCAAAATAGAATATAGCTTTGGTCTTAATCCAACATACTCAGCTATAGCAACACCAACACATTCGTCTTTCATTTTACCTAATACTTTTTTATTTGTATCATCATGCATTGGGTTATCTTGAGGATAATCACTCAAGTCATACTCATCTTTCATTTCAGACATATCTTTATACGCGTCTTCTGTTTTTATATCTACAAGCAAGCTGTCAGTATCTGTGTATAATAAAGTACAGTTATCTCCATACCTTTTTTTCAAAGTATTATAATACCAATCATACATCATATATTTTGATAAATCTAATACTGACATTCCAACATAAATTGGCTTGGTTAATTTTAATTTTGTTTTGTTTACATGTATTGCCGATAATTCATCTGAAAATTTTACACGTCTGTTAAAGTTCGGTTTGGCTATTATTTTTCTTATTTTTTCGTTATTAGAGCCGTCAGTTTTGACTAGTTTTATATCTGTCCGCTTGCGTAAATTTTCCATTGTCTTGCCAAACACAGAGTTGTTCGTAAGTTTATAAAAAGCTTTTTCAAAGTCTGATTTAGCTTTTTTCCTAAGTTCTGTGTTTAGGTTTATGTATGATTCCATCCATGGTTTTTCATTAAATTCTAATACTCTGTGTACTTTCTTTAGTTTCATGCCTAAAGATAAATACAGTTGCAGGTTTTTGTAATGTATCACATATTTTTCTTTGTCCCTAAGATTGGGAACTAGTTGTTCTGTATTTATCATGCCATTATTTTCTAACAGATCTGTTTGGTATTCAGACAACCATTCTTTTTTCACTGCTAATCTTTCCGGTGCAAGCGGATAGTCATTATGAGATTCATGGAGTTCTTTAGGATATTCCAAATCAACTTCTAGAAAATATCCTTTATCTTTTCTTAGCTCTTGTAATGTTTTTAAGTCAACCCATTTAAATCCAGAATATGGAAGTGGCTGACTCATTGCCCACCCATAAAGATTATTTGCATCATAATACATTAAAAAGTTGTTTTTATCGTCAGGGTTATAATCAGCTACATGTGGATTGTTTGCTTTGGCATATCGTTTTGATACCATACTAATTCCACCACGCATACCTTTTTCTATAAATAAGTGCATGTCAATGTCTGTCAAAAGTTCTAATTCTATTTTTGAATGTTTGAGTAAAGCATCCCAAGATAATCCAGGTGCTGTATAGTAATGTAAAGCATCAAGTTTGTATGCACTCATACATGTTTTTCTAAAAGTTTGAAACACATCTGCTAACAGAGTTACATCAGTTTTTAGATATAAATCATGATAGTCTCCAAGAGTTTTACAGTTAAACTCTTTCCATATTTTTTGAGCGTATTCGTAATCTTCGGGACTTATACTTTCATCTTTGAGACTACTGTAAAACTTTTCTATAGGTGGTTATTGCGTTTCCTTAAATCTTTCCACACTGTTCATATAATCATATGGGTAAACACCTTTTCGCAAAAGTAAATTTGTTTGTTCCCCAAACTGATTTTTAGTAATTTTAAAATCAGATTTGTCTGTTGCTTTAACCAATTTTTCTAGAGGCGAATCCATAAACTGCCAGCTATCCAAGAACCTAAGTTGTCCTATGCTAAATGATATGTATTTTTCAGCATTGTTTGGGATGCATGTAATATTACCTGACATTTTATGTATTTTTTGCATGATGAGATGACTATCATATCCTTTGAGGTTGTGAAATATAACAGGAATAATTGTTTTACCTGGTTTTATTTTTAGTTTCAGGTTACAGTTTTTGTGTGCTGCACCTCTATATTCACCTGTAAAATGACAGTGGTCTCTTACTTTACAGTTTTTACCACATTTCCTACCTATTTCATTTTCGCATATCCAGCAGTGTGTTGCTTTTTCATAATCTTCCTCATTTTGTTGTGTCATGATTAATGGTTTTGGGTGAGCAAATATATTATTAATGTTGCTCTTCTCACATTCTAAGTGATTTAAAAACTTTTCAACAACATCTTCACCTCTGTAAATAACAGGTTCTTCAGCTTTTCCATCATATCTAACAACTGTGTATCCAAACCCGCAAGCTTTGTGTACATTTTGAATTTCAGATTTCTTTCCAAATTTGATTGATTGCGGTTTGATTATACTTTCAAAATCAGCATATATTGCATAAGGCACAGACATCTGATTTTGATGATTTTTAAATTTTACAGTATTTTTACCATTTTCTGGCATTTCAATTTTGCAAGATTTTTTGTTGATACCCTCACAATCTTCTTTGTGATTTGTTAGTAAGTCTTCATTTGAAAATCCATAAAGACAACGATCACAGAAATAAGTTTTGCCTTTATATTTGTTTTGATCATATAATAACCTATTTAAGTTTTTAATCCAGCAATAGTGGTTGTTTGTAACATTTTTATCAGATATCAAAAGCAGATTAATTCTATTAATATCTTTGGGTTGTTCTGATATTTTATACGGAAAAACATTTACTTTTTTACTTTTTTCTGATACGGTACATCCGTAAACATTAATAGCAAGATTGTTTAGTTTTTCTACTTTTGAAATTTGAGAAATTGGTGTAGGAAAGTCAATTCCGTCTTTTTTTAGAAAATCTATACTAGGATATTTTGACAACCTATCGGTGTGATCTGCGGCAGGATTTAGTGCAGAATTTATAGCATGAAACAAACATTGATTATCGTTATTTTTTACGTTTATTATTGCTTTTTTGTTAGCTAATTCTACAGGCAGTGGAATATATGAAGAACCTTTTAATGGTTCATACTTTGCAATATTCAAATAAAGATTAACACAGTGATCAACTTCTAATCCGGATGCAGTATTTGTAAATCTTTCAAGACTCTCTTGTATAAATGCAGATGAATTGTCATAAAGCTCGCTTATTTTTTCAGAGCTCAAAATGGCATTTTGTTCACTGTTTAATACTGCAGTGGTGTATTTTTTGGTAGAACCATCATCTTTAAATAAATCTATAGTAAGTCCTAATTAAAACTTTAATCCTTTAGTTTCTATCAGCTCTTTGATAATTTGTTTTGTAATAATAGATTTTTTATCACGAAATACTTTTTGAGGATCTTTGTATTTATTTACAGATATTTCGTATGCTCTAAAATATCCGCATTTTGGATTGTCAACTAGTTTTAATTTGTCTTCTTCTTTTTCTTCTTTTTATTTTCTTGCAGCTCTTGGATTACTTTACTAGTTGGTTCTATCTTTTTATCTTCAAAAGGTTGGCTGGTAGTTGCCCTTGTTTTCAAGACTTTATTTTCTTCCTCAAGTAATTCTAATTTTTTCTTAACTAATGCAATTTCTTTAACTTCTTTCCTAAGTGATGCAATTTCTTCCTCAATTTTGGTTGGTTGACCTCCTAATGATTTCAGTGCCATATTTAGTGATTCCTTATCTATTATACCTGTATTATACAGGGATAATAAATTATTTATAGTATCTTTCATGTCAGACATTTTTTCTCTTTTCTTTATACCTAAAACTATTTTTATTTAATATAAAAAATTATTACTATAAATATAAAGCAATGATTCCGTGTCAGTTCCTAAAGATCAGTTCAAACGGTATTTGTACCAAAAAACCTGTTAAAAATTCGAAATATTGTAAAGTTCATAAAAATAGAATGAAAACTTGTAAAATTCTACCTTGTTTAAATTGTGGATTGGGTACTACTGCCCAATTTCAAATTTGTTGTAAATGCGGTGCTTCAACACTTAGAAAATATAACGAATATTGGTATTATAAGGATTATAATAAAGAATGTTTAAAATGTAGATGTATTGAGTATTTATAGTTTAACCTCTATTTTGTAATAAAATTTAAACATCCAAATTTAAAACATTTTCACAATTCAATCTTAAAATCTTGGGTTATTTAGCGCCTGGGACATGCTAAATAACCAGTTTAATTGACTTAATTTTCAGTAAACTGAAAATGTTTGTGTGGTGATTTTAGATTATTTGGGGTGATTTGGTTTTGGTCCAGAACCCCTATAATACATATATATCAGGCTGTTCCATTGGGCGCCCCGTATGAAACGTTCTGCGTTTCAATACACTAGTAGTCACGTGAAAACAATTAAGTCATTGCTTACGTCATATAGCTTGCGTTGTATGACGTCAAACGTTCTCAGCTTGTTCAAGATGCTTATTAATGTTATATGTACTGATGCATATGATGGGTTTATATCGGGGGTGTGCACGATTCGGGAGCATGGCAAGTTTGTTGTAATTAACATTTCATTAAAATTACTGTTGAGTTTGTCTTCGTGACGTATATTTACCAAGTGACGTCATGTAACGCGGCGCTTCCAACGGATGAAATATACGCGGGGAATTAATGGAACAGCTGTATTTTATCGTAGAATAGCATACAGCTGTCTGTCTTCTTGTGTATATGAAAGAGACAAGGAGTCTGATTATGTCAGACATTTTCTAAAAATTCTTTATCTTAATAAGGGCATTGATTTTATTGATATACCAAGTATTTTTCGAGATAATCGTGTTATTGATTCTAGTCCTAATTGTTTAAAAAATTCCGAAAATCCTATTAGTTGTTATAAGTACAAAAAACAATCAGAAATATGATTTTCAACTATCACAAAATAATGTCTGACCTTAATATAGTAAATAGAACATCGAAAGTTTGCCATGCTCCGGCCGGTCATGTCATTACTGGAAGTTAAGATTGCCTTCAATGCATGCCGTGGTCAGATCGCCTAATCCATTGAGGATTTTAGTGTTTAATGGTGTCGTAGAGAACATGCTGACCCTAACTCCCTTTCTACTTGGAAAAAGATTATTTTTAACATCACAGATACCCGTATTAAGTTCATAAGGCTAAGCCCTACCTACTTTCCCCTAGACCTAGGTTTTCATTTCATAACTTAAAATCGGGAATTCAGGAATTTCATAATAAGTTTGTTTTAATTGCTGCTGTTAAAGCAGCTAATAATGTAGTTATTGTTTGACCGCCTCAGTTACGTCAATGTTTCTTCTCAGGAGCTCGGGAGTACTAATTCGTATACTCCAGTGCAATCTACTGA
Organism: Cyrtodaria siliqua; assembly: GCA_037043455.1. Classification (NCBI taxonomy): domain Eukaryota; kingdom Metazoa; phylum Mollusca; class Bivalvia; order Adapedonta; family Hiatellidae; genus Cyrtodaria; species Cyrtodaria siliqua. The sequence continues at coordinate 25,872 of JAWPHD010003570.1, forward strand.
ATTTTAGTGTTTAATGGTGTCGTAGAGAACATGCTGACCCTGACTCCCTTTCTACTTAGAAAAAGATTATTTTTAACATCACAGATACCCGTATTAAGTTCATAAGGCTAAACCCTACCTACTTTCCCCTAGACCTAGGTTTTCATTTCATAACTTAAAATCGGGAATTCAGGAATTTCATAATAAGTTTGTTTTAATTGCTGCTGTTAAAGCAGCTAATAATGTAGTTATTGTTTGACCGCCTCAGTTACGTCAATGTTTCTTCTCAGGAGCTCGGGAGTACTAATTCGTATACTCCAGTGCAATCTACTGAAGATAATGTTGTTTCGACGCATATCACTCAGTGCAAGATTTTCAAGACGAAAAGCAAAACTGACTTCCAACGATGTACTACACAAACACCATATAAAGCCCGTTTTATTTCCAATTCTAGTTCGTTCTTGCACCATTACAAATATCTCCAAACTTTTAACATCTTTCTTACAATCTCTACTCAGAGTTGTAGTTCCTTGCATACACAAATACATCTCTGTCAACGTCCCATCAAATACCAAGAAGCTTGACAAACGATGAAAAACGATGAAAATGCAAAGTTTCTCGATTGCACTAATATGTTTCTGAATTAACTCAATTCGGGGCTGGAGGGCGTGAGCGGTAGCTAGCATATTTCACTACCGTTCATGAACAATCAAACCGAGACTGCAATATTTCATATGTGTCGAATTCGGCCGTTTCCATAGCTCCACTCTCATACCCATTTTTATATGAAATGCTTTAAATACAAAAGAAAACAATTTTTCGGCTTGAATGTTTTAAATATACAGTAAATTATGCTCAAAATTATACTGCGGTAAAATAAAGGTTTGTACTTTGGCATATCACTTTGGCAATCACTCCACAATACGCACCACCAAATCGTTCAAATAGGGTTACAGTACAACATTTTGCTTACCAGCACTTTCCAGTATCACATAGCTCTTAAAAACATACCTTAAATTAAATTACTAACTTAAAATATATATCCAAATGTAGAAAATAAGTCGTGTTTTTCCGGCTATTTACGTGTCAATCAGCAGCCGATAGTTGCAGGTGTCACGGTGTTGAAGTTCTGTTCACCATTTTGATATTTTAGCTATGGTTATTTGACAAATTAGCATGTGATCGCCTGCTACTTTCTTAGACGTTGACAGAGGTCAAGGGCCGCCTCTGGGAGAGATTGCTTGTCTTACTGCCGTTAAAGATCATGTTAAACGATATTGTGCTAAAGTTTATGAAAACTCTGGGATTAATTTATTTTGGTCTATTAAAAATTCAGGCGACGTTCTTGATAACATTTGCAATAAACGTCAAGCTTTATCTATAAGTACTTATGATTTTTCTACATTATATACTACTTTACCACACCATCTTATCAATGACAAGCTTATTGCTCTCATTCAAAACCGTTTGCTAGGGAAAATACTACGTTTTTGGCCTGTAACAATATTAAAGCGTTTTTTACTAACGGCAGTTTTGACAATTACACTGTGTGGACTTTCCATAAAGTGTGTGACTCACTTATGTTTCCGTTAGATAATATTTTCGTCAGGTATGGAACTACCGTTTATAGACAAATTGTTGGTATCCCTGTGGGTACGAACTGTGCACCTTGTCGCAGATTTGCTTTTATATTGCTATGAAAGGACAATGACTATCACAACCTGACTTCTATGCTGATGTGATTTACAGACTTATAAGATCCTTGGTCATGATCACTTTCATACTATCTGTGTTAAACTTGTTAAAATAGATCATCCTATCAATTTGCAACGCACCACATGCTTGGTGGTGGACCCATTTACAGTTCGCCACTATGCTTTACTCTTTAATTGTGCGATAACCGGACAGGGTGTGGACCCTATGATGACGTCTACCTGAAGCCCAAAAGGACGGTGACGTTTGATTTTTGTCTGCAATCTTGTCTTGTGGTGTCCTCAATGATGTATTCTCTTATTGCTCTGGCCTCTGCCAAGTCAATGAATACCTTCTTTGTGGCTTTCTAGGCTATTGTTGCTTTTTTGAGCATCTTTTTGTTTTACTTATATTGCCTATTAATGCTGCCTTCTTGGTTAGGGATTAGTTAATGGCGGGGATTTCTTTACTTACACTGTCCCGTTTTATTGGGATGACAGTAGGGTAAGTGTGAGGTTTTGTGCACCTTAGAACCTGGTTTAAACCCCCAGCGGCCTTTTTTGCCAGAGACCGTTCCAAGGCGGTAGCCCTATTGTCAACCAGTGGTGTGTTTGTGACGTCATATGCCTTTGTTCTTTGTTGACATTGCCATTCATGAGTGTCCTTTTGCGTGTTTTGGGGTTTACTGTGTTCTATGCCAATATCTCATTCCTAAGTAAAGGTATTGAGCGGAAACCATTTTTCTATTTCCAGTAAAAGTGACCTTGACCCCAGTGACCCCAAATGCAATCTAAAGCTTCTTGTTCATATAAGCTACATATCCATAAAGTTTCAGTCCAATATTTCATTTCTAACTAATGTTATTGAGTAGAAATATTTTTTCTATATTTAGTAAGTGTATTTTGTGTATGTTCTACAATTTGTGTTGTCATGAACATAACTAAAATCGAACAAACGACGTAATGCGAGTGCATTTCACTTATTTCAACGGGTTTATTGAACGGCACGAACAAATTTGAAATCAATCAAACGGAGAACATTTTCCCGCCGCAATGTGGCAAATGTTTCATGCAAACCGCAAACTAAAGTTATTGAGTAGAATATTTTTTTTAGTAAGGGTATTTTATGTATGTTCTACAATTTGTGTTGCCATGAACATAACTAAAATCGAACAAACGACGTAATGAGAGACCATTTCACTTAATTCAACGGGTTTATTGAACGGCACGCACAAATTTGAAATCAATCAAACGGAAAACATTTTCCCGCTGCAATGTGGCAAATGTTTCATGCAAACCGCACGGAAGTTTCTCTCTCGAAGCATATTGTGCACAACATCTTATCCTGTCGAAAGCTAACCTAAAAGTATAAAAAGAATTATACAAAATTAAGACTGATGCCATGCTATTTCGTTATTGTTTTAAACATCCCCTTTACTAGATGCAATGTGTGCTCTAAGAGATGTCTTATGACACTTCATTAAAAGCATTTCTTGCCCATCATTGTGAATGAACGGACGAACGACTAAACGACTGACTTAATGACTGACTGACTGACAGACTGAATGAAGAAATGAATTAACCATATTGTAATTAGTTTGCCATATGATATACCCAATGGCTTTAGTTTCCGTTTTGCTTATTGCATGGTCTGTTCTTGTTGGTGTCATCGCTCTAGAAAACACTTTCCTTTTTCATTAGATCTACCAGTCTATGGTAGACTGTATGAGATATGTAGCTTGCTTTTAATCAAACAGAATTGCTTTCTTGAAGGCCAGTAGACAGTTTCCCGCATTAACACTATTTAAATGTTAAAAAGTGAAAATATACGTACGATATATAAAAACTCTTTTAGCTGACTGCGACTTAATCTTACCATGTATACAAATGTATTGGGTAATTTAGGATTTGATAATGTATGAGTATCACAAGGCGTAAGAGATATAAAATTGTTTTTGTCAATAGTAAAACAGCGATAATTGTATACACAGTTGGAATAGTCGCTTAAATTAATCAACTAAAGCGAATGTTTACAACTCGTTTTCCCAGATTACGTTTCAATCATATTTGGATATAGTAAATATTAAAGAATTTCGAACAGCATTAACTCATCTCAAAGGCCAGAGATTGAATTGGGGTTTAAGGCCCACCAACACGGGAAATTTGATATGGCGCCTAACAGGACTGAACATGCCAGGCTCATCCTCCATTTACATCAAGATACAATATGGAGAATGGGCCTAGAACCTTCTAACCTGCAAAACTGCAGAGTCGCTGCAAAAAGTAGACACTCCATTTAGCCACGGGAGCCACGTTTCCACTTTCGCATACACGGTGCCATGATAAAGACCTTGAATGAGCATGATAAAAAATGGCAAAATGAATATGAATGGGGGTCTTACCCCTCTGAGCTTTTAGTGGTTGTATTCTAACCCCGCAACCACCACACGGGGTGCAGGTAGCTGGAAAACAATAAATAACATCAAGAGAAAACAGAAAACGTCAATTATATAGTTTGCTTGAGGCTGTTTAATTTTTTATTGGATACACATTATACAAAGAACTCAGATTTAGATGTTTCAAAAAGTGTTTTCCGAAAAACAGCAACATGTTTAACTATAGTTATATTCAAATTTGAAAATAAGGAACAACTACGTAATTTAGTTACATATATTGTTAAAGGATTTCAAAAATCATTCAGGAAAAAGTTCTATTTCGATTTTTCAAACGTCAAAGTCCCTGCTGACAAAAACGCACCCTATTAATTAACAAATATTTGTTGTTGTTTTCGCTTTGTTTAACACCCGCCTCAAAACTTAAAATTAGACAAAGAATTATTATATTCTAGATTGGCTTCTGATAGAGACGGAAAACTCTGGTTATATAGATGAAGAAGTAGATAGGAACTCTAAAGATTTGTTTTATATTCTGTTTATTTATGACTCTTTGAAATAATGACAAATCGGAGACCACCATTCAGACGCACAACCATTGATACAATGTACGTGAACGTATTATTATGAGTAAATCATTCCTTAGCCGAATGAAATGCACTCCGTATACAGCAATAATATACGGTAATTATGCTGGAGTGTAAGTTTCTATTGTATACTATAATTTAGGCCATCCTTAAAAATATATTTGTTTGCTGTTTCCCGACCCTGGATTTTATAAGTGGGTAGGTAGGTAGGTAAGTGCTTTTTTTTTTGCCAAGACAGTAAAAACCTTTAGAAATGAAAGAAAAATATACTAAAAGTAGTAAAAAATATATATATCTTAAAGAACTGCTATGAAAAGTTTTGGGTAGGGTCCTTTCTCGTGGGTAGGTAGAGAAACAGCAAACCAACAATTTTTTATGGTCGGCCTTACAATGACATTCACTACATAATTCATAGTGTATAACAGCTCCTTGATATCGGTAAACTGTCCTTGTTGGCGCCAGCATTTTTTCGTTCTGCCTGAAATTTGTAAAAAAAAATCCATATTTTAATGTAATCAATGGATATACTGGGGAGATTTGTATACAATATCGGTGATCTATCCCTGTTAAAATGAAGCCAGCCTTTATTCCGATTTTCGGACAGATTGCATTTTGATTGTCATGTCTTCGAAGTTACCAGTTAAAGATAATGTCGTCTGCAAAAATAATCAATGTCCCGGGGAGCATGTGTTAATTATTATTGTTCATTTCGTAGAAAATGTCATTGATGTTACTGTCGTTGGTGTTACCAAAAATGTAGTTACATCATATACATCATTTTGTAACAGCAAATACATCGTATTGTTATTACTGGATCAAATTTATTTTACAGAAGCATTACGTAATTATCTGATAAAAATACATTCTTAATATGAATGTCAATCTAGTACAGCTTGTAAACAGAGTTGGACTATATATCAATACAATTCATATTAAATTAAAACAAAAAGTAACAGCAAAGACATCTAAGATAACATCAATGACAACCAGATATGCATATTTAGTACACAACTATCTACTTCTGTTGAGGCCAATGGTTAAAACTATTCATCAAAGGGAATGACTATTGACCCGTAGCAGTGAACTATTGACCGAGACGTAGTCACTGCTGAGGGTCAATAGTCATTCCCGAGGATGACATAACACATTTACCATTTCTCATTTTACGAATAAATAAAAGGTGTTGATATCTTATGAAAGGCAAATGATTAAATCATCATTAAGTCATAAAATATTTTATTTTTGTGCAAGTCTGCTTTTAAATGGGATACATTTAATGACGAGAACACCGGTAAACAGATAAAATATCCATAGGAAAACTATTCATAGCCTTAAAAAATCTTATTTGCAAGTTTTTTCTGTTGTTGCTTAGGACTATTCATTAAGCAGACGGTCATAAAAGTTGATGAAGAAATTTGCACAATAAACGTGCGCAGACGCAATTTCCGCCATCGGTCGAAATCACATGCCGGTCGAAAACAGATAGAAAGACGATATATGAAAGAACACATTTTTCGTTCGTCGTCCGCCCGTCCGCCAATCCGCCGTCCGTCCGCCCATTTGCTGTGACTCCGGACGAACGTCTAATAGCCACTCCATGAACTACGGGTCGAGTTCAAAATAAGAGATATTTATCACTCGAAATCTTATTCTCCCGCCGTTGCCCCCGTATTTATCCCTGATTTTTTATGTAAGCGGGGTAAATTGAGGTCAAAGGTCATGATCCGTTTTCACAATATTTAAATAAAAAAAAAGACATGTAATTTTTGAAAAGCATAGTTATTGTGTGTGTGTATGAAACTGCTTTCGGTAATAAGCTAACATGAGCCAAAGGTTCATAGGTTAGGTAATAAATAATGACAACTTTTTCCTTGTCCGAGCGTTCGTTCGCCCATCCGCCGTCTCGTCCGTCAAATCGCCGTTTGTCCATACGGAATATGTTGACCACTCAACGAACTTCGAGTCGAGTTCAACAGTTTGAAAGTATCATAGAGACAGAGGTCATTCGAAAGCATATTTACCTTCCTTTATCGTGGCACCAGTGCTGAGTTCTGATTTTGGATATGACAGGAGTAAATTCGGGTCAACGGTTTCCCAGTTTCACAAGAATTAAATTAAACCAAATGCATGTAAATTATAAAAATCTTATGTCCTGTTTATTTATAAATCATCTTTCGCGTATTATCACACATGAGCCAAAAGCTTAGAGAATGGCTCAGAGATTAACTATTATACAGTGATCACTCCTCGTTGGGTGTCCGTCTGTCCGTCCGCTCATCTGCCACCTCTCCGCCATTTGTCTTGCAAGGCGAGGTATAATTCGTGTTGTTGTTTTATTTACTTTAAACGCTTTTCTCTCAGAAACAGGTTGTTGTTTCATTCATTCATTTATTCATACATTCATTCATTCATTCATTCATTCATTCATTCATTCATTTGTTTATTCCTTCCATTATTCATTCATTCATTCATTTGTTTATTCATTCATTCATTCATTTCATAATACATTAATTCATTCGTTCCACGTATGCTTCAGGGGCCTAGGAATCTTTATGCGGAAAGTCGGTGGTTCTACCCAGGTGCCCGCCCGTGCACGAAAATTGCCCGGAGGGGCACCTGGGGTCTTCCGCCACCAGTAGAAGCTGGAAAGTCGCCATATGACCTTACCTTTGGTGCGACTATAAAATCCAATTCAATTCAATTCCACGTATGCTAATTATTTTTTTAAAAACGCATGACATTTTCCCCGTAGTCGGCTTGCTTATGGTTCTAATACAATTATATAAGCAATAGTTTTTATTAAAATTGCGACAAAAAGATAAATATACCATGAAATAACAAGAAACGTTGAAATTCCACAAAAAACAGGTTTTCCATTTGAAAAGCTTATTACAGTATATTTGTAGAAACAGTGAATTTGACCTTCGCACCACATTCAGTCTCAAGCTTTCTTTCCATATATAAGGTATCTACACAGCAAGTTTTGTTCCAATATCTCATTCTTAAGAAGTTACTGAGCTGAAAATTGTTCTAATTTTGGTAACAATGACCTTGACCACCCCCCCCCCACCCCACACCCCACCACAGTGTCCCCAAATACAATCTCAAACTTCATTTTGATATAAACTACCTGCACCCCACCCCCCACCCCACCCCAACAGTGTCCCCAAATGCAATCCCAAACTTCATTTTGATATAAACTACCTGCACCCCCCCCCCGATATCCCCCCCCCCCCCCCCACAGTGTCCCCAAATACAATCCCAAACTTCATTTTGATATAAGCTACCTGCACACAATTTTATTCTAATATCTCATGCCTTACTCAAGTTATTGAGCGAAACTCTTCCCAACTTTCTTTTCTTCTGTCTTCTTCTTTTTCTCTCTCTCCCTCCACGTCTTTTTTTCTTCTATCGTTTTAATATTATTAGTATCATTGACCTTGACCGTGACCGAAAATCAGGACTTTAGACGGGTTCTGTTCTAATATTGAACGTTTCTTTATTCCAACTGCATGCATTAAACAAATGTGTTAACAGTATTTTGGTTGACATGAAAACTACCAGAAAAATAAAAGTATTTTTCAAACTTTAAAAAATGACTTCCGAACCACGTAAATAACGTTATCTACGGTATTTATACTAGTTAGCAATCCAATGTTAAACGTATCTTGCACCACTGTATAAATTTTGTTATCTTAAATGAATTGAAAACTTACAAAGCCATCATGGTAAATTTTCATTTTCACCTAACAAAACAAGAGGTCAATGACCTTGAAGCCCTACTGATTGATTTTGATTTCAGGAAGTAGTCGCTACAGACTTGTTTTTTGAAAATCTATTTTTAACCGTGGCGGCCATCTTGAATTTCCGGCAGACCTGAAATTTTGCTAGGATCAATTAGACATTAAGAGCAACATTCCTGTGAAGTTTCATGAAAATCCGTCAAGTAGTTTCAGAGAAGTAGTCGCTACAAGTTTTCATTATATAATTCTATGTAAACAAAGATGGCCGCTGGCAGCCATGTTTAACGTCAAATCAAAACGATTTTCGACAAGGACCAACATCATGTCATACTGATCATTTTAGAAAAAGTCCCATATCAATATCTCTTATTGTTTTGAAGAAGTAGTCGCTACAAACTTATTTATTTTAAATCTATTTTTAGCTGTGGCGGCCATCTTGAATTTCCGGCCGACCTGAAATTTTTCTAGGATCAACTAGACATCAAGAGCAACATTCCTGTGAAGTTTCATGAACATCCGTCAAGTAGTTTCAGAGGAGTAGTCGCTACAAGTTTTTACTATATAACTCTATGTAACCAAAGATTGCCACTGGTAGCCATGTTTAACGTCGAATCAAAATAATTTTCCACAAGGATCTACATCATGTCATGCTGATCATTTTAGAAAAAGTCCCATATCAATATCTCTTATAGTTTTCAAGAAGTAGTCGCTACAAACTTACTTTTTAAAAATCTATTTTTAGCTGTGACGGCCATCTTGAATTTCCGGCCGACCTGAAATTTTTCTAGGATCAATTAGACATCAAGAGCAACATTCCTGTATAGTTTCATGACAATCCGCCAAGTAGTTTCAGAGGAGTAGTCGCTACAAGTTTTTACTAGATAACTCTATGTAAACAAAGATGGCCGCTGGCAGCCATGTTTAACGTCGAATCAAAACGATTTTTGACAAGGATCAACATCATGTCATGCTGATCATTTTAGAAAAAGTCCCATATCAATATCACTTATAGTTTTCAAGAAGTAGTCGCTACAAACTTGTATTTTAAAACTCTATTTTTAGCTTTGGCGGCCATCTTGGATTTCACATCAACATGAATTTTTGCTAGGATCAACTAGACTTTATGGGCAACATTTCTGTAAAGTTTCATGAATATCCATCCAGTAGTTTCAGAGGAGTTGTCGCTACAAATAAAAGTTTACGGACAGACGGACGGACGACGGACGCCGCACCACGGCATAAGCTCGGCTGATCTCTTCAGTCGAGCTAAAAACGTGAAAAGGGGTCATGACCTTTAACCTCAATTGTTTCTCGTCACGTGCAAACGGTACCATGAAAAAGGCTAGGATGTAACCTTTAAATGATACCGAACATTTTGCTCCTCGCAAAATGTTGAACTCGAGCCTTAACTAGAGCAGATAGGCTAAAGTGGCCTCCAGACTAGATGTGCACACGCAGCATGCATTACAAACTGTTGCCATTAATCGTATACAGTCATAACTGTGATGCAAAACTGATAATAAGTCTGAAATCGTCTTTGGTGTTACACAATGTGTCGTTGAAGTTATCAGTTTTCACTACAACACCAGTTAATACCTAATGGTTTGATGTTTCTATTAAAACAGATGTGCCAATGTTACATTCATTCCAAAATGACGCCACTACACGTCTACTGTGAAAACTGTGACGGACAACTGATAATATTTCTGGTGTGGTCATTGGTGTTTCAAAATACGTCGTTGATGTTACCGCAGTGTATGTGCTGTTACCAATTCAATTCAATTCAAAATGTTTTATTTACCGCTACGTATTTGTGATATAGTGGTAAAATTGATATTATGTAAATATCACATCCTCTTGTGGGTGCCAGTAGATGTTATTAACCCAAGAATGTATCATTTCGAGGGTTGATAATATCCACTGGCACGCTCAAGAGGATGTGATATTTGTTTTATATACCGAACACATACTCCTAATATACTAATATACTCGATAATGAAGAAAAAAATATTGTTGTTGTTGAAAAAATCTATTTTTAGAACTGAGCTTTTCAAAAAGCTAGCGGGCTGATATTTTGCGCTATCACCCGCTATGACGCGTGGAGGGTGATAGCGCGAAATATCAACCCGGCAGGGTATGGAGATTTTACATGGATTGTTTACAGGGAGGTATAATAATGTCATATTTTAGTTTTCCATTTCTATTTAAAATGTTATGGTTTGATTTAGGGCTAGATAATGCTTAATCTTTTTTATTTTGTTAAAGTTATTTAAAATTGTTATGGGAAAAAGCAACATTTGACGGAATTTGTCACTTTTAACAATGATAAAGGTATTTAGTTTTGATGTGTACACAGTAATGTATGGGTCACGTTAGTGTGATATTTTACTTTAGTTTTAACCGTTTAAATGTATCAAACATGTTCGGTAACATCACAGACACATGACACACGGGTTGTTGCTGCTTTAAATAGTAATAACATATTTATGTAAAGCTCTGTGTTTGCATCTTCTATGTTTTGACTGTCCACATTTTCGTTTATGCTGTATTTATAATAAAATTTAGTTTGACGCATATTCGGTTTTGCATTTTTGTTCCAAATCTGATCTCTCCGTTTTTTGAAAATGACCCAAATATCATTAAACTTTATCATATGGGTAAGAGGTTTCAATAGGTCAAAGGTCATGGTCTTGACCCGGTAATGAAAAACCTACGCCACACTGCAACTCCTCTTCCCCTACAGCAAATCCGATGAAACTACAAGGGCTGACAGAATTTGGTCTGAAGATAACCGCTATTCAGTTTGAGGTCAGGAGTTCAAAGCTCAAGTCCATCGTGACCTGATCATGAAAACCCTTGTCCGCCCTGTAACTCTTCTTTTCAAAAAGATAATCTCACAACTCTTCATGGTTTGACTGCCGGTGGTGTGATGATCTCTTTGTTCTAAAATAAATCTAGTTATTACTTGTTTTTGGAATTTAATTGAATTGGGGTTTTAAGGCGCATCAACACATGAAAGGTTATATGGCGCCTAACCGGAATGAACATGCAAGGCTCATCCTCCATGTGAATTGAGATAAAATATGGAGAATGGGCCTAGAACCTTCTCACCTTCAGAAAAACAGAGTTGCTGCAAATTCTTTTGTAGACATTCCATTTATGCTGGAGCCACGTTTATTGTTTTTCTGCCACTGCTCTAGTGATTTGAGCGAGATGGCACCTGAAACAGTGCAGGGGTCATGATGAAGACCTTTAATGAGCATGAACAAAACATAACGGGATCTGGATTCCACCTTGAAGCACATACTACTTTGCTATATGTCTAAAATCTATAATCCAAAATGTAAATAATACGGCAATTTTCGGTACATGTATTAATTAACATATACTAGAAGGCCACGGCTGCATGTGGTGCCCTATATTAAACAAGTCCAAATTGGACTAGATTTTGATTTGACCAACACCAGTATCAATCCCATGTGTTATTCGTTCCTTACGTGTATTTAATATTTAATTTAATTAATACAAATAAGGTCACAGCAACCCGAAATTTGCAGATGATGTTAGATACATATAAGGAACATTATGGTGGAGATTTGTGAAGAAAGGAGAAAGATACGCATGTCATAGCGGTGACCGGACGTGACCTATATTTCGTCAAAGGTAGGTCACAGCGACCCAAAATTATGAACATGGATGTTAGATGCATCATATGCAAATGTTTAAGGGTTATGAAAAGGGTCATTACTCTGCATTGGACAATTGGTAAGAAAGAACTGTACCAAGTCTCATCACCAATATTTTGCCAAGTTATAAGTTATGTTAGGTTGCCAAGTTACTCTTAACATTGAATGTCTCAACATACACAATGTACGTTATCAACCTAGTTAATGCTGGTTCAGAAGACCAGTGGATGTATTATAGAAGACCAGTGGATGTATTATAGAAGACCAGTGGATGTATTACAGAAGACCAGTGGATGTATTATAGAAGACCAGTGGATATATTATAGGAGACCAGTGGATGTATTATAGAAGACAAGTGGATGTATTATAGGAGACCAGTGGATATATTATAGAAGACCAGTGGATATATTATAGGAGACCAGTGGATGTATTATAGAAGACCAGTGGATGTATTATAGAAGACAAGTGGATGTATTATAGAAGACCAGTGGATGTATTATAGAAGACCAGTGGATATATTATAGGAGACCAGTGGATGTATTATAGAAGACCAGTGGATATATTATAGGAGACCAGTGGATGTATTATAGAAGACCAGTGGATGTATTATAGAAGACCAGTGGATATATTATAGGAGACCAGTGGATGTATTATAGAAGACCAGTTGATATATTATAGGAGACCAGTGGATGTATTATAGAAGACCAGTGGATATATTATAGGAGACCAGTGGATGTATTATAGAAGACCAGTGGATGTATTATAGAAGACCAGTGGATATATTATAGGAGACCAGTGGATGTATCATAGAAGACCAGTGGATGTATCATAGAAGACCAGCGGATGTATTATAGAAGACAAGTGGATGTATTATAGAAGACAAGTGGATGTATTATAGAAGGGGGGGGGGGGGGGGGGGGGGGGGGGTGGGGATGTTGTAGATAAAGACTATAAAGTATGCAACTGAAAATGTAACAACTATTCTGTGTCTTTTTGGGATATTTCAGAATATTTTAAAGAAACCTGGGATTAAAATTTAAACATATTTATGATTGTTGCGACATGAGAAAACCAACCCGCTTAATAACGGCAAAATTACACTACAAAGTCGTTTATCAAAACTCCATCCAGGTGTTAAACTACCAGTGATTGAATGTCTGAATTCTCAAAATATTTAAGTTGTATATATACCTCATCGTCAGTATGTTTAGAAACGATGTATATCTGTTGTAAAAATAGCCTTTTGATGACTTAAACGTTATAGTATCAAAGGGGAGGCAAGTTGAGCATGCATAAACATGTTTTTAACTTTAGATGGTGCTTGCATATAAGATTAAAATATGTTCTAAAGTGTCATTTTATTTCTAATATGTAGGCCGCATTTGAAATTTTGGATTACAAAAATCATAATTCAATGTACCTGAATATTTGTCGAAAGTAGTATGTATGTGGGTTGTTGTTGTTGTTGTTGTTTGTGGTGGGGACGAATTGGGGTTCATGTATGCATAATGTATGTTAAGAAGAGTTGTTATAGCATGTAGATAATCACATAACTAACCTTGTATTCCATTTGTGTCACAGATCATCACATAATTAACATTGTATTCCATATTTTGTCACAGATCATAAAATAATTATTTGTGTCACAGATTATATCTAATTAAGGCCTAAATTAAAATATTGTTTGTTTGCCCTTTACCTACCCAGCAAGAAATCACTTGGTAGGAAATTAGGCAAATTATTTTATTTTATTTGATAAAACTTGCATGTTTTTTAAAATGTTATAATTTAACATGTATGTATAGTTAATGTGTGCTATTACAATACATAACACTGTAAGGATGACTGCTGTTACATGTACCAACTTTGTACACTTGTGTATTGCTTGTTGTAATCATCGTAGAAAATAAAAAATAAAAATAAATTATTTTTTTAGAAGCGCTAAAAATTCGGGTCGGTAGGTAAAGGACAAATAAACAATATTTTAATTCAGGCCTAACCTTGTATTCCATTTATATTACCCCATTGACGGGACTGCGGGTGTGATTTAGATGCCATGTTATTTTCTGTCTTATGTATGGACCAATAATTGGCAATTTTAAAATATTTTGGTAAACCCACCTTTGTTTCCAAGTTCAGTAATTCGTGTATTTACATGTTTCCTGGATTATTTAGTTATCAGTTTTAGAAAATTGTACTTCGATTAGCTGAATTGGGTTGTACAGCACACCAATACTAGAAGGCCACATTGAATTGGGTTGTATAGCACACCAAGACTAGAAGGCCACATTGAATTGGGTTGTATAGCACACCAAAACTAGAGGGCCACGTTGAATTGGGTTGTATAGCACACCAAAACTAGAAGGCCACGGCCTACATGTCGAGCCCTATTATAAAGACGTCCAGATTTTTTATTTGACCAACACCAATGTCAATCCCAAGAAATATTCGTTCCTTACATACTTAATATTTAATTTATCTAATGTCATTAACAGTGGGGGCTGCATGTCTTAGTGTCCTATATTTCGTCGAAAGTAGGTCACAGTCTCCCGAAATTGTGCAAATGATGGGATAAAGTTTGGTGAACATCCTGCAAGAAAGAAGCAATATACGCAGGTCGTAACCGAAGCCGGACGTGACCTATATTTTGTTGAAAGTTGGACACAGTGACCCGAAATTGTGTAAATGATGTTGGATCCATGTAATGAACATTCTGGTGGAGTTTGCTGAAAATCCTCAAGTAAGAAGACACAGCCAAACCATCTTCAATGTTGAGAATTTTCAAAAACTTGAATAAGGGTGAAAGAATTATCAAAATCGGATGATAAAGACAGAAGATATGATCATTTGAAGTTTCTATTGAAAAGGACATGGAAGCCGCCGTTTTGAGAGCTATGACATCACAGTTCTAAATGACCATATATGGAATATTTATAAATATGAACATTTACTGATTTAGAGGAAAAATGACAGCAACTGTATGAAAAATATGCAAACTTAATGACAATAATGCTTTATATGACCATAGTAAAATATTTTGCATTCATTTTCTTTGCTTTAAATGATATTTATCAATATTCCATATATGGTAATTTGGAACTATGAAGTCAAAGTTCTAAAAATGGCGGCTCCCCTAACCGTTTTAGAACAACCTTCAATTTTTCATATTTTTTTTGTTTATCATCCGATTTTGATAATTATTTCACCTTGTGTCAAGTTATTCAGAACTCTCAATAACAGAGCTCGTTTGGCTATGTCGCTACATTCCCTTTAAGAAATGAGAATTGGACGCACGGACGGACTAACGAACGAACAAACGATCTGTAATACATACACTCGGACGGCATTTTGTTCGTAAGTTGATATCCGTAAATGCGCTTGACAAAAAGGTTATACAGCGCCAACAGGAATGAACTATTGCCATTTACACGGAGGTAAAAATATGTAGAATGGGCCCAGAACCTTCTCACCTGCAGAACTGCAGAGTTACTGCATATTCTGTTGTAAATACTCCGTTTTTTGCTGGAGCCACGATCATTGTTTTCTGCCACCACTTTAATAGCACCTGAAACAATACAGGCATCATGATGGCCATCTTTTAAAAAAAAACACATAAAGAATTACAAAATGAAAATACATTTGGAGGGATTTTACTCCTCATCCGGGGTAAGCATGTCCTGTTCTTGCTAGGGAACCACACGGAGTGTACTTCAATGACAAAACCAGTACTTCTGTAAGTCACATAGCCCCGCATGAATGACTGATTTATAAAGCAAAAATGCTGCAATTCGTCAGGTTTTATCCAGACATAACATGTTCATTAACAATAATTCAACTGGTACAAACAAGACACAGTAGGTACTTTCATATCCGATTACTTCCCTTTGGCCATGGGTTCCCTATAGCCCATAATCATTAGGTAAACACTTTATAGTTTCCAGTTACTTCCCTTTGTCCATAAATTCCTTATAGCCCATTATTAGGTAAACTTTTTAGTTCTTTTATCTGTAAGTCTATATATATCAATTACCTGTATTAAATATTATGATTGTAAATAATTAGTATCGTATGTGTTAGAGGTATGTATGGACATGTATCAATATTGTATAATACATTAATTCAGTGGTTTATTACGTCTCTGATTAATTTCACCAGTGAGGGCGAGTGAATGTGTAAGCTGGTACTTTTAAGTAGATTGTTGATTTCTTTAAGGGTTTAAGCGTAATGGTATTATTTCCCATTCACAGAAAGGAAAAACAGAAGTTCCTGTTAAGCTATTGTCATGAAATTGCCGTTACTTTTTCTGTTTAACAGACTAAATTATTGACCTCGATACAGAGTTGCAGGCCTTTATTTACAACCCCACATAACCCTGTGACATGTGCAATAGATGCGCATTTTATTTTGATATTACCAGATATTTTATATGCATACTAATCATTCATCGAATCCAGCCTCATCGGCACACAGGGCGTACCTTTACCCCAGCTGTTGTTGTCCAGCGTGACTTTGCATTTCCTTCCATCGTTCCGTAGTCTGTCAGTCCGTTGCCATTTTCTTTTTCAATAACTTTAACATTTATAATCTGATCTTCATGCAACTTTAGGACAAGGTTTATGGCCATAATATAAAAAAAATATAAAAATATCTAGGTCAAGTTCAACAACCGGGTAAATCGGTGCCTATGCCGGAGTTAGGGCCTTCGGATTTTTCAATATCGACTTTTGTTTCCGACCAATAACTTTTAATATTTATAATCCAATCTTACTTTAGCACAATGTTTATGGCCATAATATCTAGGAAAAGTTCGATAACCAGCCAGATCACACCTATAATGCCACTGTTTAAGGACCTCGGATTTTTTAAGTGATTATTTCCACTCAACATTTATAATCCAATCTTGACTCTTGGTGTCAATGTTTAGGGGCATAATATGTGGGCCACGTTTGATAACCAGCCAGATTGCATCTATCATGCCTGAGTGATGGCCCTTTGATTTTTTTAAATTGATGATTTTGCGGTTTCCGTTCAGTAACTTAACATTTATAATGGCAATAATATATTGGTCAAGTTTGATAACCAGGCAGATCGCACCCATAATGCCATAGTTATTGCCATTGGATTTGTTTAATTTTCCGACTTTTGAGGTAATAACTTTAATTTATAATTCAATCTTGGTGAAACTTTAGGACAATGTTTACGGCCGAAATATCTAGATCAAATTCAATAACCAATCAGATTGCACCTATAATGCCAGAGTTAAGCCCTTGAATTTTATAAATTGAAGATATTTTCAGTTTCCGCTTAATTATATTAACATTTATAGTCCAATCTTGAAGAAACTTTAGGACAAAGTTTATGGCCACAGTGTTTGATAACCAGCCAGATGACACCTATCACGCCAGAGATACCGCCCTTGGATTATTTTAAATTGAAGAGTTTTGCGGTTTCCACTCCATAACTTCAACATTTATAATCAAATCTTGATTAAACTTTGCGGTTAATGTTTATGGGCATTATATCTTGGCCAAAGTTGATAACCAGTCAGATTGCACCTATCATCTTGGCCAATGTTGATAACCAGTCAGATTGCACCCATCATCTTGGTTGATAACCAGTCAGATTGCACCTATCATCTTGGCCAAAGTTGATAACCAGTCAGATTGCACCTATCCTCTTGGCCAATGTTGATAACCAGTCAGATTGTACCCATCATCTTGGCCAATGTTGATAACCAGTCAGATTGCACCTATCATCTTGGCCAATGTTGATAACCAGTCAGATTGCACCTATCATCTTGGCCAATGTTGATAACCAGTCAGATTGTACCCATCATCTTGGCCAAAGTTGATAACCAGTCAGATTGCACCCATCATCTTGGCCAATTTTGATAACCAGTCAGATTGCACCCATGATCTTGGCCAATGTTGATAACCAATCAGATTGCACCTATCATCTTGGCCAATGTTGATAACCAGTCAGATTGCACCCATCATCTTGGCCAATGTTGATAACCAGTCAGATTGCACCTATCATCTTGGCCAATGTTGATAACCAGTCAGATTGCATCTATCATCCTGAAGATATAGCTCTTTGATTTGTAAAGTTGTTAATACATATCATCTAGTTTACTTGCAGTCCCTATCAGGTGGTGAACCATAAACCTCTGAATTTACTTGTTTATTTTCCAAGGACAGAATAATGGAATAGATATTGGTGTGAGGTGACATTGTTATTTAAAAACACAATGTCACATTTAAACTATTCAAGCACATGTGTTTACTAAAAGGACAACTGACAGTCATAGGAGAACAAAATCAGCGAAACACTCGATACAATCCGCCTTCATGATTAAATTACAATGGAAAGTAATTGGTAGAATGTAAAGAATTAACAAAGACAAAGGCTTGTGTACTGGTCATCTATTTGTTTATTTACTGTACGAGTGGCTTTAATTCTGACCACAATATATCTTCGTAAATGACAGTTTTCTCCAATAATATCACATTAAAAACTAACTTGCATCAGTTGTTTTTTACAAAATAACAGATGTAATAAACTGCTGTTTAAAGGGACACCCGGCAATCTTGAAGTCTCTATTTAACATTCAATCAGCATCTCAATTTATTAATCCTTTTGACTTTAAACTGTTTTGCATACAGGTTTTAGTTTTCATTGTTTCGTCTTATTCTACCACAGGTCTAAATATATTATTGGTGCAATATAATCAACAGTTAGTAAATGTAAAAACAATTTGCTTTATACTCTTCTTATAATTAATATTAATGACTGAACAAATGCAAGTTACGTAGAAAAGCTAACAGCCGTTATCAAGATTGGCGTGTGTCTCTTTAATGATAAGTTTTAAATAAAGTTTGTGCATGATATTATACGTTATTAAAGGTTCAACAGAATTACTGGCTGTGTACCAGATTACGTCATATTACCGGTAATGTAGGTTCTTTATCAAATCTAAATTTATATCTGAATCAAAAACAGTTCTCATAAATACTTTTGCCAGCAGAGAAGCTTAACTCTTTGCCATAAATAATCTGTGTTTACATTGTTTCTATTCTTGGTAAAAGTGTCATGCGACCGTTACTAACTATAATCTGATTTTGGCCTGTCTTCTGCACGGTGTGTAGTAGTTATCATCTTCAATTAAGACCGAAAAACCTGCTTGTGGGATGATGAAAACGTGTCTAGTTAATTAAAACATACATATATCAACTGCATTTGATTACAACATAAGAAATGTCACTGTGACAAATGCCCCCAAGTATTTGTCAGTATTTCCACAAGACCAGGGGTTTGCGTGAGACACGTCATCTTCTTATGGGGAACATTTCTGCCAGGTTATATGAAAATCCCTCAGCCGATGACAAAGTTATACACCGGACACAACTAATATGACTTCATTCAAATACAGGGTCATCTTCTGACCTCTAAATGTGACCTTGACCTGTAGCTACTGACCTGGATTTTGCTTGCGCGACACATAGTCCACTTTTGACTATGAAGTTATTTGAAATTCCCTCCATGAATGTCAGAATTATATGGACACAAAAGAACATCTTTTTGACCTCTGACCTCCAAGTGTGACCTTGACCTTGAAGCTCCTGACCTGGATTTTGCGCGTGACATATCGTCTTGTGTTGAACACTTGTGGCAGGTTATTTGAAAATCCGTTCATGAATGTCAGAGTTATTAACTGAACACGAAAGCACTTCTTTTTGACCTTTGACCTCTAAGTGTGACCTTGACCATGGAGCCACTGACCTGGATTTTGTCCGCAATATGTTGTCTTGTTGTGGTAAGCACTTGTGCCAAGTGATTTGAAAATCCGTTCAGGAATGTCAGAGTTATTGACCGGGACAAACGGACGGACTGACAGACGGTGCCACTAAAAAATGTCTACAATTTAATATGATTTTTCAATATGAATTTTTATGCACATGCACATTAGCGTGATTCCCTCGGCTGTCATTTGTCTAAAGAGATTGTTAAATGTTTTAAAATAAATTGTTTTCTCTCCAATCGGCTGATGATAGTGTCTAGTGATTTGCAATGGGGTTGAAAAATAATCACAACATTAACTGTTTTCTTGATAATGACGACATCTGGTGAATGACAATATTTGGACCTGTGTTCTGTATATGAGAAAAATTAAATATATAAATGTTTACTTTTTCGTAACTTAGTAACTTATAGCATAATTATATAGAATTATATTTTACATCATTCCAGGTTTTTAACATCAGCCTACCAATAAACATTTTGTGTGCATGTGTATAAAACCAATGTCCGTAACACAGTGTGGAAGCCAAACATTTTCAACATGGAGAGCAGGAAGTATTTGTTAGATATTCCACTCCCAACATGTAACAAATACCCCATCCATTTGAGTAGAATGACCAATCCAACGGTCATCAATCTGAGTCTGGCCCGGCATCGACGAACGTCATCAAAATAGACTCCACTTCCACAGTATCCTCCTGTAAAAGAAATAAAAAAAAGTTATACCAACTAAATTAATTAAACATTTCATTGACATCCCATAACTGCTAGCTGTACTGATTTGTTTACTTTTGGATCTGTACATCAGTGGTATGTAGTAGTCACATCGTATGGTGGCGCCTTGAACTGTCGCAAGTCAGAATTACAATACTGGGTTTAACAGGGGTGTCATTAAGAGGCGGTAGGCGGGGATTTGCCCCTGCTACTTTGACTGGTTTACCTGGCTACCATGATTACTTTTACTAGTATTTAATTCAAGTATCGATCAAAACACCCGGCTACTCTGCTCTATGGGCCGCTTACTTTATATAAAGTTGACGACACCCCTGGGTTTACCTGTTTTCTAATGCATTTCATTGTTCACTTTACAAATTCTCATAATTTCCACACCAAAGTAATATTCATCAATAATTAATAATAATTAATAATAATTAAACAAAAACACGAGGTCATGCACATGCACTTTTTATATACATACGTTATCCTTCTTTAAAAATTATGTATATATTTTTTATTTATTCCATACGATTCATGAAAGTATAATGCATTCACACTTCTCGATAAAATAAAATCTGTCATTCACTCAAAAACAACAAATATCCTCTATTTATCTATTTCCATAATATAACAAACTGTTTAACAAATATCAAAGTGATGAACAAACCCAGCTAAGTCTCTTTCCTACTGATTTTTCCGCCGTCAGTTACTACGCCTTGCACAACAGGTTAGAGTTTCCCCATTTTGTGACAAGCGAAGACGGTAGCGACATCACAGACATTTCCGCACTCACTGACCTCAATCGAAGGTTCACCTCGTGAGACGCTGTTGTCAATCAATTATGACACGGCTGGGGGAAAAATGCGTGTTACTACCTACACGCGGTGTATAAAATGTACATACAACTCGACTCACTAGTATTGTTTATGTTCATCATGACCACGCCATTTTTTGTGTGGCTTTTGTGGCTTTTTCGTAAAAAGGGCTGGTAAGGTCAGAGAAGGCTCGGATAAATAAAACGTGACCGAAAATGGTGGTACATTTCCCCGGGTACTTTAATCAGGACCCGTTTATATTACACGTCTACCTACAGTGCCTGCCTAATTTAATGTTGCAAAAGCTCATAGTTCCCAAGATCTAAATATGTGTAATTTCATCATCCAGAAAGCTTATTACAGAAAATCCTGACAGTTGTGGTATTTTTTCACTGAGAAAAAAGTCATATCCCATTGAATACCATTTATGGCAATATCTATCAAGGCTCCCCGCTCCAATCCACATTAATGTCAATGTTTTCCTCGCTGCCCAATTCTTCCGAAAAAAGTCAGGTTTCATTTCACTACGCGACACGAAATGAAGTTATATAAATCTAAAACAATAACACGGTGCCGAGCAGAAACAATGAGGGCAGAACAAATGTTTGACATGCATTTTGACAGATCAATCTGGTGACGTTCAGTTTTCATTGGTCAACAGTTACACGCTAGCAATCTCGGGCCAATCGGAACTGATCAAGCAGGCTCTCAAAAGGCCACGTTTGATCAGGGTCTTGATGTGCTTTAAATAAATCATGTCCAGGTAAACATTTGTCATTTTTAACGGGGCGAGAAAGGTCAAGACTGTACAATAACAGACGAAATTTTGATTCAGCGCAAAGTGGAGTTTCTCTAATCTGTTTTGCAAGGCGTATATCACTTTAAAATGAAGCAGAAAAAACCTATATTCCTGACCCTCACCGTTTTTTCCGTGTCTTTTTCCATCTCCTGTACAACTACTGGCCCACTGGAGGATTCCTCACCGCTAGACACTTCCACGACGGCATCACATTCCCCTTCTGCAGGTGCTGTACCCTCCACTGCTGTACCGGACAACATTCTGGCTGGTATACCATCACTAGTCTCCATAAAGCTAGTGCCAGCAGTCGGCTCGACTTGTTTCACTTTATCACCACTTCCATGATTGGTATCGCCAGAAAGATTTTGAGAGTCCTCTTTATATTTAACAGCTTGTCTACCAGAGGACACAGCATCTACATCAACAATTCCACAATCAGGATCCTCCTCATCGTCATCTGTTTCCATAGAATCCAATTCTGAATCCGGGTCAGAATCACGTACATTTTTACTGACAACTTTAGTAATAACAACATCATCATCACTTCCATCAGTACTCGTATCAACATTTGCAGGTCTCTTTCTGCTTGGGCGATTGTTTGAACTGTTTAGGCCACTCCAGCTGGCTGTCACATGATCACTTGCTCCGCTTACTTGGACAACACTGTCACTCCCATTTACTTTTTCTATTTCACCAATATGGCCGAAATTAAATACCTCTGCTGTCACAGGATCACTAGCTGCACCTACTTTCACAACAGATTCACAAATGATTGGTCCATTCAAGCAAGGCACCCTGGGATGGATTATGGGCTCTAAGATTCGCATTGTCTCTACACAGAATGATGAAATCTAATAAAATAAAATTTATGTATTATTGTTGTGTTTTTTTAAACTGCATACATGACATTATGACAAAACTGTGTGCTCTCAGAATAAAACTTTTACTAACGGGGGCGAGATATATCCAGACACAATATAAAGCACTAAATCAACATTCTCTATAGTACTCTATAGTATTAAAACACTCAATCAACATTCTCTATAGTACTCTATAGTACTCTATAGTATTAAAACAGTTTTCTTGGAATGTGGTTTAACATTGTTTTTAAGCACGCTAGGCCAAATAATTATGACGGTCAATGTTTTTGTGGTAGAGAAATACCACTCCATATTTCCTGGGTAGAACGAGAACTGTATATATCCTGCCATCCGTAATAACCCACACTTCTCCACTTGATAAGTCAAGCTCCCAGTGGGATTCAAACCCGCAGCGGCGAGAGGCGAGCACATTTTAGACGAAATTAAAAAATAGTTTGAGTGCACATTTATTTGTCTCCAATACCGCTCGTAAGGGTATTTAAACAATATAATGTGACGCCAAACACCAGTATTGGGTGTTGCTATTATAAAGATTAGAACAATATAATGTGACACCAAACACCAGTATTGGGTGTTGCTATTATAAAGATTAGAACAATATAATGTGACACCAAACACCAGTATTGGGTGTTGCTATTATAAAGATTAGAACAATATAATGTGACACCAAACACCAGTATTGGGTGTTGCTATTATAAAGATTAGAACAATATAATGTGACACCAAACACCAGAATTGGGTGTTGCTATTATAAAGATTAGAACAATATAATGTGACACCAAACACCAGAATTGGGTGTTGCTATTATAAAGATTAGAACAATATAATGTGACACCAAACACCAGTATTTGGTGTTGCTATTATAAAGATTAGAACAATATAATGTGACACCAAACACCAGTATTGGGTGTTGCTATTATAAAGATTAGAACAATATAATGTGACACCAAACACCAGTATTGGGTGTTGCTATTATAAAGATTAGAACAATATAATGTGACACCAAACACCAGTATTGGGTGTTGCTATTATAAAGATTAGAACAATATAATGTGACACCAAACACCAGTATTGGGTGTTGCTATTATAAAGATTAGAACAATATAATGTGACACCAAACACCAGTATTGGGTGTTGCTATTATAAAGATTAGAACAATATAATGTGACACCAAACACCAGTATTGGGTGTTGCTATTATAAAGATTAGAACAATATAATGTGACACCAAACACCAGTATTGGGTGTTGCTATTATAAAGATTAGAACAATATAATGTGACACCAAACACCAGAATTGGGTGTTGCTATTATAAAGATTAGAACAATATAATGTGACACCAAACACCAGTATTTGGTGTTGCTATTATAAAGATTAGAACAATATAATGTGACACCAAACACCAGTATTGGGTGTTGCTATTATAAAGATTAGAACAATATAATGTGACACCAAACACCAGTATTGGGTGTTGCTATTATAAAGATTAGAACAATATAATGTGACACCAAACACCAGTATTGGGTGTTGCTATTATAAAGATTAGAACAATATAATGTGACACCAAACACCAGTATTGGGTGTTGCTATTATAAAGATTAGAACAATATAATGTGACACCAAACACCAGTATTGGGTGTTGCTATTATAAAGATTAGAACAATATAATGTGACACCAAACACCAGAATTGGGTGTTGCTATTATAAAGATTAGAACAATATAATGTGACACCAAACACCAGAATTGGGTGTTGCTATTATAAAGATTAGAACAATATAATGTGACACCAAACACCAGTATTTGGTGTTGCTATTATAAAGATTAGAACAATATAATGTGACACCAAACACCAGTATTGGGTGTTGCTATTATAAAGATTAGAACAATATAATGTGACACCAAACACCAGTATTGGGTGTTGCTATTATAAAGATTAGAACAATATAATGTGACACCAAACACCAGTATTGGGTGTTGCTATTATAAAGATTAGAACAATATAATGTGACACCAAACACCAGTATTGGGTGTTGCTATTATAAAGATTAGAACAATATAATGTGACACCAAACACCAGTATTGGGTGTTGCTATTATAAAGATTAGAACAATATAATGTGACACCAAACACCAGTATTGGGTGTTGCTATTATAAAGATTAGAACAATATAATGTGACACCAAACACCAGTATTGGGTGTTGCTATTATAAAGATTAGAACAATATAATGTGACACCAAACACCAGAATTGGGTGTTGCTATTATAAAGATTAGAACAATATAATGTGACACCAAACACCAGTATTTGGTGTTGCTATTATAAAGATTAGAACAATATAATGTGACACCAAACACCAGTATTGGGTGTTGCTATTATAAAGATTAGAACAATATAATGTGACACCAAACACCAGTATTGGGTGTTGCTATTATAAAGATTAGAACAATATAATGTGACACCAAACACCAGTATTGGGTGTTGCTATTATAAAGATTAGAACAATATAATGTGACACCAAACACCAGTATTGGGTGTTGCTATTATAAAGATTAGAACAATATAATGTGACACCAAACACCAGTATTGGGTGTTGCTATTATAAAGATTAGAACAATATAATGTGACACCAAACACCAGTATTGGGTGTTGCTATTATAAAGATTAGAACAATATAATGTGACACCAAACACCAGTATTGCAGGGTTCTCCACAGGATTATTTTCAAGCATAGTGGCATTTAGCGTGTGCTGGGGGAGGGTACGGGAGGGGAAAACCCCCTCCTGTGTTCGTTTTTTTTGGCTTTTGGTAACTGCCTGTATTGACGGTGAGGCACTCTTTTGTGTGATATAAGTGATGTTAGGAAGCCATATATAATTATATATTTATGATAATAAGCAATATAATAAATAATCCATGTTTTAAGACTTTTATTTAAAAAAAAAACTCATAAAAATATTTACTAAAATAATTTCATACACAATAATACATACACAATAATACAACACAACATCAACACAACATGCAGCATCTGAAATACATACAATAAACAATAATAAATAATCCATGTTTTAATACACGATGAAGAAGAAAACATACAAAGATTTATTATAAGTTTATACACAATAATACAACACATCATGCACACATATAATACCATCAACTACACAATATTCATCCCTGGAAATAAAACAGCACATTTGATAATACTTAAAAAATATAACCTTAGCACTCAAATAAATAAAACACAAGTTAGCCCATTCAATGTCTTGACTTGTACATATTAGCTAGCAGTTCCTATTCAGATGCTTGACCTTCTAGGTCTGGCCATGTGCCATTCTTCCACTGCCCTGTCATATTCAAACTGATGGAGGTGGGCCCTTGTTACTGCCAGCAGTGCATTGAGAACTCTGTTACACAGAGTTGACCTGTGCTGTCTTAATTCAATCTGCTGTTGATGTTGGAAGAAGCAGACCAACAGCTGCAATATTGTACAAGTTGGGGTGAGACTCCTGTAGCTCTCTGTCATTCTTTGTAACCTCCCTCACTTGTCTCCACTCGATCATCATTGAATCTTCATCCTGGTTAAAGTGGCGGGCCAAGGTCTGAAGAAACATATATAAATAATTTAATATATTATAAATATATAATAGACCAACACGCTTAATAATAGTAATAACTGAATTATTTTTGTTTTATTTTGTAAGTAATTTCTAGTATTTTTGTTTTCAAAATATTGACAAGCTTTGAAGTAAACAGATAAATAAACTACCTTCATTTCTTCTTTTCTTTTTTCAAATGACCAGATATTATCCCAAAATTGCTATTTATTTTATTTATTAACGCACAAACTTAAATCAAATGACAATCAAAACAATTATACTTACTTACGCAAAACAAACAAACTCTTGCACATCACATCTTTCATTTCCGTCTTGAACAATACACGTTAGCCGATACACAAACTGCCAATATTAACAAACTTTCCAGTTCAACTGCTTTAAGTTACATTCTCCCATCACAATTATCTCCCAATTACTGATTAATCCACAACAACCCGACATAATCCAATCAACTCGTGATAATTGCAATTTGTTGTCAACAATCCACTAATCACACAGCGTGTTATCGCACGTTCTGCATACTGCATAGATCAGTCACGTGTTACTTGTGTGTATTGTTTGACGCGAGTTTATGAATTTGTGTACGGTGCGCATAAGGGTTTTTAAAGGCGGTGTTTGCCTTCAGATCAAAGCACCGCGCTCTGGTTTTTAAGCATAGCGGCGCAGTTTAGGCACCGCGGGATGTAAGATTTTGGAAGTCAAGCGTAGCGGCTCCGCTATGCTTAAATGGCCTGTGGAGAACCCTGTATTGGGTGTTGCTATTATAAAGATTAGAATTTTCAAGTTCTTAATATAATATCATCCGGCAATAGTATCCAAGTTCTTAATATAATATAATCATTCAGGCAATAGTATCCAAGTTCTTAATATAATACAGTATCCACGTTTTTAATATAACAATCAGGCAATATAGTATTAAAGTTTTTAATATAATAATCAGGCAATAGTAGTTTTGAATACAATATAATCAGGCAGTGTTATCCAATTTACCAAATCCAGTTTTAAAGCCCAAGTCTACATCTATAAATCCAAAAAGAAGTGCTACACAAGCTGCCATTATGCACTGAGTGATATGAAGAGATCAAACAACAAACACAAATAAAACACAAGGAAACCAAATAAGAGGTGTCGGCCATTTTTACGCAGACACCACAAGATACTGTATGAACCTTGCTTCATACTTGAGAGCAGACACCACAAGATACTGTAAGAACCTTGATTCATACTGGAGAGCAGACATCACAAGATACTGAGAGCAGGGATTTTGCATTTGAAGCCAACATTCTAGACTAAAAATGCTCATTCTAAATATTGCAGATTATTTCTTTCTATTGAACTTCTACAACATTTTTCAAATCAAGGTAATTTACTCTGACAGAATAATAAAATAAGAATCGAATGATTTAGAATAATTCAGACTTCAAAACCTGTGTGATCCTTGCTAATAACAAATTGTAAGTAAAACACTGACCTCAATGTTCTGATCCAACAAGCCAACTGTACAGATTGCCAGGGCACACTGTGTAGGAGGGGGTGCCATGGGGTGGGGCATCAGCATGCAGGCCTGTAGTACCCTATACAGGCCTCGTCTACAGGTTGTACAAGTATAAGGAATGGGCAGGTCCTTCGTCTGCTGTATCGACAGAAGCGTCCTGATGACAAAACCCTGTATATCCTGTAAAACAGAATAAATTACAGGGACAGATCATATAATTGTATATGGAATGGGAATAAGATAACAAGTAAAAAGTATTGTAACATATTGCATGGGTAGACAGAAATGAGAATCAAGACTTTGTTATCTACTTCAAGTTGGTCTAATCACTTGCCCCTCACCGCTGGAGGTTCGATCCCTCAGGGGCCTAGGAATCTTTATGTGAGGAAGCTATCCAGCTGGCTTGCGGAACGTCGGTGGTTCTACCCAGGTGCCCGCCCGTGCACGAAAATTGCCAGGAGGGGCACCTGGGGTCTTCCTCCACCAATGGAAGCTGGAAAGTCGCCATATGACCTTAGCTGTTGGTGCGACTATAAAATCCAATTCAATTCAATTCAAGTTGGTCTAAGGGCTATTCCATTAAAACATACATGGGACCAAAGAAAGGCATTTTTGAAATTGAACACCCACCCATAGAAGCAAAATAAAGTTTAAAAAGCCAAGTTCTGGAACATATGGTTCACTTATAGATGTTTATTAAATTGCCTTCCTGGGGTCAAAAGTATCTTTTAATGGAATAGCCCTAAGCCAGTTTTTCCAGTCACTTGAACAATTTTATCAAGAAAACAAGTCAGTTTATTAGACAGCATATAAGTACTCTCACCTGTACAGATGTTCCCTCAAGCTCCGACCCTGATGTTGTCAATATCCAGTACAAAGCTGAAAGAAAAATATGTCTGGTTATGACGACTCCTACGAAACATAAATGAAGATAACAAATGTCTTATAATTTGAGATATATTACAACCGCATACTAGTTAACCTTTCTCTTTGTCCCGACAGTCTGGCTGATTTTTCTGGGTTCCTATTATTTCATTCTTATCTAATAAATATCTATAACATTTACATAAGCTTTGTGATGTTACTAAACTATCTAAAGCCAAGGAAACCAACCTACTGTTAGCTGATGTTAATCCTTTCTGCTATACCCGATTACACCTGGGCCAATCTCCTGGTTGCTTTTCCACTTCCAATAACTTACCTTCTAATGCCATGGACACCAATCTACTGTTGGCATACTGAAGGACCTTTCTCTGAGAGCTGATACCCCAGCCAATCTTACCTTCTAATGCCCTGGACACCAATCTACTGTTGACATACTGAAGGACCTTTCTCTGAGAGCTGATACCCTGGCCAATCTTACCTTCTAATGCCGATGACATCAATCTACTGTTGGCATACTGAACGACCTTTCTCTGAGAGCTGATACCCCAGCCAATCTTACCTTCTAATGCCGTGGACACTAATCTACTGTTGGCATACTGAACGACCTTTCTCTGAGAGCTGAAACCCTGGCCAATCTTACCTTCTAATGCCATGGACACTAATCTACTGTTGGCGTACTGAAGGACCTTTCTCTGAGAGCTGATACCCTGGCCAATCTTACCTTCTAATGCCGTGGACACTAATCTACTGTTGGCATACTGAAGGACCTTTCTCTGAGAGCTGATACCCTGGCCAATCTCCTGGTAGCCTTTCCTCTTCTTCTTTTCAGATGGTCCAGATTCGTCCGTTTTTGTAGAGGAAGTTGTGGTATTTAGCTATAAATAGAAGTCCAATTTTCTTTAACATTGAGATGGAATACTCCATATAGTTTATAGAGTACAAATCAGACATCAAAATACGAAAAACTTAAATGCTCTGAATTGTTTGAAGAGCTACTGTAATACCTACACACTGTAGTTCTGTACTTAGGGCAAATACACATCACGTTTATAGGGAACAGAATGTAACTTATCCGAAAATAATGTGTTACAGTGATTCTGATAATCAAAAGGAAGTAATATAGTACTTCTGAGGACTGAACCAACAACCTGCCACATGAGAGGCGGCCACTCAACCACTATTTCTGTACTGAAAAAGAAGCTTTAATTAGAGTTTGTCTGCAAATCCAACTTGTAATTATAAAAGTTTGTCAGTTTTCACAACATGTTTATATTCAACCCAGAATGGTTCAAAATGATTTCTTTAAAATCGATTTTTTTGTTAATTTCCTTGGATGAATGTTTTGACTGTAAATAATATGTCAAATGCCACTTGTAAAGAGAGCATTCCTCTTGTACTGATTCACAATAGGATTCATTTACCATCACAGAGCTCTTGACTATCACCTTCATCATGACAACTTTATACTTACTGCCTGGGAAGCTTATTACTTTCAGCTCTGACTCATCGTCTTATAAAGATCATTTATAGACTATTTGCATCCGACAGATTTGTTTTGTAATTTAAAATTATTAAAATGTCATAGCGAGTTGCAAGAATTCACAAGTTGTATTTGGTTCCCAATCTCCGGGTTCCCGCCTAGCAACTTGAACCATGTCATATCTGTATCTACCAACTGGGTAAAACATACTACCATTCATAATTAACTTCATAAATGTGTTTCAATTTAAAATCCGTGAATTGCCACCTATACATTCCACTATGTGAACTCTATACTTACTACTTTAGTACTTCATTCACATCAGGCCCGTAGCCAGCCCTGAAATGTAACTGAGGCAAATCCCTTTGTAGAGAGGTCTGAGGACATGTACCCCAAGAAAAATGTTGATTTCTATACGTGAAAAATGCCTACTTCAATGTTTGGTGCATTCCCAAAATTTTAGTAGCTACAGGTCCGCAAAATTATATTCTCCTTGACACTTCTTAAATGTCCGCCTATCACCTACAATTATTTGTATCTATAGTTAACAATTACCTTCAAAGTATCTTCATATGGAGCACAGTCCAGCAGTATTTGCTTCACAAAAATTTTCTATTCATTAACTATTCCAGAGCTCCCATCTTGTACCTTTAACCATGTCACCATCACTTCATACACCACCTCTCGTAGGCAGCTACAATTTACAAATAGAATATATTAAACAAGACCTTATACACCATCAGTCACATATAGAATAAATTAAACAAGACTTTATACACCATCAATCACAAATAGATTAAATTAAACAAGACTTTATACACCATCAATCACAAACAGAATAAATTAAACAAGACTTTATACACCATCAATCACAATCACAAATAGAATAAATTAAACAAGACTTTATACACCATCAATCACAAATAGAATAAATTATAAAACAAGACTGTATACACCATCAGCCACATATAGAATAAATTAAACAAGACTTTATACACCATCAGTCACAAATAGAATAAATTAAACAAGACTTTATACACCATCAGTCACATATAGAATAAATTAAACAAGACTGTATACACCATCAGCCACAAATAGAATAAATTAAACAAGACTTTATACACCATCAATCACAAATAGAATAAATTAAACAAGACTTTATACACCATCAATCACATATAGAATAAATTAAACAAGACTTTATACACCATCAGTCACAAATAGAATAAATTAAACAAGACTTTATACACCATCAGTCACATATAGAATAAATTAAACAAGACTTTATACACCATCAATCACAAATAGAATAAATTAAACAAGACTTTATACACCATCAATCACATATAGAATAAATTAAACAAGACTTTATACACCATCAGTCACAAATAGAATAAATTAAACAAGACTTTATACACCATCAGTCACATATAGAATAAATTAAACAAGACTTAATACACCATCAATCACAATCACAAATAGAATAAATTAAACAAGACTTTAAACACCATCAATCACAAATAGAATAAATTAAACAAGACTTTATACACCATCAATCACAAACAGAATAAATTAAACAAGACTTTATACACCATCTATCACATACAGAATAAATTAAACAAGACTTTATACACCAACCATCACAAACAGAATAAATTAAACAAGACTTTATACACCATCAGTCACATATAGAATAAATTAAGACTTATTAAACAAGACTTTATACACCATCTATCACATACAGAATAAATTAAACAAGACGTTATACACCATCCATCACAAACATAATAAATTAAACAAGACGTTATACACCATCAGTCACATATGGAATAAATTAAACAAGACTTTAAACACCATCTGTCACATATAGAATAAATTAAACAAGACTTTATACACCATCAATCACAAATAGAATAAATTAAACAAGACTTTATACACCATCAATCACAAACAGAATAAATTAAACAAGACTTTATACACAATCAATCACAAATAGAATAAATTAAACAAGACTTTATACTCCATCAATCATAAACAGAATAAATTAAACAAGACTTTATACACCATCAATCACAATCACAAATAGAATAAATTAAACAAGAATTTATACACCATCAATCACAAATAGAATAAATTAAACAAGACTTTATACACCATCAATCACAAACAGAATAAATTAAACAAGACTTTATACACCATCAATCACAAATAGAATAAATTAAACAAGACTTTATACACCATCAATCACATATAGAATAAATTAACAAGACTTTATACACCATCCATCACAAACAGAATAAATTAAACAAGACTTTATACACCATCAATCACAAACAGAATAAATTAAACAAGACTTTATACACCATCAATCACAAATAGAATAAATTAAACAAGACTTTATACACCATCAATCACATATAGAATAAATTAACAAGACTTTATACACCATCAGTCACAAATAGAATAAATTAAACAAGACGTTATACACCATCAGTCACATATAGAATAAATTAAACAAGACTTTATACACCATCAATCACAATCACAAATAGAATAAATTAAACAAGACTTTATACACCATCAATCACATATAGAATAAATTAAACAAGACTTTATACACCATCAGTCACAAATAGAATAAATTAAACAAGACTTTATACACCATCAATCACAAATAGAATAAATTAAACAAGACTTTATACACCATCAATCACAAACAGAATAAATTAAACAAGACTTTATACACCATCTATCACATACAGAATAAATTAAACAAGACTTTATACACCATCCATCACAAACAGAATAAATTAAACAAGACTTTATACACCATCAGTCACATATAGGATAAATTAACAAGACTTATTAAACAAGACTTTATACACCATCTATCACATACAGAATAAATTAAACAAGACTTTATACACCATCCATCACAAACAGAATATATTAAACAAGACTTTATACACCATCAGTCACATATGGAATAAATTAAACAAGACTTTATACACCATCTGTCACATATAGAATAAATTAAACAAGACCTTATACACCATCAATCACAAATAGAATAAATTAAACAAGACTTTATACACCATCAATCACAAACAGAATAAATTAAACAAGAATTTATACACCATCAATCACAAATAGAATAAATTAAACAAGACTTTATACACCATCAATCACAAATAGAATAAATTAAACAAGACTGTATACACCATCAATCACAAACAGAATAAATTAAACAAGACTTTATACACTATCAATCACAAATAGAATAAATTAAACAAGACTTTATACACCATCAATCACAAACAGAATAAATTAAACAAGACTTTATACACCATCAGTCACATATAGAATAAATTAAACAAGACTTTATACACCATCAGTCACATATAGAATAAATTAAGCAAGACTTTATACACCATCAATCACAAATAGAATAAATAAAACAAGACTTTATACACCATCAATCACAAACAGAATAAATTAAACAAGACTTTATACACCATCAATCACAAACAGAATAAATTAAACAAGACTTGATACACCATCAGTCACATATAGAATAAATTAAACAAGACTTTATACACCATCAGTCACAAATAGAATAAATTAAACAAGACTTTATACACCATCAATCACAAATAGAATAAATTAAACAAGACTTTATACACCATCAATCACAAATAGAATAAATTAAACAAGACTTTATACACCATCAATCACAAACAGAATAAATTAAACAAGACTTTATACACCATCAATCACAAACAGAATAAATTAAACAAGACTTTATACACCATCAATAACAAACAGAAAAATTAAACAAGACTTTATACACCATCAATCACAAATAGAATAAATTAAACAAGACTTTATACACCATCAGTCACATATAGAATAAATTAAATATATTTCCGAAGTAGGTGACAGTGATCCGAAATTCTGCACATGCTGTACGATGCATATAAGAAACATTATGGTAAAGTTAGGAGAAAATACTGCAAGAAAGAAACAAAATATCGATGTCATAGGAGAGACTGAATGTGACCTATATTTCGTCAAATGTAGGTCCCAGTGAACCGATATTTTGCACATGATGTTAGATGCATATATTAAAGAAACATTCTGGTGAAGTTTGGTGAAAATCGTGCAAGAAAGAAGCAAGATACGCATTTCGTAACAAAGACTGGATGTGACCTATGAAAAGGGGCATAACTCTGCAAGGAGGAACTGTATAAAGTTTTACAAACAGGTTGAAGTTTTACGAAAAGGGGCGTTAACTCTGCCAAAATGAAAGTCAGAGTTACTAGATATGTTTAACAACACTTATTGAGGTAAGACGAAGTTGTGTGTGAAGCTTCACGAACATAAGTCAAATACTTTTCTTGTTATGTTCAGTTATGAGCTTGGTTAGGTTGCAGGTAAAATTGTGACAAGTCTGGTAAAAATCCTGCGAGAAAAATGCAAGATACACATGTTGTAGCGGATACCGAACTTGACCTATATTTCATCGAAAGTAAGTCACAGCGACTCAAAATTGTGTACGTGATGTTGGATCCATATAATGAACATTCTGGTGTACTTTGATGAATATCCTGCAATTAACTATGAAGATATTAAGAAATTCAAATCGGACGCATAGATAGACTAACAAACTGACACAGACACAAATACTCCCGAATGACATTGTGATCGTTATGTCGAGATCCGCAAACATGACTCGATCACTAGACGTCCATTAACTATCAAATTTTGGTCTAGTCAATCCTAGCAGAACAGATATAAATATCATTACCCATACCGGATGTTGTGTCCACAGTTTTCCGTGTACGTCCGCAACAACTCCTGGCAGAACAGACATAAATAACATTACCCATACTGGATGTTGTGTCCACAGTTTTCCATGTACGTCCACAACAACTCCTGGCAGAACAGACATAAATAACATTACCCATACTGGACGTTGTGTCCACAGTTTTCCAGGTACGTCCACAACAACTCCTGGCAGAACAGACATAAATAACATTACCCATACTGGACGTTGTGTCCACAGTTTTCCGTGTACGTCCACAACAACTCCTGGCAGAACAGACATAAATAACATTACCCATACTGGACGTTGTGTCCACAGTTTTCCAGGTACGTCCACAACAACTCCTGGCAGAACAGACATAAATAACATTACCCATAGTATGACATACTGGACGTTTTGTCCACAGTTTTCCGTGTAAGTCCACAACAACTCCTGGCAGAACAGATATAAATAACATTACCCATACTGGACGTTGTGTCCACAGTTTTCCGTGTACGTCCACAACAACTCCTGGAAGAACAGACTTGAGATCACCATACAGTGGGGTATCAACAATGTCCGGCACCTACAACAGTGAAATACAAGATCACCATACAGTGGGGTATCAGCAATGTCCGGCACCTACAACAGTGAAATACAAGATCACCATACAGTGGGGTATCAGCAATGTCCGGCACCTACAACAGTGAAATACGAGGTAAATACAGAATCCTATTCTCTTCTATCCGATAGAATAGTCTCCCATTCTAAAATCTTGTATAAAGTAACATACCCTGTGTATCAGTATATGCAAAATATTAGATGTAATGTTGAAACATGACTAAGTTTGACCTTCATACAACCTAGGTTTGCTATCTTTGCCCAATCTTCAGTAACTGACATACAACTAGATGTACCTGATTGCCCTTGCCCAATCTTCAGTAACTGACATACAACTAGATGTACCTGATTACCCTTGTCCAATCTTCAGTAACTGACATACAACTAGATGTACCTGATTGCCCTTGTCCAACCTTCAGTAACTGACATACAACTAGATGTACCTGATTGCCCTTGTCCAACCTTCAGTAACTGACATACAACTAGATGTACCTGATTGCCCTTGCCCAATCTTCAGTAACTGACATACAACTAGATGTACCTGATTGCCCTTGCCCAATCTTCAGTAACTGACATACAACTAGATGTACCTGATTGCCCTTGTCCAATCTTCAGTAACTGACATACAACTAGATGTACCTGATTGCCCTTGTCCTAGATGTACCTGATTGCCCTTGTCCTATATGTACCTGATTGCCATTGTCCTAGATGTACCTGATTGCCCTTGTCCTAGATGTACCTGACTGCCCTTGTCCTAGATGTACCTGATGATTGCCCTTGTCCTAGATGTACCTGATTGCCCTTGTCCTAGATGTACCTGATTGCCCTTGTCCTAGATATACCTGATTGCCCATGTCCTAGATGTACCTGATTGCCCTGGTCCTAGATGTACCTGATTGCCTTGGTCCTAGATGTACCTGATTGCCCTGGTCCTAGATGTACCTGATTGCCCTTGTCCTAGATGTACCTGATTGCCCTGGTCCTAGATGTACCTGATTGCCCTGGTCCTAGATGTACCTGATTGCCCTGGTCCTAGATGTACCTGATTGCCCTTGTCTTATCATTTTATATCAATACATATATGAATCTAGAGAAGTATTTTTCCAACTTGAACAATCTCATACAGTAGTACCATAGCGTGTCAAAATGGATTATAAATTAGCAATGCTTCTTCTGTGCTTTCTGCTGAAATATTGTAGTGGCGTCAAGGACAGCAAGAGATTAGTCCTTCACAGTGACATTGCTCAAGAGATAATGGCCTTGAAATCGGAGATACAGACTATGAAATCGGAGGTACAGACTATGAAATCTGATATTCAGAATCTGAAACTGGAAGTAGCCACCAAGGATCAGAAAATAACGAATCTGAAACAAAACTTAACAACTCTGCAGACAGTTGTCAACGACAAACTTATCAATGAAGGTTAGAATTCAAAATGTTTTATTTTTCACTCGTTCAAACATTGCAATTAAGAAAATCATACTGAATTAACATTCCAGCCATGTGTTGAAGAAAATAAAAAAATTGTGGGTTTGGGGTTTACAACATGAAACTTGGCACGGTGGTAGGAACATTTTGGATATGGGGCCATTTGTTTGTTCAATATGGCCATCTGTTTCAAGATGGCTACAACTAATAAATGGAATTAAACAAATAAAAATTTCATTACTGTAAGGCCAAAACTTTGCACAATCATAGAACACGGTATATTGAAGGGCCAGAGATTTATGTCACTCGTAACGTGATATTAGTTTAAGGTCTAATTCACTCTATTTAAGATTTAATTAGCAATGTCAAAAAGAACGAAAGTTTTCGAGGATGACCAGTCCAGGCCTGTTTTTATGGACGTAATTTTTTTTATAATCGCGGATTTGTACCTACATTCTATTTTTTGCCTTGACTGTCTATTTAATCAAGTTTTTGACCAGTAAGTATACCGAGTATTTCGCTTTCCAAAAAAGTAAATTGTATGTCATTTTAAATTCGAATTTTGTTCCACAAATACTGAATCATCAAGGGATTCTTAAAGTTCTCCGGCCATGTTTTGTTTCATGAACATGTTTATGTTTATTTAAATCGAAATCAATACTAAACAATAGATTTACACATTGCAATATCTGTGAAAAACGAGAATAAGATTTTATTTGATGATGTAGAAAACTTTGAACATGTAAATTAATCCACAGGTAAATGTATTTATCAATTATTTGGCAATAGCTGTGCAGCTATACAATTTAGATTTACCTCATTTCCCCGTGCAGTCACGCAGTGGTAAAAGTAGTATCTACATCATGCACATAATACTTATTTTTACATACAACTTAGTGGCGGTTTTAAATATATGTTTCTCTCTGGGACTATCTAGAAATGTTCATATGAGGTTTAAGAGTTAAATTTGTTAATTGATAATACTACAAAAAGGGTGGCCATTCACCTTTAAATTTGCCCAATAAATCAAACATTAAATTTAAAATTCCTGCAATGTAGTTTGCAAAGTTAGTTACATCACAAAATTCTTTGACCATTACAGATGTATGTAAGATGGAGACGAACTACCTGTGATGGCAATAGAACAAAGTTAGTTTACACAGGTAAGAAATATTCATGTTATACCTAGAAAGCAGTACAATAAAGCTATTATATATGGGTTGTATTTAAGCCTAACAAATACACCCGTTTCCTGCAACAGCTAGAACAAAATTGGGTAGGTAGTGTTTTTTGGTGTTTTTTTAAGAATTCCTTTTAATATACATAAATTATTTATGTTAAATCTGAAACAAGCTTTCGAACATTGTGTGGTCGCTGATCTATAAATACTTACACCAAAAAGCTGTTGGGTTCGAGGTAAAAGCTGTGGGTTGGTCGGGTAACTGGATAAAAAACTTGTTTGTTTAGGCCTATCTATATTAGTGTAAAACATTGCTCTAGGTTAATGCACCAGTAAATATAACATTTTGTGCACTTTGCAGCGTCAAGATTAAATGTGCAGTGGAGCATTATAATCAACAGAACCTCAAACCTTAAACGTCCTATGACTAGTTTGTTTTTAATCAATGACCACACTCATATTTTTATATTAAACTGAACTATTTGTAGATCTATTTATGACATAACTTGGGTGCAGGAGTGTAATATAGCCAGAATATATTTATCATAATACACTTGTGTAATAAATGCAAATGAAGAATCATTGTTTGGTCTTTTCAGATAAGGTCAATTATGAAAATCGACAAGGCAGTTCTGTTGTTCGGTGTCAATGCAGACAGGCAACATATGACACCATCAAAACATGACATCATCATACAACAATGCTACAGTAATAACTGTTCCTTATGAGGCATTTCTTTATTCAGTTATTTGATACACAGATCTTTCATTCATGCCTGTTTCATATATATTCAATTTAATAAACTCGTTAGATCAAACTGACATGATACTCGGCTGTAGCTTTGCATCTTATACTTTAAATGTTTGATAAATTTAATATTAAACAGGCACTCATGTTAGATCCTCTATTTATATTCTACATTTATTATGAGAATATTGTGTCAGTGCCTTTCACTATCAAGTTTATTAGGCGAGGCTTACAAAACGAAGAATGGTGAGGCTCTTACAAATCGAAGAATGGTGAGGCTCTGCCGAGCCATTCTTCATTTTCATGCCGAGCCTAATGAACTTGATAGTAAAAGGCACTGACATAATATTCTATTTATCATGTAGATTATTCACATTTTCTGTAAGAATTACTATTATTACCTATTTCTCAGAATGTTACGCTTATCGAGGACGCCGCCATGTTGTTGTTTTTTGTTTGTTTTATGACGTCAGGCAATGTTACGTGCATGACATCAGTTAACGTTACGTACAATAAACGACAAGGAATTCCGCATTGACTTGCTCTATTGGTAAGTGCCAAATAAAGCAAAATTTAATGATGTTTATGCATTTTTTCCTTCCGCGAATGCTTTTACCTGACATCTTTTCGTATTTTACGGGAAAATTTGAGAGTATATCAATACACGGACTGGATTACAGTACCTATTAACGATACCTCAATTCAACACGTTT
The DNA here is from genome assembly GCA_037043455.1 of Cyrtodaria siliqua. NCBI lineage: Eukaryota > Metazoa > Mollusca > Bivalvia > Adapedonta > Hiatellidae > Cyrtodaria > Cyrtodaria siliqua. The sequence continues at coordinate 65,934 of JAWPHD010003570.1, forward strand.
TATAAAGTAAACATAACCCGAAACCCATCTGTGAAATGTTCGTTTAGTCAAACGTAGAGTCGTTCCCAATATGCTCTAATCGAGTCTTGCATCATACAGTACTAGGAACATATTCTACAAACTTGTGCGGAACAGAACAATTTGACAATCAAACAAATCATTTAATTCAGAAGGTGGAGATTGCGAAACGCGGTGTATTTATGTTTCGGTACTCACTGAAATAAATCGTTTGTGTTTTTCTTATTTTTTTTACGTTTTTAGTACGCATAGAACGCAATCTTTTGCGTTTTTTGGCTCATTTATTTGCGTAAATTACGCAAATACGCAGCTTATCTAGAGCTCTGTAGGGTATGGTAGTATATAATACTTCAAACTTTACTTTTATTAAGAAAAAAAGAGCAAATTAACAAGAAAGCTGTACTTAACCCTTAACCCACTAACTCGCAGGCTGATCAGGGTTTATGGTGTTTTTTCGTCATTTTCAACACATGCAAGGTTATGTATATATAACGGTCGATTTTTTGTGGTGGAGGCAGACCAACCACTGTTCCTGGGTAAAACTAGTACTGCACACCTCCCGCCATCCGTAAGAATGGACACTTCCTCACAAGTCGAGCTCCCAGTGGGATTCGAACACGCAGCGTTGAGAGGCGAATGTTTAAAAGGCAACGTCATTAATCATTCTGCCAAAAAGCCGCTTAAACAAAGATGGCGCTGGCAGTCATGTTTAATTTCGAATCAAAATGATTTTCGACAAGGACCAACAGCATGTCATGCTGATCATTTTAGAAAAAGTCCATATCAATATCACTTATAGTTTTCAAGAAGTAGTCACTACAAACTTGTTTTTTAAAATCTATTTTTAGCTTTAGCAGTCATCTGGAATTTCACATCAACGTGAATTTTCGCTAGGATGAACTTGACATCATGGGCAACATTTCTGTAAAGTTTCATGAAAATACATCCAGTAATTCCAGAGGAGTAGTCGCAATTAAAAAAGTTTACGGACGGACGGACGACACCGCACCACGGCATAAGCTCTGCTGATCTTTGATCCTTCGAGCTAACAAACCATATTTTGAAAACAAGAAAAAAAATGAGTATCAAATTTTGTATTTTTTCAATGACTCCAGCGGTATTGGCGGAAATAATAATGGCAACTGAGCTATTACCACAGAGGACATAAACAAGAGGGCCATGATGGCCTATATCGCTCACCTGAGTTAATTTGAACCAATACAAGAGGGCCAAGATGGCCCTAAAGCGATACCTGAGTACTGGCACATTATCGAACTTCTTCGAAATCTTATGGTCATATATAATCTGTGCAAGTTTGGTTAAGATTGTTCAAGAAATGTGGGCTCTGTTGTGTATAACAACATTGATATAGACAGTTTAAGACACTGACAAAGTTTGGTAAAGATCAAATACAAAATGAAGGTGCTAGAGAGTAACACATTGGGCAGAGCCAAATGTGACCCCAGGGCTACATGTAATATATGAGAGCTGTGTGCTTTGTGGTTTTAGAGAAGAAGACTTTTTAATTTTTTCCCTATACAAGTCTATGTAAAACGTGACCCGTGGGGCTGGGCCAATTATGAACCCAGGGTCACCATTTGAACAAACTTGGTAAAGGACCATAAGAGTATAGTAAATGCGAAATATTAAACCTCTGGCTCTTGTAGTTCCAGAGAAGAAGACTTTAATATGTTTCCTATATGTAAAACTGTGACCCATGGTTGCAGTTCAAGAAAAGAAGATTTTTTTCAGTTTTTCCCTATTCAAGCCTATGAAAAAATGTGACCCCCGGGGCGGGGCGAAATGTGACCCCAGGGTCACCATTTGAACAAAATTGGTAGAGGACCATGAGCTTATAGTAAATACAAAATATCAAACCTCTGGCTCTTGTAGTTTCCGAAAAGAATTATTTTTTTCATATATAAGTCTATGTAAAACTGTGACCCCCGGGGCGGGAACAAATTTGACCCCAGGGTCACCATTTGAACAAACTAAGTAGAGGACCATAAGCTGATGCTACATGTAATACATGAGAGCTCCGTGCCATGTGGTTCCAGAGTTGAAGATTTTTTCAGTTTTTCCCTATACAAGCCTATGTAAAACTGTGACCCCCGGGGCGGGGCCAAATGTGACCACTGGGTCACCATTTGAACAAACTTGGTAGAGGACCATAAGCTTATAGCAAATGCAAAATATTAAACCTCTGGCTCTTGCAGTTTCAGAGAAGATTTTCCCATACATGTCTATGTAAAACGTGACCCTCGGGGCGGGGCCAAATGTGACCCCAGGGTCACCATTTGAACAAACTTGGTAAAGGACCATAAACTTATAGTAAATGCAAAATATCTAACCTCTGGCTCTTGCAGTTTCCGAGAAGAAGATTTTTAAAAAAAAAAAATCCTATATAAGTCTATGTAAAACTGTGACCCACGGGGAGGGGACAAATTTGACCCCAGGGTCACCATTTTAACAAACTTAGTAGAGGACCATCAGCTGATGCTACATGTAATACATGAGACCTCTGTGCCTTGTGGTTTCAGAGAAGAAGATTTTTAAAAGATTTTTCCTATATGTCTATATGAAAACAAGAGGTCAATGACCTTGAAGCTCTACTGATTGATTTTGATTTCAGGAAGTAGTCGCTACAGACTTGTTTTTTGAAAATCTATTTTTAACCGTGGCGGCCATCTTGAATTTCCGGCCGACCTGAAATTTTGCTAAGATCAATAAGACATTAAGAGCAACATTCCTGTGAAGTTTCATGAAAATCCGTCAGGTAGTTTCAAAGAAGTAGTCGCTACAAGTTTTCATTATATAACTCTATGTAAACAAAGCAGCCATGTTTAAGGTCAAATCAAAAAGATTTTCGACAAGGACCAACATCATGTCATACTGATCATTTTAGAAAAAGTCCCATATCAATATCTCTTATTGTTTTGAAGAAGTAGTCGCTACAAACTTATTTATTTTAAATCTATTTTTAGCTGTGGCGGCCATCTTGAATTTCCGGCCGACCTGAAATTTTTCTAGGATCAACTAGACATCAAGTGCAACATTCCTGTGAAGTTTCATGAACATCCGTCAAGTAGTTTCAGAGGAGTAGTCGCTACAAGTTTTTACTATATAACTCTATGTAACCAAAGATGGCCACTGGCAGCCATGTTTAACGTCGAATCAAAATAATTTTCCACAAGGATCTACATCATGTCATGCTGATCGTTTTAGAAAAAGTCCCATATCAATATCACTTATAGTTTTCAAGAAGTAGTCGCTACAAACTTATTTTTTAAAAATCTATTTTTAGCTGTGACGGCCATCTTGAATTTCCGGCCGACCTGAAATTTTGATAGGATCAATAAGACATCAAGAGCAACATTCCTGTAAAGTTTCATGACAATCCGCCAAGTAGTTTCAGAGGAGTAGTCGCTACAAGTTTTTACTATATAACTCTATGTAAACAAAAATGGCCGCTGGCAGCCATGTTTAACGTTGAATCAAAACGATTTTTGACTAGGATCAACATCATGTAATGCTGATCATTTTAGAAAGAGTCCTATATCAATATCACTTATAGTTTTCAAGAAGTAGTCGCTACAAACTTATTTTTTAAAAATCTATTTTTAGCTGTGACGGCCATCTTGAATTTCCGGCCGACCTGAAATTTTTCTAGGATCAATTAGACATCAAGAGCAACATTCCTGTAAAGTTTCATGACAATCCGCCAAGTAGTTTCAGAGAAGTAGTCGCTACAAGTTTTTACTATATAACTCTATGTAAACAAAGATGGCCGCTGGCAGCCATGTTTAACGTTGAATCAAAACGATTTTTGACTAGGATCAACATCATGTCATGCTGATCATTTTAGAAAAAGTCCCATATCAATATCACTTATAGTTTTCAAGAAGAAGTCGCTACAAACTTGTATTTTAAAACTCTATTTTTAGCTTTGGCGGCCATCTTGGATTTCACATCAACATGAATTTTTGCTAGGATCAACTAGACTTTATGGGCAACATTTCTGTAAAGTTTCATGAATATCCATCCAGTAGTTTCAGCTGTGAAGTCGCTACAAATAAAAGTTTACGGACAGACAGACGGACAGACGGACAGACGGACAGACGGACGGACGACGGACGCCGCACCACGGCATAAGCTCCGCTGATCTCTGATCAGTTGAGCTAAAAATGCAAAATTTCAATATGCAAACTTTGGACCCACGGGGCATGGCCATTTTTGAACCAGGGGACTTCATTTGAACAAACTTGATAGTCTAGACGTTGGCGATCATTTTAAAAGAAAAACTGTTGAAATCTGTCCAGTGGTTCTTGAGAAGAAGATTTTTTAAGGTTTCAACCATATATGGTAATGGCGGCCATCTTGGTTATCGCACTGACCTAATTTTAACAAATCTAAAAAGCATTCATCTAAGGATCATCCACGTGAAGTTTGGTCAAAATTGGCCACGCGATTTCTGAGAAGAAGTCGTTTGAAGCAAAAGTTAACGACGGACGACGGACGAAGAGTGATCCCAATAGCTCACCTTTGAGCCTTTGGCTCAGGTGAGCTAAAAACTGAGTAACAAATCAATAACTAGTCAAACGTGAGTCGTATGCATGACCGATTACCAAAATAAAGAGGAAATAATTTGCAAGGTTGAGCAATGGTGTCAGACATAAATCTCCGACAACTGGATATATATGTTTAGTGTTTAATGACCCATGGTTAATTGTGCAGTTTAACACGCGACAGGAAATATGTGACGTAATCGCCAGACAAGTGTCTGCCGGATATTTTTTCATTAGTCCATCAGGGAATCACTTACAATTTCAAGTTGGTATCTTACCTGCACTTACTGGAACTCAGACAGTTGTGAACATAGCTCAGGGTCTCCTGGATGCCGCTTGGTTTCTGTTAAAAGACAAAAACATTTTAAGCAAATCTGTTAGCCTTGGATAAGCATGCCAGCAAAAAAACAGCTAATATTTTCCATCAACTTAACAAAATCTCATCTGTAGAGAAAAAGTGAAGGCCTTATCACGCATACATGTACAAGTATCTTGAAGTTGAAATGAGGTTTGTAGTTTAGATGTAGGTATGTAGTTAGGATGGAAGTTTGTAGTTCAGATGGAGGTCTGTAGTTATGGTGGAGGTTTGTAGTTAGGATGGAAGTTTGTAGTCAAAGGGACACACGGCAATCTTGTGGCGTCCCGTTAGTTTTTCTACATAACATGCATTATTTCAATCATTAATATTAATTATAAGAATAGTATAAAGCAATTTGTCTTTGTATATTACTGACTTTTGATAATATTGCACCAATAATATATATCAACATTTAGTAAAATAACGATGAAAATTGAAAACTCAAAATTTTATTTAATTATATGCAAGCAGGTTTAAAGTCAAAACGTCACTGAATTAATAAATCGAGAAGCTAATTTTGATGTTTTATAAAAACTTCAAGATTGCCGTGTGTCCCTTTAAGATGGAGGTTTGTAGTTAGGATGGAGGTTTGTAGTAAGGATGGAGGTTTGTAGTTAAGATGGAGGTCTGTAGTTAAGATGGAGGTCTGTAGTTAGGATGGAGGTTTGTAGTTAAGATGAAGGTTTGCAGTTAGGATGGAGGTTTGTAGTTAGGATGGAGGTTTGTAGTTAAGATGAAGGTTTGTAGTTAGGATGGAGGTTTGTAGTAAGGATGGAGGTCTGTAGTTAAGATGGAGGTCTGTAGTTAAGATGGAGGTCTGTAGTTAGGATGGAGGTTTGTAGTTAAGATGAAGGTTTGTAGTTAGGATGGAGGTTTGTAGTTAGGATGGAGGTTTGTAGTTAAGATGAAGGTTTGTAGTTAGGATGGAGGATTGTAGTTAAGATGGAGGTTTGTAGTAGTTAAGATGGAGGTTTGTAGTAGTTAAGATGGAGGTCTGTAGTTAGGATGGAGGTCTGTAGTTAAGATGGAGGTTTGTAGTTAGGATGGAGGTTTGTAGTTAAGATGGAGGTTTGTAGTTAGGATGGAGGTTTGTAGTTATGATGGAGGTTTGTAATTAGGATGGAAGTTTGTAGTTATGATGGAGCAGTGTAATTATGGTGGATGTTTGTTGTTAAGATGGAGGTTTGTAGTTATGATGGTGGCATATAATTATGGTGGATGTTTGTTGTTAAGATGGAGGTTTGTAGTCAACATACATGTGTCTGAATTAAAACATTATTTTGAAACCATTCCCACAAAACAGGATTATATATATCTTCTAGGTCCAAATTTTGACATTTCGTGATGGTCAATTATTGGCCTGGTCCTGGCTCCCTGATCTACATCATACATGGCCCAACTTGTGAACTTGAAAACAAAATTTGATTCGACTTAAGCATGTAACATCAGGGCTTTTTCTAGGAATTTTGGGAAAAAGGCCTCTGGTAAAATTGGGAAATTTGTATCGATAAAACTGCCAAACTGGGAAAATTACCAAATTGGGAAAAAGTTTAAAGTTAAACAATTATATAGAGGATCAATAAACAGTGAAATTACTGCCTATTTGTTCAATACATCAATACTTGTATGTGCATCATTAATTTTAATGCTGTAATAATTGTATCAAATTATTTTTTTTGGTGGGTGTTCATCATTACAAGATATGTTACTGCTACTAGTGGCTTATTACGAGGGCCGGGCTTACAATGTTTTTAAAGGGAATGTAGCGAAACAGCCAAACAAACTCCATTATTGAGAGTTCTGAAAAACTTGGAGAAATGTGAAATAATTATCAAAATCGGATGATAAACAAAAAAGATATGACCATTTAAAGGTGTTTAAAAACGAATATGGGAGCCGCCATTTTTAGAACTATGATGTCATAGTTCCATATTTACCATATATGAAATATTGATAAATATCATTTAGATAAGAAAATCACTGCAAATGAATGCATTTTTTTTACTGGTCATATAAAGCATTATTGCCATTATTACATATTTTTCATACAGTTGCTGTCATTTTTTCCCTATATCAGTAAATGTTCATATTTATAAATATTCCATATATGGTCATTTAGAACCGTGATGTCATAGCTCTTAAAATGGCCGCTTCCATATCCGTTTCAACAGAAACTTCAAATGGTCATATCTTCTTTGTTTATCATCCGATTTTGATAATTCTTTCACCGGTATTCATGTTTTTCAGAACTCTCAATAATACAGATGGTTTGGCTGTGTCGCTACATACCCTTTAACATCAGACTCGTTTGGCTGTGTCACTACATACCCTTTAACATCAGACTCAGCACTGCTGACAGCAAAATCTCCATTCAATTCATGGTTTTTACATGATTTTTCAGGTTCAGTATCGGTCGATTGTGAAGACGAGTTTTGCTCACTCAAATTTCAGCAAGAAAATTAAATTTTCGTCCTTTTTTACGTAGTATTTACTATTATGAGACATACTGACACACAGTGGAAAAGGAAATAGACAACTGCAATGCGCGCGCATACGTGGTATACCGTATCATATATTATGCTGGTCATTGGTAGAATAGAGGGACCTCCGAGGAAATGCTTAATGTTTTCGCTTAGGACATTTAGCATTGGATTGGAAATTTTTATTCGGCCCCGTGTGAGCCCTACCAGGGCCTTTTTACCCTTCTTTGTAGATGCCGATATACAGCGTCTTACCCAAAAATAACCTTGAAAATTTCCCTCTTTCAGAATAATTCCCCGTTCAAAATGTTGTTCGTCATAAAACCTTCTATTTAAAACTGCATTGTGTACCGATTTATAACCGCATAGAGTTCTTCTCTTCTTTAATGGTTTGTGCAAGTAAATTTGTAAATAAAAAATGTAGAATGAATGAATGGTGTTTTACGGCATGTCGACACATAGATAGGTCATATTGTGCGCAACAACCTAAAAAAAAAAGGTAGATATAAAACCTTTCTTACCAACAATTTATTGTGACTATTTCCCCCAACACTTGAAAAAAACACGTTTTTTCCTCAATAAAAAACGCTAGGGCCCATTCCCCAATTTCTGAAAAAAAGGCCCTGCCTAGAAAAAGCCCTGAACATACCTTGACACTGTAAACACAATAAACAACTGTCTAGAAAAAGCCCTGAACATGCCGTGACACTGTCAAACACAATAAACATTGTCGACAGCCGAAAATTGTTATATCTTTTGCTCTTAGTATTAAGAAGTAAAACGGGATTAGTGTAATGATACTGGATACCCGGTGACCCGGTTAGCTCAGTTGGTAGAGTACTCCCCCTGTAAGCGAGTGGACCCTGGTTCGAGTCCGTGCCGGCCGCACTTTTTCCCATTGGTTTACTTCAATAATTCACAACGCATGTAATTTCAACAGTCATATATACCTGCAAGGAAAACAACTGATTTGTGCTGCAAACGGTCAACATGTCACTTAAATTAATAACCCCAGTATCTTTTGATAACCAATTTTGAATAACAGTTGCAAACACGTTCTCCATGGAGGACGCCATCTTGAAAGCTAAGAATGACCTCCCCTTGATTCGTATTAAACCGAATTATTTTACCCGTGCTTTTTATCAGGGAGTACGTCATAGGGAGAAGAAACGGGTTCATAAACGCTCTAGTTTATCGATTTATGTTGTCGCGCTAGAACGCCGCCATTTACTATTTTATCGTACAGGTAAATCGATCGCAAGCGCGTTTCACGGACACAGCGCTTTTCACAAGTAAGCATTACCGTGTTTGTATGCGTCAGTAAACGATACTCCCTGTCGATACATATAATTTAAATTTTAAAAATAATACGACGATTATGTTGTAAAATAATTTCTTTATTGAGTGCGCTAAACCATTTTGCCGAATTGTGTAGGCAAATGGGTGAAATCATACTTTGAAAACGACCATCCTTGCGCCGTGGAAAGATGAAATGATAGTCTGTCCAATCAGGGAGTAAATATACTTACTCCTGGTCTAATGTAAAATGCTTTACTTATTTTAATGTGTAGCATTATATACTTGTTCAGAACTAAGCGTATGATTTGTTTTGATTATGCAGGTTTACTAGTCTATCTGAAAAAGAAAACGGCATAATGGCTGGGTTTTTTTTCGCCGTGATATCCTGTAAAAAGCGGCCAATGTCAGTGTATAGGCATGTACTGATTTATTTGTTTATATCTTAATTGCAGTGATTGCTGACTGTTTTATCTACATATATGTAACTTGTGAAAAACAAGCCCTTATTTTACCCCGCGAGATGATGGTGGTCGTGTTTTTGGGACCGCTCATTTATTAATTAAACCAGTATGTTTTAAAAGTTGTGCAATTAATTTCCAGACAGTTTTGTTCTATGTTTGAACTTGTTTCTTTCTTTGATCACCCGTTATAATAGCGATCCGATAATTAATGGGTGTCTTTTGTTTTGTTTTGTTTCTTGTGATCAACCCGTTATAATAAAATAAATAAATAAATATAATAGCGATATAATTAACGGAGGTGTCAAATCAATTACTATGAAATGTGCATGTGCATTTATTCTGAATTCTGTTTTTCACAAATTAATTAAGTTCTCAATTATTAATTTGTTTTACTCATGTCCTTCTTTCCTGGTTTAACAATGGTTCAAAGGGATACAATTTAAGCATAAATGGTGTAGTAACCGAACTTCAATGGGATTAAAGAAAGCACCAACAAATTTTTATTTGAAGATTAATAGCTTAATTGTTTTGTTCTTTTCACAAATGTATTTATATAATGATCTGAATGTTTTTCTCTTTGTCAAGTCATCATTGGGTCATTTTAAGTCAAAATGTCTTATGGAAAAGCGGATTTTTTATTGTGGGATGATGATATTGATTTAGATCTTGTCTTAGGTGAATACACATGTAGTGAGATAGAACTGTCTGAGGATGAGTCAATGACATCTAAAAAACAAAAAAACAATAACTAAGGGATCCTCAAAGAAATATCGTTGCTCCGAGTGTGAAAATGAGTATTCCTCTATTTCTGGTCTGCGGGGACATTTGCGACAGAAACATGGGATTAACAACGTAAAAGGTATATACTTTTATATTACATAGCATCAGTCTCTGTGAGTTATGATATTAAACCGTGCCATTATCGTGGTGTCAATGAGCTGTTACTATTGGGATTAAGGAGGGATTGAACAAAGAAATAATATATACAGATGCATAGTACAAACCAGTTTATTAAAACATTAACGATTTATAAGGACATGTCATAATGTATTATCATATGTTTTGCCATACAATTTAACAATCCGAAATAAAACGCCAAATAATTATCAGAAGTAAACAACATGAAATTTTTATATACTCAACAATATAATCTAAAGGGCAAACAACTTACTGCATCTCTTTAGCTTTTGAGCAGTCTGTTAAGAACAAAATATAATCAGTAACATTACTCCCTGATATATCGGAGTGTTCAGAAGTGAAAAGTAAAACATTTAACTTTTCTCCCTAAGAGTAATTGACAAAGATGTGCCCCCAAGGTGGCTGCTGGGACTGGCTCGGATGGCGCTTCTTAGTTCTGCCTATCTTCTTACGTCGTTTCCCCATGATGTTTCAGATCCGTCAACTCGTATCACTGATGTCGAAACAAGCTGAAAATTAAAACAAATTCTGTTAACGAAGGCATATGAGGTACTGGGCCCATTTTTAAAACAAAATCACATAAAATGTAGGATTGATTGAAGTGTATACATTTTGAAAAATGTGTGCTGTGTGTTAACTATGCTGAACGGGTCTATGTTGCACAGTGTACTACACTAACGTACCCCGGGTACATATGTACCTTGAGGAAATATTTCAACCATAAATTCACCTCGTGTTCTGAGAAAGTACCTTCGGTAATGTCGTAATTGGAAGACAATGTGGTTCCCTATTTTATAAAAGCTGAAATCCGAAGGTATAATAGTGTTACACAGGGTAATATAGTGGTTGGCATATTATCTCAAGGTACATATGTGTATACCGTGTAGTAACCTGTAAGACATAGACCCCTTCAGCGTTAATTATAGCCTAATTATAATTTATGTCAATGGTAATATGCTATTGTGCATCCGGGCATGGGATTATACCAGGGTCCCCGGACTACCAGACTGGTGTTTTGGTAGGGTGACGAAAATATAGATGTATTACATGTAATATTGAAGATTTTATCAAGCATTAAACTTAGCATGTCAACGTATTAATCTAGGATCATTTGTCGCGTGTTTCTTTGAGAAATGTTTACTTATTTTTTTCTAAATATTGTTTTTCTTTAACTTCGACTTAATAAAGAAATAAAATAAGCCATAATTATAATGTGTTTTATGGCAATTAATATTTTAAAAGATCGGTTAAGTCATTGATTGTTAAAGAAACCCTTGTGATTTCATACTAATTGATTATAATTAGCAGTTAAACAGATAAGCAAATAAACATTGTGTTTATTCAAGAAGTGTGCGCGGCAACACTTATGTGATTATAGCATGCTTTCTTAACACGTGCAATCAGCCGGAATGCCGGAATGCAAGTAGTTATGATGATTAGCGGGATACCTTTAAGCTGGTATTGATCAAAGAACAAATTTATCGGCATATAAATAATTATCATTAATATTATGATAATTAAAAACATTTAATTTGTTTTGAAAGTTTAAATTAAGAATTAATATATTTCGCTTCGCAATTATTTAAAATTAACACATCTTCTGTGAAACTATTCAAACTGACAAAACATCAAAAGCGTAAAATGTAACTGTATTGTTTAATTAAGTTTAATTACATGCTCTTTAGTGTTACTGGCAAAATGTGTGTATAAATTGATAAGCCAAATGAGATGTATCATATACACTTTGCATTGCATACAGTTCATATCTCTCGTGCATGTGATTTATAAAGATATTTTTTCTCTAAAACTACTTAATATTACATTCTTAGTGTTAACATTTTGTTTTACGGATTGTTGTGTGGATTTATCATTTATTTATTATGCCCGCGTTATGTGTTTCGTGTGGGTTGGAGGTGCGCCCCAGACAGCAGGCCATCGAGTGCGACTCTTGTAATTTGTGGCAGCATCGCACGTGTGATTCAGGTATGTTCGAAATGTAAACGATATGACTATATTTATGTACATATTTCTTATTAAGTTCATCTTAGCTAAATTTTGCATACATATGAAGTAGTGTTCGAAATGTAAACGATATTTATGTACATTATTAAGTTAATATTTTATATAATGCACAACAAATAAACGCACGTGCGATTCATGTATATTTATGTACATATTTCTTATTAAGTTCATCTTAGCTAAATTTTGCATACATATGAAGTAGTGTTCGAAATGTAAACGATATTTATGTACATTATTAAGTTAATATTTTATATAATGCACAACAAATAAACGCACGTGCGATTCATGTATATTTATGTACATATTTCTTATTAAGTTCATCTTAGCTAAATTTTGCATACATATGAAGTAGTGTTCGAAATGTAAACGATATTTATGTACATTATTAAGTTAATATTTTATATAATGCACAACAAATAAACGCACGTGCGATTCATGTATATTTATGTACATATTTCTTATTAAGTTCATCTTAGCTAAATTTTGCATACATATGAAGTAGTGTTCGAAATGTAAACGATATTTATGTACATTATTAAGTTAATATTTTATATAATGCACAACAAATAAACGCACGTGCGATTCATGTTTATTTATGTACATATTTCTTAATAACGAATATACATGTTTAAATATTGTAATATTAAAGTTGTAATATTAACGTATGTTTTGTATGTGCACTCCATTTCAGGCATTCATCGTACAGATACAGACGAGGCTTGTCGGCGACAACTTACTGACAGTTGACACCAGGACCCGGTACAGTAAGATCGAACAAGGAGTGCAGGAGTTGTGGACGAAGTATACGGACCGAGACATCACCACGGCCCAGCTGCTGCGTGGTTGCGCTCGTTTATACACACCAAAGACGCAGGCACCACCAGTGGAAGCTGAGTAAATAAACGCCGATTATATATTGATAAGAATATGTTAACCTGTATATTGAACAAAAAATATATGAAAAAAGATGTGTCAAAAGATGTGCACAATTGCACCAAAAAAAAAATGAAAAGAAAGAGACACAAAAAAAAAAAAAAAGTATATGTGTATGTGTAATTATGAAATGTTGGAATGTACTGTAAACATTACGCAAGAATTTGAAAACGTCATACTTTTCTTTAATTCACGGCTTTATTCTTTATTCATTTTTTAATTTAATGTTTTAATTGGCAAAATAACGAACAAAAACATAAAGAGAACTTCTGAACTGCTATGTATTCCTTGATTTTTCATCCTTGCGTAATGTAATATTTGTTCTGTATATGGTTAGTGAATGGGTGGTAGAATCTACCACCAAGTCCTAGTTACACCTCCTCGTTGGTACTAACCGGAAACAATATATTTTTAATCATTCAATTATGAATAAAATATGTTGGCCGACGTAGCAGGACGCTAATAAAAACACGCAAAAAAAGACAACACTACAATATATTATACAATCCTACAATGTAACCAATAAATCAGATTTATTCAGGCTAAATATGTTATCCTGTATAAGCTAAAATAAATATATAACTATATATATATATATTTTTTTTTTAAGCCTGAATATATACATATATATCTATATATGTTCTTCGCCAATACATTTGGATAACAGTTATGAGTAATTTAAAGTTTTTTTTGACAGATAATATATATGATACACTATGATTATACCTTAACTTATTATTCAGTTTAATAAACTCATTAAATTAATAATCAAATACAATACCTGATAGATGATGGGCGAAACGACTATCAAAATGATGTGCGAAACGACCGATGTGCGAAACGACCGATGTGCGAACGGGAAAGTGTGCGAAACGACCCGGGACCTTTTGGTAGGAGTGCTGAGGAGTGAGGTAGGGCCGAGTTAACAAGACACTGTCTTCTGACTAAACACTCATCAAATGTCTATATAAACTGGTTTTGACAAAGATAAACATGTCTACTATCTACTTGTTGTTATTATTAATGCCTAATATGACCCATAATTTGTATCTCGGTTGCAATAGCTATACACCCATTTTAAATTAAAATTTCAGCAGATATCTCAAAATAGGCAAATTTTCATCACCTCTTTTTAGGCTTTGTCTTACACTCACCACCATGAAATTACCTTCTTTACACAGATAAACATGTCTACTATCTACTAGTTGTTATTATTAATGCCTGATATAACCCGTAATTCGTATCTCGGTTACAATAGCTATACACCATTTAAAATTTAAAATTGAAAAATTTCAGCCGATATCTCAAAATAGGCAATTTTCATCACCTCTTTTTAGGCTTTGTCTTACACTCACCACCATGAAATTACCTTCTTTACACAGATAAACATGTCTACTATCTACTAGTTGTTATTATTAATGCCTGATATAACCCGTCATTCGTATCTCGGTTACAATAACTATACACCGTCACCATTTTTTATTTGCCGCCGATATAGTGGCGCCATCTTTGTTACACGGAACCGTCTGGAAAAATGTGCTTATATACATGCAAACGAATACACTTTCTGTATCAGAGGATAAAATGTGCATAAATAATACTTACGTTTACATTTCGCACCTTTTTTGAGTTTGTAAGTGTAATAAATTATAAGAATTTGCTGTTTTTTCACACAGTGCTTCACAACTTCGCAGCTTCACATTTAGGCGCAATTTTACCGGAAGTAGTCATTTTCACGGAGTAGTGAAAGACATGCGCGACAACATAAATCGGCAAAACGAGCCCGTTTCTTCTCCCTATGACGTACTCCCTGTTTTTATACATCTCCTAAATATTACGCTACGATACTTTCCGCGGCTAGATATCAGTAGCGTAGCTGCCTTTAGGCCAAAAGGCTCCAGCCTGCATATCATTTTCACAAGCATGGTTGAAAAAATAAAATAACATTCAACATAATGTTTAAAAAACTACAATAATCTGGACTTCATATAATGTTATGTACAGTCAACGTGGTTGATGAACGTGTTCGTACTTTAATGTTAAATTCATGTGAAAAAAATTAAATTTTGAAATCTGATTTTGCTTAAATGTAGCCTAACATTATGTATAAATGTACGTCAAAACGCACCAGAGACGTCCTATGTTTTTCAAGATGTTCAGCGGGGTGTGGGTGTGGTGGGTGTGGTGGGGGCATGCCCCCAGACCCCTAGAAGGATTCGGGCCTACACATCAAACAAGAACGGAAAGGTGATGGAACGTGTAGTGTTCAAACATTTGTATAATTTCTTGCATTCTAATAATTTAATTTATAAAAAACAGTCAGGTTTCTTACCCGGTCACTCCACTGTATTCCAATTGATTGATATATACAGTGAAATAGTCTCTTCTTACTTCACTGATATATACAACCAAATTTGTAAAGCCTTTGACGAAAAGAAATTAACTTGCATGATATTTTGTGATATTTCTAAAGCATTTGATAGGGTTTGGCATCGAGGACTTATTTTTAAACTCCAGAAGTATGGTATAGCAGGAAACTTACTCAATTGGTTATCTAGCTATTTAGAAGATCGTAGTCAGAAAGTTTTTGTCGGATCCACCTTTTCGGATGTTAAAACTATCAATGCCGGTGTTCCTCAAGGCTCTGTGCTTGGACCTCTTTTATTTTTAATTTACGTTAATGATATTGCAGACTCACTTCTTAGCACTACTAGATTATTCGCTGACGATAGTGCTTTAGCTATATCCTCAGCGGACCCTAGTTATTTGGAAAGCACTTTAAATAATGACCTGCAGAAAATCCTGGATTGGTCAAAACAATGGCTTGTTAAATTTAATCCGTCAAAAACTAAAGCCATGTTATTCTCTCTTTCAAATGCTATTCAACCCAATTTATATTTTGATGCTTCTCTGTTAAATTTTGTTGAACATCATAAACATCTTGGAGTCACACTCAGTCGTGATGGATCTTGGCATGAGCATATATCAAATATTGTATGTTCTTCAAATAAAGTTTTAGGATCAATGAGAATGATTAAATTTAAGCTAAAACGAACAACTCTCAACCAAATATACATTTCATATTTACGGCCTATTTTAGAATATGCATCAATAGTATGGGACAATTGTACTAACTATGAAAAAGATACTTTAGAAAGAATACAATATGATGCAGCACGAGTAGTTACTGGTCTCACACGTTCTGTTTCTATTGACAATTTACTGAACGAAATCGGGTGGGTATCACTTGCAAATCGCAGAACTATCCAAAAATTAATTTTGATTTATAAAGAAAAACATGGCGACTTACCACTATATTTAAACGAATTATTTCCTTCTTTAGTTAATGAAATAAATCCATATAACCTACGAAACAATAATGACTTCGTCACCCTGTCACGCCGTACAGAGATTTATTCTAGATCGATAATACCATCATCTTTAAAACTTTGGAACGAGTTAGACACGACAATTCGCGACTCCACAACACTTTCAATATTTAAAACCAAACTTAAGACGCTTTTCAAACCCCCCGTTGTACTTTATAAGAATCCCAACCCGAGGTATAAGTGTTTTTATCGGAACCGAGGCTCTGCCGAGGTTCCGATTAAAACACTTATACCGAGGGTTGGAATTCCCTATCTGAACCGAATATCCATGATAGATTCTTTTTCTTGCATATCAGAGACATGTTGCGCGTTGACGCCGCCAGTTACTAACGTTTTGCATGATTTCCTGCATACCGGATGTTGGCGCGCGTGAATTTTATCTCGACCCTAGGGTGAGATGGATATATCTAGCCCCGGTAAAATGACGGATATCCTTGTCCGGTATGCAAGAAAAGTTCTTCTTGTATGGTGACAGGTATCTAACAGTTATTCATGCACGTATTAGAAACAAGTGTAGTAATTTAAATGCAGATCTTTATAACAATCATTTACGGGATACACCTCGTTGTGTCTGTGGAAATGATTATGAAGATGCCGAACATTTCTTTTTCAGGTGTGAACTTTTTGCAAATCAGCGAATTCAATTATTTGTGAATACGCGCATTAATCATCCGATAAGTACCCAAAAACTGTTATATGGCATTGAAAACTTAAACGACGAACAAAATCAAACCATTTTCTTTGAGGTTCAACAATTCATAAAACAGACGAAACGTTTTCAAAGCTAATAGAATTGATTTCTTTCCTCTACTGTCGTATTTTTGATATGTTCTTTGTGTGAGCTTTTACGGAATGATGGGTGGGCTCGGCGGTATGGCGGTAGGGTATGGGACACGGGAGGCTTATCATGTGTGGAGTGGTTCAGTTTGATGAACGATATTTTGTTTGGTATGTTGTAGTTCTTTTTTTATTTTTTTTATTTTATTTTCGATTACTATTGTTAAAACATTATTTCTTTGCTTTGTTTAACTAGATATTGATATAACCATTTTGTTGAACTCTGCCTATTTGGAAAGGACCGTAACTGATGTTGTGATAACTCGTGGTCCAATCCATTTGTAAATGTTATTTATTATTATAAATTTTATATCACATGTATTTATGTAAATAACATCAAGCAATAAAATATTATTAAATAAAAAACAAGAACTTGTTTCGCAATCGATGTAAAATAAATATGTTTTAAAAAGACAAGGTCCAGCTACTCCCCTGGCATCGGCGTAACTACTATTAGGCCATATAAGCCAGGGCCTATACATCAATTCGAAAAGTGAAAAATAAAATAAAATGAAAAGTCCAAAAATGCAATAAAATAATGCTTCTTTTATTTTACAGCGGAGGTAATTAATTCAACTTTGTCAAATGATAATTCTCAAATTTGTCAAACAAATATTTCTTCAAATACCACGCAAGTACTCTTGTCAGATCAGGGGTTTATATGACGTCAGATATACGTCCATAACGCACCATTGCATACAGCATAGCTAAGTTTTAAAAAAAACTGCGACCCCCTATTTTGTCGGGCCTATATATGTTTTTCAGGTCAGCTACGCCCTCGCTATTCTTATAGTTAATACTACCGGTATATTCTGTTATTAAAATTACTTATGGGTACATTTAACCGATGTTCATACATGGACGTGGCCATGCGGAGGCCCGGACTGCCATATCATTTTCGCTTTATTTTATAATATGTTAGCTGGCTCAAGTTCTATTCAGCATTTCAACGAAACAAAACAACGACTGCCGGGATTCACCGCTAACTTCGTTTCGTTGTTGAACCACTATTAAATCATTTTAAAGCGTGTGCAGTTGCATTTAAATTTATAATTTACCATGAGCATGGATATACAAGTATATCGAATCGAGACTATAATTATAGATCTATGGCATGAGTTCGCAAAGTTTTTGTACTAAATATATCTATCTATACATTTTGCCACACGCCCTCACGGGCATAATCTGGAGAGTGGAAAAGCACCTACCGAAAGAAAAAATAAGTCAAATAAAAGTTGTCGTCTCCAAGATTCGAACACGTAAGTGTAACATTTTCAAAAGTGACGCTCCGCTCTCCCGACTGCGCTTTACAATTTATGAGTAGTATATAGTTATCTACTGTCAACGTGATCTCTATCTACCAACTGCTGATTGACTCAATAAGTCATGTTAAGTCAAATAGTGTGTGTTTTTTTCACAACAAAGCATGTCTTATATTCATCTGCAAACTTCTCCTTCCATGCATACAATTGCCTGGAGGGGCACACGGGGTCTCCTCCTTCCCTGGAAATTCGCCATGTGACCTTAGCTGTCGGGTGCGACTATACAATCTAATCCAAATTTGTCCATGCATCCCTCGGTAGTTTTAAAGGGACCGGAGGCGATCTGGCTGCAATCCAAATACAAATAAAACCATCATAAATGTGTTTCAGTTTCAAATTCAATATAACTAGACCCTATGATTCTTACGATTTAATTGCTGTTAATGAACTAGTTTGGTCTGTAAAACTAGACGAATCGGCACATTTGTATTGTATATTCATTAATATTAATATTAATTCATGTGATGCGTGAGCCTGCTTCCGTTAAAAATAAAGAACAATTGTTGTTTGACCGAAGCACAGTTTAGTTAATAGTGTGGCCAACTATTACGAATATTAACCCCACTTAAATGATTATTTATGATTTAGCAACAATCGCAACCATGTCGTTGCGCTTTCATGATAATTAAACCGTACTCAATGTTAAGGCATATGCACATATCAAATGGAACTGCTGCACTTATAATATTTCAATTTACCCCAATCACGCATTCCAGATCGGCTCCAGTCCTTTTAAGGTTTTACGCACTTTTTTGGGGACGGATTTCAAGATTTTATTGGCGAAACCTTATTCTGAATGTTATAATAAAATGTCTATATTTCGAACAATTTTTCGACCCCCCACCCCAACCCCACCACCCACTCAGCCTTTACCTGCCCCGTCCCGAATCCCACGGTGAGCTCGGGAGAGTGTAAGTGAGGAAGTGTCGATTCTTATGGATGGCGGGAGATGTACAGTACTGGTTCTACCCAGGAGTGGGGGAAAAGTGGGTGACGTTTGAGCAAAATAAGTAAGTAAAACAAATATAACGATATACATAACCAATGAAACAAGTTCCCCGCTCCCCCCCCCCCCCCCTACACCCTGCCCCCACCCTCCCCCACCCACCCCCCTCGAACCAACAAATAATAATAATAAAATTAAAATAAAATAAATAAAAAATCTGCCCCACTGGGGCCCACTGGGATTTGAACCCATGAACCAAGATTTATTTTCTGTGAGAAAACAAAACAACAAGTAGGCCATTGGTTTATGAGAAGAAGTCGCTTTAAGATTTTTCTATGTTTAATAACGGCGGCCATATATATTGACGGGTATACTGGTATGGAACATTTACAGGTTTAAGAGTCGATTCTTTTCATCACGTTTCAAAACAATTGGGGCATTGGTTCATGAGAAGAAGTCGTTTAAATAGTGATTATTTTTAATCTGAGAGACGACCTTGCAAGGATGCCTTCCTGTGATGTTTCGTCAAATTCTATCCATCAGTTCTGTCGTGTTTATAAGAAGAGGGAAGAGGTCATTTTAAGATTTTTCTACTTTAGGTAATACCGGTCATATTTGTTGACCAATCGGTACGATTTGTGTAAATCTTAGAGAAGACCATGCAAGGATGCTTCCTGTGAAGCGTCGTCAAATTCTACCCAGCAATTCACGAGACGTCATATAACGATTCTTCTATTTTTAGTAACGGCGGCCATATTTGTTGACGGATTGGGACGATTTGTACTAATCTGAGAAAGGACCATAGAAGGACGTTTCCTGTGAGGTTTCGTCAAGTTCTACATAGCAGTGTCAGAGGAGATGTTGCTTGAAGCTATAGATCTTATGGTTTGTACCTATCATAGATATGTACATACTACCATAAGAGCCATGACTCTCACGCAGGAAACTGCATATTTTTGGTTACTACCTGCTATTATTATAATTGTCATACGTCTAGTTTGAAGCAAAAGTTAACTGTCGGACAGATGACAGACAACTCTGCCATCACGTAAAAAACAAGAACTGGACATATTATTTACTTATAAGAAAGCAAGTTTAAAGTTAAAACAATGACGGGTATATAAAACAAAATGCTAAGTATAACGCTTGATAAAAATTCAAAATTCAAAATTGCGGTGTATCATCTTAAAACTCACGGCGTCACTTATCCCTTTTAAAACTCACGGCGTCCCGTTAGTTTTTCGATATAACTTTGTTAAATCATTAATATTAATTATAGGAATCAATCGGATAAAGTAGATAACTAACTGTAAATTAATTTATATAACAAATATAAGAATAATATATTAAAATCTATGGTAAAACAGATTTGTTATAATAAGATAGGCGTAGGAGCCGGGGTGCCCGGCCCTTCCCCCCCCCCCCCACCCCGCACACACCAATGTTCAGAGTGAGGTGGGGGCCAGAGTATAATTTGCACCCCCCCCCCCCCTCCCCCAAAAACAACAACACCCACAAACACTTTGAAGAAAAAAATGGTTAGTGCTCAAAACATACCTTTCCCCCTATATAATGTTGTATGTTTTGGTGTAATTGAGCGTGGGTAACGCATTTTTTGTCTTTTTGCTTGTCAAAAATGTTGTGAAAAAGTTTGCCCCCACTCCCCGATAATTGAAACATACTTTTTTTGATTGTTAAAATTTCTTTTTCAAAAAGTTTGCCCCCCACGCGCCAACCCCCTCCCCACCCCTACGCCCATGAATAATTAAAAATTATATGCAAGCATGTTGTTACTTAATCGAGGATTTTTTTTATTATTATTATTAAAATCCTTCATAAAAACTTGAAATGTCGTGTGTAACCAGGGCTTTAAATTAATTATCAGCCCAGCCCAACTGAAGCCGAGATAATTGTTTTGGAAAATTTCCCTGTTGGCGCACTTTGATCGAGTTCCCGCGTTTGTGACACTTCCTGTCTGCCTGACACTTTCTTTCAGCCAATCATGATAATTGCACGCATGTTGTTCGTGGACGGGAGGCAAACGACATGGGTATATTCTCCTTCCGTAAGAATCGACACTTTCTCGCGTATAATTAGACAACTGTTATGGCAGAAAGAGCAATAGAAACAATCTAAACTGACTAATGCTCAATCAGGGACTCATATATGTAATATAAACGGATCCTGGCTCTATTGTGAGTTCCGATTCTCAAGTTCTGAAGTTAGATTTACCACATTTCAGGGTTGTTAGCCTTGCAGTATTTGCCACTTGAATGCACACTGCACGTAAATACGTAGCAGCACGAAAAATGCGAGTTTCACCATTTGTCGTTCTACGCCATGAGATCTCTTGCGCAAGGTAAGATCATCATGAACAGTTTCTCACCATAAAGGATTTTATTTTAGAATCCATCTACCTACAATGTTTCTGCAAATAAAGGTAGGAGGAGATGATAATTTTTGTGACCTCTGTTGTTGGTGAAATGTATTCTTTGTAATGGCGGGCCCGCAGCTTCGCTGAGAACACCTAGGCAGTTGGCTCGGTTGAATTTTGGAATATACATACTTTACATAAATACAACATCAATGTTGATACATTATCAATCGTTGACAAAATATGTCGTGCTTAAAACTGAAAACATTGTCCGGGAAATGCAACTAAATGCAGGAAATCAAAACAAAATCCAGTTAGTTTTTCTCTTAACTTGCATTTGTTCAATCATTAATATTAATTATTAGAATAGTTCAAAGCAAATTAATTTTACATATTACTATCTTTTTATAATATTGCACCAATAATATATTTTAACAAATTGGTAAAATAACGAAGAAAATTGAAATCTCTTTTTTTTTATTTAATTATATGCAAGCAGTTTTAAAGTCAAAATGATGCAGAACATATAAATCGAGGAGCAAATTTTAATGTTTGAATAAAACTCAAGATTGCCATGCCTTTAAAATCAAGGTTTTAACATAGTCCAAAGTTTTTTTGCTCTGAATGTAGAACAAGGCTATCCGCACGACCGTCATGCCGATTATTTTCTTTATCCGCACGACTGTCGTGCCGATTATTTTCTTTATCCGCACGACCTTGCCGATTATTTTCTTTATCCGCACGACCGTCGTGCCGATTATTTTCTTTATCCGCACGACCGTCGTTCTGATTATTTTCTTTATCCGCACGACCGTCGTGCCGATTATTTTCTTTATCCGCACGACAGACGTGCCGATTATTTTCTTTATCCGCACGACCGTCGTGCCGATTATTTTCTTTATCCGCACGACCTTGCCGATTATTTTCTTTATCCGCACGACCGTCGTGCCGATTATTTTCTTTAGCCGCACGACCGTCGTGCCGATTATTTTCTTTATCCGCACGACCGTCGTGCCGATTATTTTCTTTATCCGCACTACGGTCGTGGGAATAAAGAAAATAATTGGCACGACTATAGTATTGTTCTTTATCGGCAAAACTGTAAACAGAAACGTAAAGTGTTGAGAGTTTCCAAGCTAAGTTAATTACAATTCGTAATGTATACAAAACAAATACTTAGTGAACAGTTGTATTGTGTAAAATTATGGGTAAACTGGGTAAATTGTGTTTTTGAATAAAAATAAGAACCCTGTACAGTATGTTCCGAAAGGTCCGTTATACATAATAAAAACATTATAAGATCAAAGTGTGTGTAGGTGTGTGTGCTCACGTGCGTGCGTGCGTTGATGGAACTTGCTGACATCTATATGAACTGGGACGATATAAAGACAGTCAGGTTTGCCAAATTGCCGATCATCACCCCAATCAATCCCCTATCATCCTACTTGATTCTGTCTTCTGTTTAAATAGTTTCATTTTACACACATATTACGGGGAAATAGATATTTAGGTGAAAATATGGCAAAAAAAATAAACACACAAGCTATGTGTGAACAGTAAACAAGTTTATTGACCAATCAGCATATAAATTAACTGAGATTAATATTCAAAATACTTCTAAACTATAACGGGGATACAAGAGAAAAAGAGAAGAACATGTATAGAACATGCATATCCATTATATTACGACAATTAAAGCATATAAGAAAAATTAATAATAGCTGTCGCAACGTAATTATTTGCTATCTAGACCTTAACTACGAAGTGACATTCTATTAAAACCGCCATCCCGCCAACAACAGGCACATTTTTAAACTCAAAATCAATCTCCATGTGTTGAGGTCATAAAATAATTCATATGTACCGATTAAAAGCCTATAGTTGATGTATACTTAAAATACATGTAAATAAGTATACGTGAAATGAATTTAGAGTTGATAACGTTTTGCGGTTTGGCCTGGCTGGTTAAAGCCGTTTATGTTGTATCTATGAAGTTAGGATTATCAAAATATGTAATTTATATTGTAGCATGGTCGGTGACATTTCCTTTGATGAATGCAGATCATTAAATCGTTTAATTTAGGGTAACTAAAGGGGCGTGGCTATACCGTTCTACAACTACCGGATATTGGAATTTAGATTACGGTCACTATGACGTCACAGTGTTACTAAGTACACCATGCTACAAAAAAGATAGAGTCTGCTTGTTGATTATTTAAACACCTCGATTTGCTACGCCCATCTCGGTGTTTAAATAAGCCAACTCGCTGAGACCAGACTCTATCTATTACTTATATACCTCTTGTTAGTAGGTTTACAAATGTTGTACATTTGTAGTTAAATTAGGTCTTTGTTGGCGAGGTAGCTACTTGAATAAGTGTCTTTCGGAAGCTGGAAGCCGTATGCTCGTATTGTAAGAAAGGGGTTGTTAATTCATTTATTAATTTACAACAAATTGCAGATAAGTTAATGCTGTAAAATGGTAAAGCGTGCATATGCTAATTAGTTTGGCATGATTATGTCATACACACGAAACTTAACTTATAATCATGCAAAATTAAATATAAGAAAAGTCACTAGTAAGTAACATATGCCACCGAAAATGTTTTCTTATGGGAATTCTTACATTGTACATTTGGCTATTCCGCCAACAGGCAATTACCGTTCTTCCAAACTCTATCCCTGTGTAGAGGTTATAAAATAATGCACATGTTCGAGAAGAAGTCAAAATATTTTTATGGATACTTTTAAAAATACCTGTAATTGAGTATGCGTAAACTGAATTTAGAGTTTGTCCCTCATAATTCGACGGACAATAGGGTGGTGGTTTGCCTGACTGGTTAAAGCGTTGATAATGTAGTTGCATAGTTCAGATTCGCAACATATATATCTTATCGTTAGTAGGCTTAGAAACGAAGTACATTTGTTGTTAAAGTTCCCTGTTGTTGGCGGGATAGCGGTTTAAAATGGACACATGGCCAGGGCAGGAAAATTATGGAATAGTCTACTCGTCCTGTAGGACTAGTGGATTGGAAATCTTACTCGTCCTTCAAAAAATCTACTCGTCCTACAAAAAACAAGTTATATCAGGATTTGTTTATTAACTAAAACCAACACTGTATTTTAATGTGGTTAGTATTTACTGATTCACAACAAAACTTCTAAATAAATAGTCAAATTCACTATTTGTTTATTTTTTCAAACTTTGTGCTTGCCACAAACAGCTGGTCATAAATGTCAGAATTATTTGGGTCTATCCTCATGTTTTCACTGTTCATTTCGCTGTTATTTGGTTATGCTCAATAATCTGCTTTAATACTTACAGACAGTGCCACTTTAAAGTTTGTTGTTATATTTTCGTAAAACTTAACAATATTGAGAAAGTAATTTTTTTTTTTACCCCACCTAATTCGTTCTTGAATTCATTCTATTTTTAGAAGCAAGTCTGCTGCTTATCAACAAGTAAACATCCGGTTTTGATTTTAACTGCGCAAATATCGTATTTCTAGCTAGACACGCGATTTAAGCTAGAAAAAAAAAATTAGCTCATCAATTTTTTCACTTGTCCGACAGGACGACCAGACAGGAAAACTTACTCGTCCTGCACGAGGTGTCACTCGTCATGACGAGCGGACGAGTGGATTTTTCCTGCCCTGAATGGCAATCTTGATTTTTAGCTCGACTGATCAGAGATCAGCAGAGCTTATGCGTCGTCCGTCGTCCGTCTGTCCGTCCGTAAACTTTTATTTGTTACTCCTCTGAAACTACTGGATGGATATTCATGAAATTTTACAGAAATGTTGCCCATGAAGTCTAGTTGATCCTAGCAAAAATTCATGTTGATGTGAAATCCAAGATGGCCGCCAAAGCTAAAAATAGATTTTTAAAATACAAGTTTGTAGCGACTACTTCTTGAAAAATCTGTGATATTGATATGCCATATTGATATGGGACTTTTTCTAAAATGATCAGTATGACATGATGTTGGTATTTGTCGAAAATCGTTTTGATTCGATGTTAAACATGGCTGCCAGCCGCCATCTTTGTTGACATAAGAGTTATATAATGAAATCTTGTAGCAACTACTTCTCTGAAACTACTTGACGGATTCTCATGAAACTTTACAGGAATGTTGCTCTTGATGTCTAATTGATCCTAGCAATTATAATTTTCAAAATACAAGTTTGTAGCGACCACTTCTTGAAAACTATAAGTGACATTGATATGGGACTTTTTCTAAAATGATCAGCATGACATGATGTTGGTCTTGTCAAAAATCGTTTTGATTCGATCTTAAACATGGCTGCTAGGGGCCATCTTTGTTTACATAGAATTATATAGTAAAAACTTGTAGCGACTACTCCTCTGAAACTACTTGGCGGATTTTCATGAAACTTTACAGGAATGTTGCTCTTAATGTCTAATTGATCCTAGCAAAATTTCAGGTCGGCCAGAAATTCAAGATGGCCGCCACAGCTAAAAATAGATTTTCAAAATACATGTTTGTAGCGACTTCTTCTTGAAAACTATAAGTGATATTGATATGGGACTTTTTCTAAAATGATCAGCATGAAAATTGATGTTGGTCCTTATCAAAAATCGTTTTGATTCGATGTTAAACATGGCTGTCAGCGGCCATCTTTGTTTAAATAGAGTTATATAATGAAAACTTGTAGCGACTACTCCTCTGAAACTACTCGACGGATTTTCATGAAACCTCACAGGAATGTTGCTCTTGATGTCTTAATTGATTCTAGCAAAATTTCAGGTCGCCGGAAATTCAAGATGGCCGCCACGGCTAAAAACAATTTTTAGCTCTACTGATCAGAGATCAGCAGAGCTTATGCCGTGGTGCGGCGTCCGTCCGTCTGTCCGTCCGTCTGTCCTTAAACTTTTTTTTGTAGCGACTACTTCTCTGAAACTACTGAATGGATTTTCATGAAACTTTACAGAAATGTTGCCCATGAAGTCTAGTTGATCCTAGCAAAAATTCATGTTGATGTAAATTCCAAGATGGCCGACAGATCTAAAAATAGGTTTAAAAAAAACAAGTTTGTAGCGACTACTTCATGAAAACTATAAGTGATATTGATATGGGACTTTTCTAAAATGATCAGCATGACATGATGTTGGTCCTTGTCGAAAATCGTTTTGATTCGACGTTAAACATGGCTGCCCGGCCATCTTTGTTTACATAGAGTTATATAATGAAAACTTGTAGCGACTACTCATCTGAAACTACTTGATGGATTTTCATGAAACTTCACAGGAATGTTGCTCTTGATGTCTAATTGATCCTAGCAAAATTTCAGGTTGGTCGGAAATTCAAGATGGCCGCCACGGCTAAAAATAAATTTTCAAAATACCAGTTTGTAGCGACTACTTCTTGAAAACTATAAGTGATATTGATATGGGACTTTTTCTAAAATGATCAGCATGACATGATGTTGGTCCTTGTCAAAAATTGTTTTGATTCAACTTTAAACATGGCTGCCAGCGGCCATCTTTGTTTACATAGAGTTATATAGTAAAAACTTGTAGCGACTACTCCTTTTAAACTACTTGCCAGATTTTCATGAAACTTTACAGGAATGTTGCTCTTAATGTCTAATTGATCCTAGCAAAATTTCAGATCTGCCAGAAATTCAAGATGGCCGCCACAGCTAAAAATAGATTTTTAAAAAAGAAGTTTGTAGCGACTACGTCTTGAAACTATAAGTGATATTGATATGGGACTTTTTGTAAAATGATCAGCATGACATGACGTTTATCAGAGTCAAACATTATTTTGATTCGACGTTAAACATGGCTGTCAGCGGCCATCTTTGTTTACATAGAGTTATATCATGAAAACTTGTAGCGACAACTCCTCTGAAACTACTTGACGGATTTTCATGAAACTTCACAGGAATGTTGCTCTTGATGTCTTATTGATCCTAGCAAAATTTCAGGTCGGCCAGAAATTCAAGATGGCCGCCACGGCTAAACATTATTTTTCAAAAAACAAGTCTGTAGCGACTACTTCCTGAAATCAAAATCAATCAGTAGAGCTTCAAGGTCATTGACCTCTTGTTCAAAAAACAAGTTTGTAGCGACTACTTCCTGAAATCAAAAACAATCAGTAGAGCTTCAAGGTCATTGACCACTTGTTTAAAAACTAGCGGCCTTTTCTATTTTTCTAAATAAATTGCATTTGTTCAATCATTAATGTTAGTTATAAGAATTGTATTAAGCCATTTGTTTTTGCATATTATTAATTTTTGATATTATTGCACCAATATTAAAACTTATAGTAAATAGTGAATACTTAATAAAATTTGATTTATTTAAATGTACCCAGGGTAAAAGTAAAACTGATACTGGATATATAAATCGATACGCCCATTTCAAATACTTCAAGATTGCCGTGTGTCCCTTTGTTGTAGTACGGTATAGTCACGCCCCTTTAGTTATCCTACATTACAATATTTAATGTTTTGAAATCATCAAAGGAAATATTACCGAGCATGCTACAACTACCAGCATGGAAATACAAGTGTATGTAGGTATATGCTACCAGTTAGAGGAAGTTAAGAGTACGGTCAATAAATACACCATGCTACAAAAAAAGATAGTCTATCTCAGCTCGTTAGTTATTTAAACACCTCGATGTGCTACTAAACAAAGCAAAACTATACACTTGGTTTCCTTAGACGAACATAATTTAAAACATTGCCCGATAAACAGTAAGCCACAGGCATACGTCTCTGGTACTATCTACTAGTGAGTTGAGAAATTTATTACGTCAGTGGATCTACTTTGGAATACGGACCCTTACCAGCAACAAGACATTATTGACTTTGAAAATTCCAAAGGAAACGGGTGAACAAACGTGAAATTTTCAAATAAGGGCAAAAAAAGAAAATGTCTTTTGAGGTACTTGATAAGAACAAACAATTTTATTTTATTGGTCTAAATCCCACGTAAACATAACATTACATGAAATTCAATACATATCGATACACTGGCACAACGGTCGTGCGGATAAATAATATAATACGCACGACCGTCGTGCCGATAAGGAAAATAATAGGCACGACAGTCGTGCGGATAAGGAATATTATACGCACGACCGTGGTGCCGATAAGGGAAACAATAGGCATGACGGTCGTGCGGATAAGGAATATTATACGCACGACCGTGGTGCCGATAAGGGAAACAATAGGCACGACGGTCGTGCGGATAAGGAATATTATACGCACGACCGTGGTGCCGATAAGGGAAACAATAGGCACGACGGTCGTGCGGATAAGGAATATTATACGCACGACCGTGGTGCCGATAAGGGAAACAATAGAATATGCGTAAAACAAATTCGACGCTTCATTTTTTGGGTTTTGTCTGGGTGGTTTCAGGGTTCTCAATAACTTTAGGTTGAACAGGCCTTTTTGAAAAAGTAACAGGCCTAGGCGGGGTGTCCGGGGGTCTTCCCCCGCACAATTTTGAAATTGTCATTTCCTGCATTTTGGGCTATTTTGAATGCCTTTTAAATCACACTTTAAAGTGCAATTTTATAAGCAATATTCCTCTATATGCAGATACAAGTACTGCAGTGCAGTATGTTGACAATTATATTTATTTACCAAACTTCAACAACACATATCCATTTGAAAATTGTATTCTGAACACCACATATCACATAACTACAAAATACAACAACAAATACTTTCCTTTATCTCTACAAAGTTCAATAACGCATACTATCCATGTCACTGTCCTCATCTTTTACTTTTTTTTTGAACGATTTTGAACCGGCCCAAATGTCATTTGAAGCGGTCATTTCAGCCGGCGGCCGGTTCTTGTTGAGAACCCTGTGGTTTAAAAGCCGTTTATGTTTTGTCTACAGCGTTTGGATTCTCAAAATATGTAAGTTGTATATATATATATATATACCTATATATACCTCATGATGACATCAGTAGGTTTAGAAATGGTGTACATATAGTGTAAAATGTGGCTGTTGTTGGTGGCATAGCTACTTTAAAGAGAATGACCTCACATTTTCAGAATAGTTTACTGAATGCATTTTGTGATTCACTTTTGGGATTCTCCTGTTTTGAGCACCTCCCAATTTAAGATTTGTCCTGACCCAACAACTTTAACACTCCCACAAACATTTTTATTTAGAATTTTACTTGAGGCAGTAATCAGGTGATTGCTTGTTTATCATCCAATTTTATTTCAAACTGGGTACGGGGGTGACATTTTATTTTTTTATATTTTTATGCGACAAATGGAATATTGCCTCGGCACAAGGCAAAAATAGTAACACATGCTACTACAGTCTTCGAAATTAGCTGGTAGCCAAAAGTCTGCGGTCAGTGAAAATCAAGTCGGACATATCAATTTTGCAAGCTGACATGCACAACACCGTTGGGCATGTTAAACATTAGACGAAAATGTAATGCCAAAATAAAACGGAACGAAATCAGACCCAAAAATTAACAACTTCGAGTGTGAACTAATTTAAAAACTGATTTGTTTTGTTATATTTGTTGTTTTCGAAAGAGGTTGGGGGTGAAAAAGGAGCAATTAATACTGCAATATAAACCTAACTGATAATGAACAGAATATTGTTTGCGGTCTAATGTTTAACTTAAGATGACCTTTCTTCATTATTTCCAAGGAGCGAAACCTGGCAGAAAAAGACCGGCGGAAAAAAAGTAATGCAGACATTAGTGAGTCGGAAAAAAAGGAAATAAACAGAACTAGTAATTTTCACACCCAATGAATAAAGTTCTTTTGTTTTATTTAATTATTTGTGATATATATTCTATGGAGAATGCAGCTTTCTGTGACAATATCAGGGCAGGAAAAATTGTTTCTGAGTTATTCGTCCTTCATCATATTTGAATGGTCAAATTGATAAATGTTAAAAGAATTTATCTGAATTACTACTGGAATTTTCGTGCCCTGCCAGGGTTAGACACTAACGTTTATGAGTAAGAAACCTGCAGGACTTTCTTCTTTTGAAAACTGGTGGTCCATCTGACTGATAGGTGGTCCTTCTCATGTACAGTTATACTTACCGAAACATCAATATAAAATAAAACATGCCGATTAACATTAAAAGTTACGATTACAAATGCATCTAATTATCTAATCAGACTGCAAGTACAATGTTAATATGCCAGGATAAGAAAATGAGTATTGGAAGGTCAACAACCTTTTAGAAGCACAATATTAAAGGATTCGTCCTAAGGTTACTATGGAATGTCAACATCTTCAGATTTGATAAAAGGTTAAATGTTATTGAAATGTGAGTTGCCTTTACAATATCGATGAAAGCTCGGATGAGTTTAAAAACCAGCCAGATTGGACCATTTACACAGGAGTTATTGCCCTTGATTTTCTGAAATATGCTATAATTTGGCCTCGTTAACACGATAGGGCCTTCATTTTTCATCCGATCTTTTTCTAACTTGACACGATTGTTATCAATAAAAGCTCTGATGAGTTCTAAAACCAGCAGATCGGACCAGTAACACCAGAGTTATGGCCCTTGATTTAGTTAAAAATGCTGTATTTTGCCTTGTTAAGACGATATGGTCTTAATTTTTCATCTGCTCTTTACCAGACTTTACCAGATTGTTACTTACAATGAAATCTTGGACAAATTTGAAAACCAACCAAATCGGATTAGTCACACTGGAGTTATGGCCCTTGAATTAGTTCAAAGATGCTGTTTTTGCCTCGTGAAGACGATAGGACCTTCATTTGGCCTCATTTCAGCAAAACTTTGCAATATCAGTACCAAGCCTAGTTGTACATAGCATTACTTTATATTTGACTAATTTGGCAGAGCTATGGCCCTTTAAAGGTTTTAATACACAAATGTTGTCTGGACTAGTTCTCCTGAACCCCTGGCCGGATTTCAATAAAACTTTTTATGGATGATTAATACTAGATCTAGTTGTGCGTATCATCACCGTGTACCGGTTGAATGATTTTTAGCTTGACTGATCAGAGATCAGCAGAGCTTATGCCGTGGTGCGGAGTCCGTCGTCCGTCTTTCTGTCTGTCCGTCCGTAAACTTTTATTTGTAGCGAAAACTCCTGAAACTACTGGATGGATATTCATGAAACTTTACAGAAATGTTGCCCCTGAAGTCTAGTTGATCCTAGCAAAAATTCATGTTGATGTGAAATTCAAGATGGCCACCAAAGCTAAAAATAGATTTTTAAAATACAAGTTTGTAGCGACTACTTCTTGAAAACTATAAGTGATATTGATATGGGACTTTTTCTAAAATGATCAGCATGACATGATGTTGGTCCTTGCCAAAAATCGTTTTGATTCAACGTTAAACATTGCTGCCAGTCGTGATTTTTGTTTACATAGAGTTATATAGTAAAAACTTGTAGCGATACTCATCTGAAACTACTTGGCGGATTTTCATGAAACTTCACAGGAATGTTGCTCTTGATGTCTAGTTGATCCTAGAAAAATTTCAGGTCGGCTGGAAATTCAAGATGGCCGCCACAGCTAAAAATAGATTTAAAATAAATAAGTTTGTAGCGACTACTTCTTCAAAACTATAAGTGATATTGATATGGGACTTTTTCTAAAATGATCAGCATGACATGATGTTGATCCTTGTGGAAAATTATTTTGATTTGACGTTAAACATGGCTGCCAGTGGCCATCTTTGGTTACATAGAGTTATATAGTAAAAACTTGTAGCGACTACTCCTCTGAAACTACTTGACGGATGTTCATGAAACTTCACAGGAATGTTGCTCTTGATGTCTAGTTGATTCTAGAAAAATTTCAGGTCGGCCGGAAATTCAAGATGGCCGCCACAGCTAAAAATATATTTAAAATAAATAAGTTTGTAGCGACTACTTCTTCAAAACTATAAGAGATATTGATATGGGACTTTTTCTAAAATGATCAGTATGACATGATGTTGGTCCTTGTCGAAAATCGTTTTTATTTGACGTTAAACATGGCTACCAGCGGCCATCTTTGTTTACATAGAGTTATATAATGAAAACTTGTAGCGACTACTGCTCTGAAACTACTTGACGGATTTTCATGAAACTTCACAGGAATGTTGCTCTTAATGTCTAATTGATCCTAGCAAAATTTCAGGTTGGCCGGATATTTAAGATGGCCGCCACGGTTAAAAATAGATTTTCAAAAAACAAGTCTGTAGCGACTACTTCCTGAAATCAAAATCAATCAGTAGAGCTTCAAGGTCATTGACCTCTTGTTAAAAACAAGTTTGTAGCGACTACTTCTTGAAAACTGTAAATGATATTGATATGGGACTTTTTCTGAAATGATCAGCATGACAAGATGTTGATCCTTGTCGTAAATTATTTCGATTCAACATTAAACATGGCTGCCGGTGGCCATCTTTGTTTACCTAGATTTACATAGTAAAAACTTCCAACTTGTATCGACTACTCCTCTGGAACTACTTGACAGATTTTTATGAAACTTCACAGGAATGCTGATATAGCTATAAAAATCTATCAGTAGAGCTTCAAGGTCATTGACCCCTTGCCCGTTAAACGCAAACTTTAGCTTTAACCAGTAGAGCATCCACAGGCCCTCTTGGGCCTCTTGTTTCCCATTTAATTTGCCCGTTTCGTGTTGTTTTAAAGACACATTTCGAGCCTATTGTATTTGAGGGGGAGAGAATTTCTATAGGTAACTGTAAATCACTGTTAGCCAAACAATTTCATGAGCAAAGTGTGATATTCAATTTTTCTTCAGATTATGAGGCCCACCCAATAAAGCATTTGTGACCAGTACACATAATAACACATTAAAGAATGTTGTATATTTATTGTGTTGTGCTCTGATTTTTGGTCTAAAAACAATTCAGAAATACCAGATAAGTTTTGTATTCAAAAGCTAAATTATGAACATATATTTCTTCATTAAAGTAAATTACAAAGTGTTGTTAAGCTATTCTTACCCTCAATATAGCAATGCTATATAAATAAAAAAACTAAGAGTGGGCCTCAATTTCTATACCCGAGTTGATCAGCCATGAAGCATGCTGGCTGTAAATATTCAAGCTTCTCGTGCTTTTTCAATGACCAAGTGGCGTTGGGAAATGTGTCTTTAAGAAGAGAAATTGAATTGAATTGAATATAATGTTTTTTTATTGTAAAATTCATAATAATGTGAACATGCATGAACAAACAGGAAATCAAATCATGTGATATCAATTTTGTACCTCAACACCGGTTGTTACGTGTCCGAGTTCCAGTGGACAGGTTTAAAACGCGGGTTTCGGCGGTAAAATGCGAAAAGTTGTTTGGGAAAATCGGTGCCGAAGTGATTTTTTTTTTTAAAATTGCTTGGCCGGCATAAAAAAGGGCAGGCGGGGATGATAATCCAGCAATTCATTTATTACGGCCTAACAATTTCTGAAACCTGAAACAGCTGTAATGTACGTTTTGCATGTTTATTTACACGGTGACATCATGCAAAGTTCTGTTTATATGTCGTCGTTGATGTGCTTGACTTTATCTGCCCTCATGAGTAAAGTCAAGCTTTCCATACAGCACTCGTGTAAAAGGTGGATTGACCTAAAGACGGTATTGGTAACATCTCATCCATCGGTATATCCCTCTGAGGTGATTGTCCCAACATAAAGCTCAATGTTTTTACGTGTTTATCATTGTGATGTAGAACTCGATCATATTATTGTTTTTAAAAAGTAACAATATTTTTTGTTTCAGGGGACCTGGATTATTGCTGGACTTTATTACATACAAACAAGTGGACATTAAGAATGGTGGTTTGAAGTAATGTGTCAGTGCTCTGGTTCTTTGACATATTTTGTGTCAAGACAGCGTGTTCTTGCTTTGGGCGACTGTTTGCCAGCCTCTTACAAGGGACGGATGTTCAAGCTGTAATTCCAGTCGGGATATACTAATGTGCAGTTTGTTAAAGCGGTGAATGTATTATTACAGTAAACAGCCTGATTTTTACCATTGATCCGCATACTCCCAACTAGTGTCAGTCTGTTGGAGGCAATGACAGAACAAGAAAAATGTCTTATGCCTGGCAACCTCACACTATACGCTTCTAGTCGTATAAGTGTCTCTCACCACGACGGAGCAGAAAATTGGTGAACGTAGCGCATGCCAGACTGATGAACAAAAAAATGAAAGTGCAATTCAGGAGTATGCGAGCGGTGCAAGTACAAATGCTAATCCAGATATCCAGTCAATTGGCAAATGATTTTCACTGGCAGTGATGCACTGTTTGTCGGCAATGGAATGACCAAATTATGGTCAAAGTGTAGAGAAAGTATGATGATAGATGACTGGTAATGGACTTGTTATCCTTGAATGTATCTGGTGGGTTTTCCTCACAGTCAGGGACATCATCGCTATACCAACTGTCAGAACCTTTGTTGTGGTTTGTGTTGACGAAAATGCCCCAACTGATCCTTGGTGAAGGTGAGTTATATATAGTTTTTTCTAAATTCTTCGTTTTTAACAGAATTGTGATATTTTTCTTCAAAATATTTTATGTCACTACAGGGACATTATTTATTGTGTCGCCTGCGTAGCATGGCAGGCACTTTAGGATCACTTTGTCCATCGTCCTCTGTCAGTTACACTTTAAACTGCAACCTAACCTTGGTCAGAACTTGAAAAGTATTTGGCCTATGATACAGACCCAGTTGCATTCAAGTACCCCAAATAAATGCAGAATGAACGCATAACAAAGGCTGAGCAAACGGAAAATGAATGCAGAAAGAACACAGAACGAACGTAAAATGAACGTTGTATTATCTATTGTCTCGCCTTTTCGAAGAAAGAAAGAGACATAGGTGTTGCTTTTCCGGCGGCGGTGGCAGTGATGGCGGTGGCAGCGTCAACATTCAAGTTTTGCGTTTAGGTTATTTTCTCACAAACTTTATACACTAGACCTTTCAAACTTTGCTTATAGTTGTATCTTGGGTGGTATATCGCAACATGACAAAGCAAATGCGGAAGTGACCTTGACCCTCCAAGCAAAGGGCAGATAACTTAATAATTTTTATGTTCAACTTTTGCATTCACAAACTGTATGCACTAGACCTTTAAAACTTTGCTTATAGTTGTATCTGGAGTGGTACATCGCAACGTGACAAAGCAAATGTGGAAGTGACCTTGACCCTCCAAACAAAGGGCAGATCAGGGTTTGACACTAACTTTTTCCCGCTAGTAGTCCACACCAACTTTCAAAATCAAATAGTCCTGCACAGATTTTGGTAGTCCGGCTAGTTTTCAAAATATAAATCTCAGAATAAAGGGATTTAAACTAAACAAAATATAAGTAACGAAGGAAACAGTAGACATAAACGAAAAACACTCCAAAAAGACGGATTCTATCTCAGTATTGATTAATTTCATATGTCGCACATCTGCCTGTTGGCCTTTCTCCGCAAGTTCTGGAAGTCTTTTAAAGTCAGATAAAACCGGGATCTACATCTTCCTATCATTCCGTATGAGCCCGTAACAACTTAAAATGCTCACAGACACACCTTAGTCCTTACATGTTATTTTATGTTTTCATCATTATACATGGATGAGCCATTTAACTAAAACACCATTTTCTTTTAGGTCAGATACAGTAACCTCTATTGTTTTTGGGCGTCTGATTGGTTGAAAAAGGTATAGGGTCTATTTGGGCATATAGTCAGATTGTAAGATAGATTCTGATTAGAATAAATTACCAAAATCATAACAAATCCCCATAAAATATCAGAATATTACATTTTCAGCATAAAACAGGTTCATTTAGGATATTTTGATTGAAACTTGCAATTTTATTGATAAAATTGTACTGAGGGTATATTTACAAAAAGTAAAAAAAGTACAATTTATTTACTGCCATTCTAGGGTGACACCTTCAGTGAAGTATTAGAGGCTGAAAGCATTACATTATTTCCAATTTGCTGATCATTTTTGAGTGTATATAAGATATTCAAGAAAAGTTAGTCTTATTTAGAAACAGGGATTGAAGGCCAAAAGGCTATAATGTAGGCCTATGGGAAATGCAATAGTGGTACATGTATATGACCATTTCAGTCAAACGATTCGTCCCGTCTTTATTATTTTAATAAAATTCTCAGATGATTTTTAATTGCAAAATTAATGCCTTATTTAAATTAGAAAGCTCTCTCAGGGATAAAGACTGTTTCAAAAAAGGATTTTTGGAAATATTTTTAAAATCCATTTTCCCAGCCTCAGAGCAAGTGTATTTTCAAAGGGCAATTGCCCTGCTCAAAACCTTATTTGCCCCAAATTTAAGTCCACTTGGTCTTATTTTTGAATATTTATGCAGTAGTGTAAGGCCTGTTCATGTATATCAATGAAATATATTCACAAATATATTTTGGTCCTATCTTTTCTTGCGAGTTGCGTTCTTTTTGAAATCGTGAAAACCGGTGACATATGAAAAAAGAAGCATATCGCTAAGTTTTGCAACACATTTTGGAAAAGATGCACATCCATATTACGTTAATTTCATACTTTTTCAATGAAATACACTGAATACCTCATCAAATCACGTTAAACGAGTGCTTCGAGTGTCGCAAAACAATCCAGGGCCGCGCATTGTTATGATTTACGGTTGTCGTAAAAAATGGGTAGCAGTCGTGAGCAAGCGCTGGGACTCGGCTTTGTAGATTTACATTCAAATTATAATAAAGTTATTTTATTTGTTATGTTTTATTACAAAGTTGACAATTATTGAAGATGGGCTATGAAAGAGACTCAATACTGAACTTAGTTTATATTTATTGGAATAACAAGGCCATGGCTTCAGCATAATATAACAAGAAACATAATGTGCATAACAAATGTGCAGTCACGATATTTATAACAATTTGAAAAATGGTCATAGCTCCGACCAAGTTTTGAAGTGAATGAAAACTGTACTCAATGAACCCTGGGACCAGATGTTCACAAAGCCAGATATTTAAAATTTAGTTGCTTTCCTTCAAATGTTCTCGTAAAATAATTACTACACACTGCTGTGACCGCGACATACTGCCAACCCTGTGGAATATCCACCGCTGAAGCCACGACAATAGGATTAATATTCTTAGGACTTCACATCTGTATTAGAATACGCTGTGCCCAAACCGCCATTTCTCTCGAGTAATGTAACTGAAATGTATATATAAAACTGGCAAAGCAAAACAGAACAATAATATGCATAGGTAATAAAAAGAGGGTATGGGAGGGAGGGTATTTTTCATAAATGAACACGACACATGCTAAAGTTTGCAATTTACATCTGATACCGCCTGCAGAAAATGGCCGCATCTTTAGAGACAGATAATTGGTGTAGCGTACGATTTACACACTCATTAATAAACCAAAACAAATAAGCAGGATTGCGAAAATTGTTTCTGAAAATTATCAATCTCACGTAAATAAAAGGATTTATGTTGATGAACGACAAATCCCATTATGTCTATTTGTTTTTGTCAAAAGTAGGTAGTCCACGGGACTACTCAGCTTGGAGGTCTAGGTAGTCCGAGGCAAATTCTGGTGATCTCGGACTACCGGACTACCGTTAGTGTCGAACCCTGCAGATAACTTAATAATTTTACCTTCAACTTTTGCATTGAGGTCAATTTTTCACAAACTGTATGCACTACACTTTTCAAACTTTGTTTATAGTTGTATCTAGGTTGGAACATTCGCAACATGACAAAGCATAATGTGTATGTGACCTTGACTCTCCAAGCAAAGGGCAGATAACCTTATAATTTTTACCTTCAACTTTGGTGTTTAGGTCACTTTTTCACAATGGATTCATTACGACCTTTCAAACTTTGCTTATAGTTGTATCTTGAGTGGTACATTGCAACGTGACAGCAAATGTGGATGTGACCTTCACCATCCAAGCAAAGGGCAGATAACTTTAATTGTTACATTTACATCACTTTCTCATGAACTATAATTATGCACTAGATGTTTTAAACCTAATTTATAGCTTAATCTTTGGAAGAAAAAATATTCTAATTTGACATAGTTGTGTCTTGGGTAGTGCATCTTTTTGGATGCATGGATTTCATCTATGACCTTTACCTACTTTTTGGACCTGATGATTTTTAGCTCTACTAGCCAAGGGCCTTCATTTTTCATCCGATCTTTACCAGACTTTAACAGATTGTTAGTATCAGTGAAAGCTCGGATAAGTTTGAAAACCAGCCAGATCGGACCAGTAACAGCGGAGTTGTGGAACTTGATTTAGTTAAAAATGCTATATTTTGCCTCGTTAATTCGATAGGGCTTTCATTTTTCATCTGACCTTTACCAAGCTTTTTTTTTGTTTCTTTTTTTTTTATATATATACTCTGTAAAAGAAATGTTGGACCATGGTAGTGTTCGAACCCATACAATGATCGCTGAACCATGACATTCGACCATAACCCTTATTATCTCAGTTGATAATTCACAATAGATCAACAATCAACAATAATTATCATTTACAATGAAAGTATGCGAAAAAATAATAATCTTTTTATTGGTTACTCGAATATGTCCATAACTGTTACTTTGTATGGACTTTGCAACATTTTTTACAGACCCTTTGTGTGTTCGCGATATTTTTTAAAATCAAATATTGTTTGGAATTTAATGTTTCTGGTACCAAATTAACCGGGTAAGTTAGACCTTGGTTACTAAAAAAAGATACTTAAATTTTGTCCACTAGTTTTATTTTTATATGACTTTATATACCCTGGTCCAAAACTTTTTTTACCGAGTATATATATATATATATATTTTTTTTTTTTAATTGCTTTTTTTTATTTATTTTTTTTGTGTGTAAAAACACCGTGTTAGCAGCATTGCTACGATTTCTAGTTGTGCCTATTGCATTCTTTTCCGGTTCATGGCTCCTTGACATTTTTTAGTTTTAAATTTCTTGTCGGCGCTACTCCTCCAAAATGCCTTGTTGGATTTTGACGAAACTTGGCAGGAAGCATTGGTTAGATGTCTAGTTGTGCATATCACGCTTTTGTTCCAGTTGGCTGATTTATGATGGAGTTATGGCACTTTGACATTTTTACTTTAAATTTCTTGTCGGCGCTACTCCTCCAAAACGTTTGTTGGATTTCTACAAAATTTGGCAGGAAGCCTCAGTATGATATCTAGTTGTGCAGAGTATGGTATATCAATGATACCTTGGACAAGTTCGAAAACCAGCTAGATCTTGTCAGTAATGACAGAGTTATGGTTTGTTGAAAAATGCTATATTGTATTTTCCTTTGTTAAATCTGTAGTTACTTCATTTTGTATGTGATATTTACCATATTTGGTTTAGAATGTTAATATACCCCCTCCCCCACCATTTTTATGAAATTTCATTCATAGAAGAAAGTGGGACAAATTTAAAAATACCCATGCTATACTAGACACAGCAGACTTATTGCCCTTGTTTACCAGGTGAGCGATCTAAGACCATTCTATCCCTGTTGTTTTTGCAATGTTTTAAAAGGTGTATACTGATGAAAATTTTATGTCGACAAGACAACCCTTGATATAAGAACCGTTTTAGCTAGTAGAGCATCCACAGGCCCTCTTGGACCTCTTATTTTTGATGGATTGGCATTTGTTTTTAAACAAATGAACTTAAATGTCGGCAAACTCCACTGTTTTTAGTTACTAAACTGTTTACAAACTTTCATTTAAGCATCGGGGCCTCTGTGGCTGAGTGGTTAGATTCTCTGGCTTGAAATCACTTGCCCCTCACCGCTGTAGGTTCGATCCCTCAGGGGCATAGGATCTTTATGTGAGGAAGCTATCCAGCTGGCTTGCGGAACATTGATGGTTCTACCTAGGTGCCCGCACGTGCACGCAAATTGCCCGGAGGGTCACCTGGGGTCGTCCTCCACCAGTGGAAGCTGTAAAGTCGCCATATGACTATAAATCCAATTCAGTTCAATTCATTTAAGCATCATTGACCTTTTTATTTTTAAGTCCAGCCCACTTTAGGTGAGACATGTGAATCCAGGAATTTCTTGTATTTTATTTGCATTCGTTCTTTTTGTTCTTTGCATTCGTTTTCAGCATTTATCGTTTTAAAAATGAACTATGAATGCATTTTTTAAAACACCAAATGCTCAAAACGAACGCAACGAACAAAATGAACACAAATGCATTTCGCTATTTCGAATAACTTCTAGTATTATCCTTTTTGAGTTGATATTTAAAATCTCAATTTAAACGAAAAGCGTTTTTTCAGTATTTTAAAATAAAGAAATACACTGTGTAAATGTCCTGATTGTGCGAAAACTTTCCAAGAGAAACATTTATGACCTCTTATTTGCAGACCAATATAAATATACAAAAAGCTTAAATTAAAGTGCACCGGTAATAGGAGACCAATTTTTTTCTTCCTTTTACTAGTTTGACGTAATTTTACCATTCTAAGACGCAGATATAGGTTTTGCCATCACTTAAACCAGTGGGTGGATTGGAGGTTTAATATGATGACATATTGCATTCAACTCTTAAGTTCCTGTTGCCAAGGTCACGCTAAAACTTCAAAGGTCAAAATTAGGTTTCTTTATATCTTCGCTGTATGTCCTAAACTAGTTGGCAGATTTGGATTTACTATAGCATTAACACTTGTCACATCATGATGTGTCATTAGCGCTACTGATCAAAGATCAGCAGAGCTTGTGCCATGGTGCGGTGTCCGTTGTCCGTTTGTCGGTAAACTTTTTTTTGAAGCGACTACTCCTCTGAAACTATCGGATGGATTTTCTTGAAATTGTGCAGAAATGTTGCCCATGATGTCCAGTTGATCCTAGCAAAAAGTCACATTGATGTGAAATTCAAGATGGCCACCAAAGCTAAAAATAGATTTTTAAAAAAAAAGTTTGTAGCGACTAAATCTTGAAAAACATAAGTGATATTGATATGGGACTTTTTCTAAAATGATCGTTGGTCGTTATCGAAATTCATTTTGATTCAATGTTAAACTTGACTGCCAGCGGCCATCTTTGTTTACATAGAGTTATATAGTAAAAACTTGTAGCGACTACTCATCTGAAACTACTTGACAGATTTTCATGTTGCTCTTGATGTCTAGTTGATCCTAGCAAAAATTCATGTTGATGTGAAATCCAAATTGGCTGCCAGTGCTAAAAA
Organism: Cyrtodaria siliqua; assembly: GCA_037043455.1. Classification (NCBI taxonomy): domain Eukaryota; kingdom Metazoa; phylum Mollusca; class Bivalvia; order Adapedonta; family Hiatellidae; genus Cyrtodaria; species Cyrtodaria siliqua. Next base: position 108,027 of record JAWPHD010003570.1, read on the forward strand.
TAGATTTGTAAAAAACAAGTTTGTAGTAACTTCTTCTTGAAAACTATAAGCGATATTGATATGGGACTTTTTCTAAGGTGATCAGCTTGACGTGATTGATGTTGGTCCTTGTCAAAAACTATTTTGATTCAACATTAAACATGGCTGCCAGCGGCCATCTTTGTTTACCTAGAGTTATATAGTAAAAACTTGTAGCGAACACTCCTCTGAAACTACTTGATAGACTCTCATGAAACTTCACAGGCATGCTGATCTAGCTGTCAAAACCTATCAGTAGAGCTTCCAGGTCAATGACCTCTTGCTTAACTTCCAGGCTCTTGTTTTCCATGTTAGGCACATTTAAGGACTTTCTGATATTTCTTGTTTTATTGAAACCTGGAACATATTCAGTTAGATTACCTTTATGTCAGACTTAACTGGAGCGCTGAACTATTACACGTGTAGCCCAATGATGACTCTATCCTTGCTCACATATTACTGTCTATGTATTGTACAGATTGTGTGCAGAAAACAATGGCTATCCCCAAGGTCAGACATGTGGTCACCTCGGGGGGGCTGAGGGCTAACTGAGGGTCAATCGTCCTGATTTAAGTTACTTACTAAATAACTTAAACGAGTTACATTATAATATCTAGAAAGTAGCAAAAGAACTTGGGTATCCTCAATTCCAATTTATTTACTGTCCTAATTTTTCCTACACATGTTGTATTTTTTCAAAGTTTGTACAACTGTCCTGTAAAACCCAGGGATCACCCTAGGATTGAATTTCAATGAGACAAATGTCCCCTTTGATTGATTTTAATGAGACATTCACCATTTTCACGAAATATTTCCGATGCGAAGCCAAACGACCAACAGTCGTCGTTCGTCGACCGCTCGTAGCACTGGAGGCCGCTAGGTGGGAAATTTAGATGTGATTTACTGCATAATAGCTCATTTACCCCCCCCCCCCCCCCCCCCCCCCCCCCCAAATGTTTTAACAAAAAATAATACAATTAAAGAGACACGGACAGACATACTTGTCAGACAATGTCTCCCTAGTATGGGGGGAATGTTTTGGAAATTGAGAATTCAGTGTTTTTTATGTGTTTTGTGAATGCAGCCTGTCCCTGTGCCATTGTGAAAAATAGCGGCATTTTTCTAGAAATTGTGAAAATTGTGAAATATTATAACAAAAGAAAAAGAAACATTTTTCAACTTTTAATTTCACAGTTTAATATCCCTTGGTTTTAAGTGTTGTTTTTGGTAAATACAGACTAGTTTTAACACCAGCGTATATTAAGACTAGTATCCTTACTGGTCTTTATTTACCCTAAAAAAAAAAAAAAAAGGTTTTTTTTTGTTTGTTTTTTCAGATTGTGAATTTTTTGGATATAATTGTGAAAAAAGTATACTTTTTGGCATTGTGAATGGGGCCGAATAACGGCCCCAAATTAGGCATAAAAAAACACTGGAATATGACCCAATAGCCCAGCCATTTCACACCTGACATTTGCCAAACGATCACGGTTAATATAGTGTTTACCTCAGTACTTTTTTTGGTAAATATATTACGACATGCACTGTTTTTAAAGTTCGTGTTGATTTGAGCTGTTCAAATTTCTAGACCGTTTTACACATAATTGTGTTCTTTATTTCTACTCTAAGTTAAGCCAATGCCTGTGAGTTTCGCTCACGATTTACTTGTATTTAATTTAAATAAACGTCCATTGAATATATTGTATCGAGCAATGATATATTGATCATTGTTGTTGGAAGTTTACTTGGATATAATTACTCAACTGTATTAAATCTGTCACAGCCCATGAATTTCGTTTCCAAGTTACGTAATATAATTTGTATCCCTTCTCATTGACCTTGTTCAATGAAATAGTATAAAGGTAAAATTTATAACGGGGGCCATCAATAAAAATATGTTTGTTTGCCGTGCTCCGACCGACTCACCCGATTCGGCTGCGACTCAAAATTTTTTAATGACCTCAAACAAATCTTTTATTCAAATGATAATTTTATTAGCCAGAATTGTTAAGCATCTTAGCTGGATTGCAAAGGTTATCAAAAAGTTGCCTTAGTTCAAAAATGGCATAATATATGCGAACAATATATATATAAAAAAAATATCTAAAAATAAAACTTTTTCCTACCTTAAATACACATGAATAAAATAATTATGTGCAAGTCCTTGTGTTTAGTTTTAATAACCTATACCCTAACATCGTACTAGGGCCTTTATAGTGTTGTAGATTGGATAAGCTTTTGATGTAAAAAAAAAAAAAAAAAAAAAAAAAATCCCTACCTACCTACCCACCCTCAAAATTCTGGGTAGGAGCACAGCAAACAAACAATTTTTTATTTATGGCCCGGTATAGATTTGTACTTAAAGAAACAACTGATTATCCGAAAATTCTTCACTAAGAATGCATTACGCTATTCGCCTTATTTGTACGTTCTTACTCTCTGTTTTGTTATGTCTTCTTCTCTTGTCTATTGTCTTTATGGGGTCAGGTTTGGCACACTGCATGTTTAAGGAGTTCCAAATGTTTTTCGCCGGCACTGTGTTAGTATTAATTTTGAAACCAAATGGGTAATGATTTAAGTAGCTGGCGAATAGCAATTGGCTCTTATTACAACAAAACGCATGGTTCTCTACAAAAAGTGTTTTTTTACTGTAAGCCTTTTTGTTCTCTTTTACAATATATGATGCTATTATTTGTGTATTTGTCAAGTTTTAAAGCAAATGTTATTGCATTTGCTATGGATAGTATCCTTAATATAGAATTTGCGATTATAATGACCATGCTCATTATTATGTCGAATGATGTTGAGAAAAACCCAGGGCCACTTCTAGTTACAGATATGCCTTAGTCTTTCAATATTACATATAAATATTAGAAGTATTCGCAACAAAATGGAATACGTTAAAGACAATTCCTCTGATTTTGACATACTATGTTTCACGGAAACGCACTTGTCTGCTAACGTTTTAACCGACTCGTTACAAATTGACGGGTTTTCTACCATATATAGAAATGATAAGTCAGCACAAATCTAGCGGGCTACTCGTGTACGTTTCTGAAAATATATTTTCACGTCGAATTTTAGAACTAGAAAATACGTTACAAGATACAGTGTGGATTGAAATAAAAGATAGGGACAAATCGTTTATCCTATGTACTATTTACAGACAACCTACTGCGCCCAGTGCTTTCTGGACAGACCTAAATATATGCATCGAAAAAGCTCTGGATGTGTGTAATGCTATTGTTATGGTTGGAGATATAAATGAAGATCAATTAAACCCTAGTAGTCATTGTCTCAAAGATATAATGCTTATTAATAACCTCATTAATATCATAAATGAACCTACACGGGTAACTGACTGGTCAGCAACCCTGTTAGATCCTATTGTTGTACCAAATTCATTCGATTTTATTGTTTCTGGTGTACTAAAAATTCCTTCCGATGTAAGCGACCATTTTGGTACTTACGTTGTCATTCCATTAACATATAATACCAAATGTTCGTATAAAAGACGTGTTTGGCTATACAAAAGGGCTGATTTTGATAAACTTAATGCGCTCTTGTTAACTCATGACTGGGGTTTTTTAAACGAAGATTCTGTTGACGTAGCATGCAAACGTTTTACAAGCACGTTTATAGATTTAGTTAAGTTATGTATTCCGTCAAAACTTGTTACAATTAGACCTTATGATAAACCATGGTACGATTCCGAACTAAGACGTGTCACGCGAAATTGCGACCGCCAAAAACAAAAAGCTAGTAGTACCAATACACCCGAGAATTGGACACTTTACAAATCATTAAGAAACAAAGTAAATAATTTAAAAAAGCATGCAAAGGCACATTTCTTTAGCAATTTGGAAGATATAATATGCGATGCAAATGTCACAGATCAACGTTAATACTGGAAAATCTTAAAACATTTTATAAAGTCAAACAAAAATTCTGAAGTTATTCCACCACTTGTTACAACATTAGATACTGGTGAAGTGATTTACTCATTTTCTGATAAAGAAAATGCTGACTGCTTAAATGTATACTTTGCTTCAATATCGACTGTTGATGACTCAGATGCGAGATTGCCACAGCTTTTTCACAGAACTAATTCGAGAATAGATGATATAGTAATACAGGAATCTGAAATTGTAGATATAATTAAGATTTTAGTGATGCACAAGGCTAGTGGAGAGGATGAAATAAGTCAAAGGATGTTGAAAGAAACAGTTAATACCATTTCAAAACCACTCTGTACACTTTTTAATCGCGGACCATTAATGAAAGCATTTATCCCGACTTATGGAAAAGTGCTATTGTTATGCCATTATTTAAAGCGGGAGATTTTAATTCCCCAAGTAACTATAGACCGATTTCGTTACTTAGTTGTGTTGCAAAGATTTTAGACAGAATTTTTTTTAAACATGTTTTTAACTTCTTAGTCTTTAACAATTTGCTTTTTGCTAACCAATTCGGTTTCCGACCGGGTCATACCACAGTTTACCAACTATTAGATATTTACCATCAAATATGCCAAACACTTGATGCAAAACAAATTATGTGTATTGTAAAGCTTTGCTGATATATCTAAGGCATTTGATCGCGTTTGGCGGAAAGCATTACTATTTAAATTGAAACAAAATGGTATCGATGGCAAACTCTCCAATAGAAAACAGAGAGTCTTTATAGGAAATGCCAAATCAGATTTAAAAATAATAACAGCTGGTGTTCCGCAAGGTTCAGTACTCGGACCTTTGTTCTTTTTAATTTACATAAACGATATCGCTGAACATATGTTAAGCATTACTAGATTATTTGCCGATGATAGCTCGCTTTCAGTCGCAACTTCTAACACAGAAGATATGGAAGGTATATAAAATCATGACTTGCAAATTATGTCTGAATGGGCTAAAACATGGTTAGTAAAGTTTAACCCAAATAAAACTTTATAACGTCAACAAATAACATCAGACAACCAAATTTATTTTTTAATGACGTATAAAAACTCTGATTTTTCCCGACTTATGGAAAAGTGCTATTGTTATGCCATTATTTAAAGCGGGAGTTTTTAATTCCCCAAGTAACTATAGACCGATTTCGTTACTTAGTTGTGTTGCAAAGATTTTAGACAGAATTTTTTTTAAACATGTTTTTAACTTCTTAGTCTTTAACAATTTGCTTTTTGCTAACCAATTCGGTTTCCGACCGGGTCATACCACAGTTTACCAACTATTAGATATTTACCATCAAATATGCCAAACACTTGATGCAAAACAAATTATGTGTATTGTAAAGCTTTGCTGATATATCTAAGGCATTTGATCGCGTTTGGCGGAAAGCATTACTATTTAAATTGAAACAAAATGGTATCGATGGCAAACTCTCCAATAGAAAACAGAGAGTCTTTATAGGAAATGCCAAATCAGATTTAAAAATAATAACAGCTGGTGTTCCGCAAGGTTCAGTACTCGGACCTTTGTTCTTTTTAATTTACATAAACGATATCGCTGAACATATGTTAAGCATTACTAGATTATTTGCCGATGATAGCTCGCTTTCAGTCGCAACTTCTAACACAGAAGATATGGAAGGTATATTAAATAAATCATGACTTGCAAATTATGTCTGAATGGGCTAAAACATGGTTAGTAAAGTTTAACCCAAATAAAACTTTATAACGTCAACAAATAACATCAGACAACCAAATTTATTTCTTAATGACGTATAAAAACTCTTAAGAACAACTGCAATATGAAGCTGCGCGTATTGTTACCGGTTTGACTCGATCCGTATCTATTAAAAAATTAATCATCGAAATTGGATGGCTTTCGCTAGCAGACAGACGAACATTTCAGAAACTTATAACTGTATTTAAAGCTAAAAATAAAATGTTGCCTGAGAGTGTAAATAACTTGTTTCCTCCGTTTGTTAGAGATATTAATAATTACAACTTGAGGAACTCCCATGACTACGTAACACCGATAAGGAGAACTGAGTTATTTTCCGAATCATTTATCCCTTCATCATTAAGTCTTTGGAATAATCTACCTAAACATGTTCATGAATTAGTGTCTTTAAAGGCATTTAAATGTTGTCTCCTCAACACAATGTTTAAGCGTCCCTCTGTTCCTTCGTTTTATTTATGCGGCTCACGATCACTTTCTGTAATTCATGCTCGCATTCGAAACTTATGCAGCAACCTTAATGGTGATTTGTATTTGAACCATTTACGATTATCACCAACAATTGTGACTGTGGACAAGACAAAGAAGATGCTGAACATTTTCTTTTTAAATGTTGTCGATTTACTGAACAGAGGCGTGACCTGTTTATATCAACCAGACTGTTCCATCCGTTGAACGTTGACAAATTGTGTACCGGGTATTGGCAATACAGATTTTAGTGATAAAGAAAATGAAATTGTTTTTCTAGCTGTGCAAACATATATAAAAGACACCATGCGTTTTAACTAGTGTATTAAAACAACTCAGCAGTGTGTTCGGACTGACCCTATGTACTCTTATTAAACATATTCTGTCGTCGTCTTCTCCTTTTTTTTAGCTCTACTGATCAGAGATCAGCAGAGCTTATGCCGTGGTGCGGCGTCCGTCGTCCGTCCGTCCGTCCGTCCGTCTGGCCGTCTGTCCGTCTGTCCGTAAACGTTTATTTGTAGCGACTTCACAGCTGAAACTACTGGATGGATATTCATGAAACTTTACAGAAATGTTGCCCATAAAGTCTAGTTGATCCTAGCAAAAATTCATGTTGATGTGAAATCCAAGATGGCCGCCAAAGCTAAAAATAGAGTTTTAAAATACAAGTTTGTAGCGACTTCTTCTTGAAAACTATAAGTGATATTGATATGGGACTTTTTCTAAAATAATCAGCATGACATGATGTTGATCCTAGTCAAAAATCGTTTTGATTCAACGTTAAACATGGCTGCCAGCGGCCATCTTTGTTTACATAGAGTTATATAGTAAAAACTTGTAGCGACTACTTCTCTGAAACTACTTGGCGGATTGTCATGAAACTTTACAGGAATGTTGCTCTTGATGTCTAATTGATCCTAGAAAAATTTCAGGTCGGCCGAAAATTCAAGATGGCCGTCACAGCTAAAAATAGATTTTTAAAAAATAAGTTTGTAGCGACTACTTCTTGAAAACTATAAGTGATATTGATATGGGACTTTTTCTAAAATGATCAGCATTACATGATGTTGATCCTAGTCAAAAATCGTTTTGATTCAACGTTAAACATGGCTGCGGCCATCTTTGTTTACATAGAGTTATATAGTAAAAACTTGTAGCGACTACTCCTCTGAAACTACTTGGCGGATTGTCATGAAACTTTACAGGAATGTTGCTCTTGATGTCTTATTGATCCTATCAAAATTTCAGGTCGGCCGGAAATTCAAGATGGCCGTCACAGCTAAAAATAGATTTTTAAAAAATAAGTTTGTAGCGACTACTTCTTGAAAACTATAAGTGATATTGATATGGGACTTTTTCTAAAATGATCAGCATGACATGATGTAGATCCTTGTGGAAAAATTATTTTGATTCGACGTTAAACATGGCTGCCAGTGGCCATCTTTGGTTACATAAGAGAGAGTTATATAGTAAAAACTTGTAGCGACTACTCCTCTGAAACTACTTGACGGATGTTCATGAAACTTCACAGGAATGTGGCTCTTGATGTCTAGTTGATCCTAGAAAAATTTCAGGTCGGCCGGAAATTCAAGATGGCCTCCACAGCTAAAAATAGATTTAAAATAAATAAGTTTGTAGCGACTACTTTTTCAAAACAATAAGAGATATTGATATGGGACTTTTTCTAAAATGATCAGTATGACATGATGTTGGTCCTTGTCGAAAATCGTTTTGATTTGATTTTAAACATGGCTGCTTTGTTTACATAGAGTTATATAATGAAAACTTGTAGCGACTACTTCTTTGAAACTACCTGACGGATTTTCATGAAACTTCACAGGAATGTTGCTCTTAATGTCTTATTGATCTTAGCAAAATTTCAGGTCGGCCGGAAATTCAAGATGGCCACCACGGTTAAAAATAGATTTTCAAAAAACAAGTCTGTAGCGACTACTTCCTGAAATCAAAATCAATCAGTAGAGCTTCAAGGTCATTGACCTCTTGTCTTTTTTCTTTTTCTTTTCTTTTACCCAACTATTGTGACAACTGTTTACGTCTACATTTGTAAACTTTAATTAATTTAGTTTCTGTTTTCATTGTTACTTAATATGTTTACTATAGCCATAACATTAAAATTGTTCTTTATAATTTAAATTGTATTGGGAAGGGCTATTACTAATGTTGTAAGAACTTGTGGCCCGACCCATTTGCATACTTTGTTAAAAAAATGCAATAAAATATGTTTAAACCACATATATTATATGCCATTTTTGTACTATTAGGCAACTTCTTGATAACCTTTGCAAACAGTTTGGATCCAGATTAGATGCTTAACAACTCTGGCTAATAAAATTATCATTTGAATAAAAATATTTGTTGGTTGATTGTAATATTTCCCTTTTTTTTTCATTTTTTTTTTTCATTTTTTCATATTTTTTTTATCTTTTTTTTTTTGCTAAAAATATTTAGGGTCGGCGGTGAAAAAGTAGGGTAGGTCGGGAAACCCGGAAACACACATATTTTTTTTGTTAGGCCTAACATAGATTTACAATTGCTTGCACCAGTTCGCAGTTACAGTACAGCTCACGTGAAACCCACACTTTACTCTTTCACGCCGAGTGAGGAATTTTCAAATCGCATAATTACGTGGCGTTTCGCTGATAAAACTACGCGGAGTCGGAAAAGCTTCTCGGCGTACTTTCGTGGCTAAGTCTATACTCCGCGTAGACAAACTCTGAGTTCGCCGAGTCGAAACTGCAACTTTTTCTAATTGCAGTAATTTTAATAGAAAAAATCGAAGCAGAAGACTTGTTTTGGTTTGGAAAAGCGGATGTTGAAAAATTTGAATGCCCAGATTATGTATACTGGGTCATGACAGTTATATGGCGGTTCCTATTACCGGCTTCGCGGCTACTGAACATAACATTCAGTTAGTAATTATTATACTGGAAATTATAATTATGTTTTTAATTAGTCTTTCTTTGTAACAAATTTTACTATTTTGCTGTTTATTATTACATCGATGGGTTCTTTAATCAGAAATAATCAGAAAAAATGGTAAAGAATTCTGGGTCATAAACCCGTTATTAGTGCCGCCTTGTTAAAAGATACATACATGGCCAAGGATTATGGGTATTTATGTTGGTAGGAAAACTGTGACTTTCGGACAACAAAAACGAACACTTGTGATTAACGGTGGCCACTGCTGAGGTTTTGGATTTTTGCACTTCCGGAAATTTACATTTGTTATATTTCAAAAATTATAATAAAACTGGAAAAAATAATTATACAGTAACAAACTAATACCCAATAGGGATATTTTAGTGCAAAAAAATGAACATTTTTTAGAATTTTTTTTGACCTCCCATTTTGTGCCCAAAATTGACAATTTTTAACATAAGCCAAAATGGGGGGTAGGGGTACAAAAGATGGTATTTCTCAAAAAACGTTTAAGATATTCACTTAATTTAAACTTTATTACAAAGACATGTGTTAGGATATACAGAGACAGCAATGAAAAGTATTGTTCCTATTATTTGTTACAAACCTATGCCGTTATATGTCAGAGCGCGTCGAAATCTAAAAAAGCACATTTTTTTCTCAGTTTTTATTGAATATCTTTCTTATATGTACACCGACCCCCAATTTTTATTTTTTCATTCTAAAACTAAGGTCTTGTATATATTGTAGACAAAATATCTCAAAAAGTTTACTGTTCCTTTATCATGAAAAATTGATTGATCACAAATTTAAAAATGCAATTTATAGTAAACTGGGTGGGGTAATGACAAGGGATGTAATAATTTTTCAGATGGTGATAAAAATACCACAACCCTTAATTTTTCGTCCTAAAGTATGAACTATAACATTAAAAAAGACGGAAAATCGATACCTGTTCTGCAAACCGCACTACACACATATAAGTTGTACACAATTTGCAGCTGATTCCTAATTTAAAACCACACTGTGAGAGTGTATTACTAAAGATTAATTTTGCGAAAAAGTTAAATCACCGACCCATCATTATTTTTCCAGAACTAACTAGTAATATGTTAGTCTTCATAAAAAACAGGGAAATTAAAAATTCTTACTGTTCTGATATTCACCAGAGGGCACCCTTAAATGCATTAAAAGTTTGAAATACGTATTTGTTTCGAAATTTATTCATTGTATTTATCATTCGTGTCAACTTTGCACATAAAAGATTGTTTGTACTTTTTCTGTTGATTGGTTGCTTTTTCAAGTGCGATATCGGACAAGTTGAAAAGTTGGCGGAAAATTCAGATTTTTTCCCAATAATAAATCAACACAGGTGTGCACTCATAGTTAATTGGATTCTACGCGGAGTGAATCGACAATGGCGTACTTTCGCCGGGTGAATTTGCCAAGTACAAACACTGACTCCGCGTAGATACGCGCGGAACTCGATACGACCAAACTCGGCGAATCGAGTAAAGTGTGGTTTTCGCGTGAGCTGTACTGTAACTGCGTCAAATCATTATAGATCGGAGGATAATGGTCAGATATTACTAGAAGCAGCTGATGAATTGTTATAAAAATGGCCATGTTTATTCATAATCAATGATTTACTTTGACACTGCGAAGCGAAAGCGAACCGGAAGTTTACCGACATAACAATCTCGTTTTAAATTTTTTCATGTGATTTTCGAATAATTTGATATTTTCTCATTTTATATGTTTTAATCGCGAATAAATGGATCTGAACAAATTTACATGAGATTTTAAATGAAATATAAATAAATATGTTTTCATTACGAACTGACATGGTGAAAATGGATGTCGCGGCTTCGGTGCGACAATTTGTTCCATTTGTCTTTTTTCATGCGATTTTTGAGATTTTAATGCGAGAATATTACGGAATCGCGGTTTAGAGTGTTCCCTGAAAACCTGGTGTGCAAGCATGGGATCTTGGTATGCAATTTGCGCCTCTGAAGTTGGTAACCATTACATCACAAATGGAAAATAATTACCCAGTGGTAATGCTAACCATCAAATGATAACCGCAATATAAAGTGAGGGCAAATTTCCTTTGAAATAAGCTAATGACTTGTTGATCATGGTAATACAAGCTCCTAAAACATCTAGTTATTTATATGTGTATGATTGCATTGATAAATATTAAATATAACTTTTACGAGTTATTTTCAAAATAAAGGGCGTTAAACATGGACCTGTGACCAAAGGGAAGTGATTTTCGGAGGAAAAATAACTTGGAAGTTATTTGGTAAGTACTGTATTTTACCTTGTATAGTACGCAGTTTTTATTACCACTTTTACGGTTTCCGAAAGGGGGGTGCGTACAATATAAGGAAACAATAAGAACTTTTTTTTTCTTGCAGAAAATCGATGTCTGGGAAGAAAAACCTTGACGACGAACAGACATTGAGACAGAAAATTGTGAATACCGATAATACACAATTTTTTCGTAATTTACTCGCTTCATATAAGTACTATATTGACTTAATTCGATTTATAAATGAATAAAGTGTATTATGATGCTTCTTTTTGTATAAATGTTTGCATGTTTGTTGTAAAACTTCAATAAATTGTGTGAAAAATCCCTCGATTTTGTTGTTAATATCGCGTGACGTAATATCACGTGACTTCCAGCTGTTTAGACTGGTACATGTAGTATTTTTACAGTTCTATTCTATTCTAATATTTATGGGATTTTATTCAATATTTTATAAAAAAATAATGAAGTTTTTGCTTTATTTTCGAAATACATATATTTTAGACGGCATAGAAAGGCAGAACCACCCTACTTTGAAATGGCAATTATTCAATAATGCTTGTGAAAACATGCTTACCGGTACACATTAATTTTGATGATTGATAATAGGGTCAAACAAGATCGCACCTCGGCTGCAGTATAGACACATTTTAAACACGGGTAGAGTGGGTTATTCTATTACTATAATCCTTTGAAGTTGCCGCGAGTAGCGACTTCTTCTGAGGATGCACTTTGACACGCCGTGTGACCTTTACCAGATTTAGCCATGGGGTACAGGTAACTGATCACACTTATGATACACTTATGATAAGCACTGGTTCCCGTGAATACACAATGTTGGTATAATCGGCGTAATGGATTACGGTAACCAACGACTTTGTTGTGTTTTAGTAGATAAGATGTTATTATCGGATTACGGACAATTATCTGCGGCATTATAATTGGCTCTTTGATGAGATGATACAAGATAGGTACTCACCTGAAGATTAGCAATTAATGATTGAAGTAATTATATTTTCTTTTGTACGCTAATTTTCTCGATCAGGATTTTTTTTTTTTAACCTTTTATTTTCGTTGAATGGTTCATCTAGGAAAATTAATATTTTGATGCATATCATACACGGAAATAACTTTTTTACCCCAGTTTTGACCTCTGAGAAGGGAGTGCGTACTGTACACAGGTGCGTACTATACAAGGTAAAATACGGTAACTTAAATCAGTTACAACCCTGACTGTTTAGTATATCTGTGGAGTGCGTGGTCCAGTGGTAGAGCGCCGAGCAAGATAATTAATCCACATTGCTTAGTACTGGTTCTACCCAGGAAGCCATCGAGAGTGATTAATCTAAGTTGTAAGAACTTGTTTCGCAATCGATGTAAAATAAATATGTTTAAAACTAAAAACATCTAGAAGTCAAATTAAGATTATAACTGGTGGACATTGATGTAAAACACATGTTTTGTATATATATACTGTATGCTTTCAGGAGTTGTTGAGGGTAATAGAAAGTCTGCAAACTCCTTGGAGCAGGCTGACGGAGATAAAGCCAAGCTGGAGACAGAGATACGAAAGGAAGTGTGCGAGGAGATTCATAGAGATAGAGGAACAGTGTGGGTATGTGCAAGTTTATCCAGAGTTTAAGAGTGGCTCTGCTTGACTGACATGTAACGTATGTCGAGGATTGTCCATTCTTTAGTATTTCTACATCCCCATGACAGAAAATAACATGTCAACAAAGGCTTCATAGTGACCTCAGGTGACATGCTGGTGAAGGCCTTCTAGCTGTTTTCTTCACATTGTGGTACACCTTTTGTATGTTAATAAGAGACATTTCATATTACAATTGTGAATATATAATGGATCAACTATTTTTTTATCAGTGTAGCATTATTAACCCACTACATATATATAATGGACTTCTTTCTTTGAATTAAGACCATTCCATTTATGTGACAAAGGGGTGTTTGGGGAAAAATGACTGATCAGAAGTCAGACAGTGAAAACCCTGATCTGGGTTTACAATGGATGCAAAGGCTATTATAGTCATGCTTTGCGGTTAAGGGTTAATGCTATGCCAAATTGTGTTTCTCATAATTACTGATTCTCTACAAAAACTTTTTTTCTACCTCCAGAGAGCAGATTTGTATCCGTGAGCAAATGGCAGAGGAGTTAGCGGAAAAGCGCATGCAGATATTGATTGAAGCTGGGCGTGCCAAGCGAAAGAAGGAAGAGACAATGAGGATGACGAATGGGTTTCCAGCATCGTCATGCATCAGGAGAAGGTCATGGTTGAGGTGAGTCAACATTTATAAACCACAACGCTAGTAACTTGTGAACTAAAGGTTTGATATAAAAACTAATTCGAATGTAAAGTTTCTGTTTTACTTATGGTGGGAACATGTTAGTACTGCTCAAAAAGTGAATGATTTAAGAAATAAAACATTTAAAGCGTTTTTATATTGTCCCAGATCAATGCCAGGTGTGCAGGACTTGAAGATCATCGATGATTCCAGGGTCCACGGTTTCGATGTGTTTCAAGTCCCAAACACCAGATTTTTATCTAGCACAAAATAAATCTGCTGGAAATATATTATTTCTTAGGCCAAAAAAATAAATAGGTGTTTCCTATTGCATGCTCTGAAAAAATAGGGTAGGCATTTTTTTCTTCTTTTTTTTTCTTCTTTTTTTGGAGCAAGATATTGTGAGATTCTACATATATTTATCTCATAAACCCAATACAAGTTGATGATACAACTGAAAGTTTCTCTGTGATGTCAGTTTACCTCGATATATAGAGTTTAATAAGAACGAGTGCGGTATATCGGGGCCATTTTCTCTACCGAGGGAGATATTTTCAGTATCTCAAAAACTGGTTATTAAACTATATATTACTTAATTTAAAATGATATTTTATTAATAATTCTAATGATTCACGCCTTTTTACACCAGTTTGCACGAGGACGCCAAGACGACGTTATGTCATAAAAAGTGACATCGGAATTCTTCGTTAATTTCCGTAGTCGTTATTCCCTAGTGGCGGAATCTGACGACGATGTCCGTAAAACAATCGGAACGTCATTTGGCATTCCCGCCACTGCCGGAAAAGGCCGAGCAATGTTCCGTAGAGCAAACGAGTCGATGTAGCTTTTCTATTCCCAGTATTTCCTAGACGAATCAGACAAATATGTTATATAATAGGATTATTACTGTTATACGTAACTACTTAAGTAACGTGTTCTGGAAGTTTCTATCACCTCGAGTAGGTAAATGCCAGATCAAGGATCACACGAGATGCGGAGAACACGTTACTCTAGTAATGATCCTTTTATTATATACCGTTTACACATCATTAACATAGAAATATTTGCATTGCTATTGCATACACATTCAATAAAGCATATTCTTTCTCGATAAAGTGCAGCGGGAAAATGTATGTAGTTTTAAGGTGTTGGTGTTCATTGGTCTGACCTACTTGTTTTGTTTGTATGACGTAACGTCGTCTTGATGTTCTCGCGCATAGTGGCGTAAAACTTGCTTGAATCATTGGAAAAAACGCTGTTCTGTTTTTAGTAAGATAGTGATACTAATTCTATTTTTAGTAGCACAGTGATAACCTGTAGTGTGATACAGGTTGTTGTATTCCATTGTAAGAAAATGAAGGTACTATGTATATATTATTGATAGGTATATAATGAATTATGATAAATCATTGTTCAGAACAAATAAAAAAAAAAAATGAGTATTTTTCTTTTTTCTTTTTTTTAATTTTTTCTTTTTTTGGAGCAAGATATTGTGAGATTCTATATCTATTTATTTGATAAACCCCATACAAGTTGATGATACATCTGAAAGTTTCTCTGTGATGTCGGTTTACCTCGATATGATAAGTCATTGTTCAGAACTTCGTAAAAGTTTTAGGGTCCGGCCCCTTAAAAATAGGGTCGGTCGGGCCACCGGAAACACAGGTATATTTTTTTTTGGCCTAATAAATATGACATTCTCCCTTTAAATGCCTTGTTCGTACATAGAATGATGTTGCTCTTCATAAGGCATAAAATGTGAAACCAATTTGTATAACATTAAGCATTCCCTGTTTTAATTATGGAACACTAGCTACTCAGGAATGTCATATACTCGTACATAGAGCTGTGTTTTCATTGTTTCAGTACACATATGCATTTATGTTACAGGGTTTAAGAGAGATTAATGCATTTATGTTACAGGGTTTGATAGATTACACTGGTTGGCAGGCAATTCTCCGATGGCACTACAGATGAAAGCCCTGTTTTTCTGACCTGACTATGGCTGTCGACGAATGCCAGATTTCTCACGACGCTTCCAAGACCAAACATGTACATTGTGCTGTCACAGTGTGATGGCAGAGTAGTTAATGGTTTGTTAAAAAGCTGTATTAGTGTTAGTTTGTCATACATGTCAACTTGGCTTTAGCCAAATTGATGATTTCATCAGCTTTAAGCCGGGCATCCATTTGTACATGATCCGCGTCCGTATCCATGTCTGTGAAAAATCGGTTATGTTGAGAAAATGTTGGCAAGCATCAATTAATCAGTTCCGTGTCTCTGTCTGATCGCACAATATTTGATTTTTGACGGACACTGACGGTATGAATGCGGACACGGATCACGTATAAATGGGTGCCTGGCTTTAGTCTTTTATTTATAATCAATGAGTTGTAATATTAGTGCTTTTACTGTTAAAGGGACACATTGCAATATTTATTTGTTTAAAACCCAGCGACGAACTTCAACATTTTTGCAATCATTAATTATATAAAAAGTTCAAAGCAAGTTGTTTTTACATATTGCTAATATTGCTAATATTGCACCAATAATATATTGCAACATTTGGTAAAATAGTGAAGAAAAATTAAAAACTCAACTTTTTTTTTTTATTTAATTTATGCAAGCAAGTTTAAAGTGAAAATGATACTGGCTTAATAAATTGTGATGCTAATTTTGATTCAAAATTGCCTTGTGTCCTTTCAATGTTCTTTTGCTTTATTAAAAGGACTGGGGGCGATCTGGAAGAATTATGAATGTCAACCCAAATAAAAATCATATTGTGCTCGAGTTTCTTGTAAAATGTGAGCACTAAATTGTCTGTTTAATCAAATTTTATTATTGTTTATGAAAATGATTGGTCTAAAAACTCACAAGGTTCTGAGTAATCCTGTGGAGTTAACCGGATTTGGAAAGTACTTTCTAAACAGTAACATCAGAACAATGTTGGGTTTAAAGTAATGTTTTAAATGTTAAACTAATTTAATGGTCAATAGGGTCGGGTATATAACACTCCTCCAGTCCCTTTAAATTGATTTTTCATGCCTGACCATGGTAAGATATTTTGTTTTATTTAATGTGATGGATAAGGACAAATAAAACTGTGTGGCTTCTATTACATGCTTAAAAAATAGGGTAGGCAGGCAGGGAAAATATTTTATATATTTTATTTTTTGCATAAAATGTTTAGGTGGAGTAGGGGAGCAATGGAACCACACATATAATTTTATTTGGCCTAAATGAACTGTAATTTAGGTCTAAGTTAACAGGCAATTTTGCCACATATACTAAACATGTGCATGTATTTAGTGTTTCCCTTAAAGCGGAATGGTGGAGTAGCACTCTTTATTTCGGATGCTTTAAAATGTTCTACTTTCACTTCGCGTTTTCCTTATTATTTTTTTGAAATCTTACTCATTTGAAAAGAAACCCAACGTTTTTTTTTTTCATTTTAATATTTCGGCACTATGTATTATGCTTAGTCTTGCCCGCTTAAAAATGCCTTTTTTAGGGAGCACACTGCATTTTTTAAATCCTGAGGGTAACACTTAAGGTCACTTTTTCATAGGATTCCTTTATAAAAGGAGCCACATATAAACGGTTTCATATGGTATTTATATACTTGTTTTATATGATATAAATTCATGAAGTTTCTATATGATTCATAAATAAAATATATGAGAATTGGGTACTCCTCCCTTTTTTTAAAGTATCATATAATAGGTATCACATGAGAATCATATAATACATATGTGTGGCAAAATTGGTAGTGTATTAGAATATATTTCCAGATTAACTTGATCCTTGATGGTGACAGTTGTTGTATAATGATGCATCCTATATTTTTGAAAAAAAAGATTTTCATCTTAAAGATTTTTTTAGAAATTGTTTGAAAACAGCACCAACGTTAATTCACTTCATTCTAATTAAAATAATATAATTAACATATTTTAATAAAAAACACAAATGAAATAACTTCTAATTTTAAAGAATATTTAAAATGAGATAAACTTTTATTAATACCAGTTTCAGTCAGACATTCGATTACCATAAGTATTATAAATACCGCTACAAGTATATTGTAAATACCACCTACAAGCAAATATTCCATTACCAAGGTCTTATAAATACCAACTACAAGTGGATATTTGATTACCATATTTATTATAAATACCAAATACAAACAGACGTTTGATTAACAATAGGCAATGATCATCATTTTTAAAAGATATGTGCATGGCAAAATATATTACAGAAAAGACCTTATAAAAATAGTGAAATGTGAGTAATACTGGCACCAAGTTCAGTCCCTGTCAGGTGAGACATATGAATCTGCGGATTTCTTTGTTTAAAGGATGTGTACGCAAACAGACGAGGACACTATAAGTAAATGAGGGTAATACTGGCATTGTGAAATATGTCAAATATCATGAAATAAAATTTCATTATAGACGTGCGTTTGGTAGAGAAAATAATTTCATGAAATGCGCTATGCACAAACAAAGCTTTTTCACCCAAAAAGAACCATGTACTCGTTTAAAAGCAGCATTTTTATTTCATCCAAGTGTATCATATAAGTACCATTGCAAAACACCACAAAAAATTTACCATCGTATATGGTCTAACTTGTGCTAAAAATTATTCAGAACAACATTGAAACAAGCCTAACAAACATTAACTGAGTCATTAATAATATACATTTATTATAACTGAGACAAAAAGGATTCACTGAAACCATCATTATTAGTACTAATGCCTTAAAGAACTATTTGCAAATGATTTAAACTTTGAATCGGAATTGTAGTCCATATTGATGTAATGACCCTCTATGAAATCTATCGACCCACTATAGAATAATGGGTCACCATTTGGCCTATCTAATCCAATGAAATTCCTAGGATTTTGTGCGAGGTGCTAGAATACACCTTAGTATGTTAATGATTTGGTAATAATTATGGGGCCACAGAGATACAATGAATCGTCAACCATTGTACACTGGTGTTTTCAAACGGTTTGTAATAATATTAGTGTCCAGAGACAGGGCAGGAAAATTTGTTTCTGAGTTAGTCGTCCTACATTATAATTATTTGAATGATCAAATTGATAAATTGTTTCAGAATTTATCTGAATTTCTACTCGTCTTGCATCAAGGAGCACACATAATGGCGATCGGCAAATGGAATTTTCGTGCCCTGGAGGAGATGAAAACAATTAGTGAAACCATGATATATAGTATATTTTCTCCAGGTTTTAATAATTATATGCCCGCTAAACGAAGTCCATTTACCGCTCCATAACTCTCTCCCCCTGAATCAAATCTCATAAAGCTTCATGGTGGGACTGCCTGTGATGAGAGAATGACCCTATTGATTTTGAGGTCAGTAGGTCAAAGGTCAAGGTCAATGTGACCAGATAATGAAAAATCTTGTCCGCTCCATAACTCCTCTCCCTCTCAAGCAAATCTCATGAATCTTCATAGGTGGACTGCCTGTGGTGAGATAATGACCTCTAGTGATTTTTGAGATCAGTAGGTAAAAGGTCAAGGTCATGAGGAGATCCTTTGTTGATTGAAATTAGTTGAAATTATTTGTTCTTCTAAATTTTTCATCTAATCCAGATGTAATTTGGTAGATATTATCAAAACTCTTGTTTTAAATCAACAATAATACAGCCTTTTGATAATGAGGAGTTTTCCTTTTGACAACATTCCAGCCTGATACTTAGCTGTTAGAGAGTTCTAAAACACAGTTCATTTTGACAACATTCCAGTCTGATACTAAGCTATTAGGTGTTCTAAAACACCGCTCATCTTGGCAACATTCCAGCCTGATACTAAGCTATTAGGTGTTCTAAAACACCGTTCATCTTGACAACATTCTAGTTTGATATTAAGCTGTTAAAATGTTCTAAACACCATTCATTTTGATAACATTCCAACCTGATACTTAGCTATTAATGCATTCTAAAGCACCATAGCTGTTAATGCATTCTAAAGCACCATAGCTGTTAATGCATTCTAAAGCACCATAACTGTTAATGCATTCTAAAGCACCAGAGCTGTTAATGCATTCTAAAGTACCATACATTTTGACAACATTCCAACCTGATACTTAACTGTTGGTGTTCTAAAACATCATTAATCTTATGGATCATTACATCCTGATACTTAGATGTTCAGGTGTTATAAAACACCATACATTTTGACAACATTCCATCCTGATACTTAGCTGTTAATGTGTTCTAAAACACCAATCATCTTGACAACATTCATTTTGACAACATTCCAGCCTGATACTAGCTGTTAAGGTGTTCTAAAACATCATTCATCTTGACACCATTCATTTTTACAACATTCCAGCCTGATACTTAACTGTTAGTGTTCTAAAATTCCATTCATCTGGACAGACATACTATTTGTTGATTCTGAAAGTAAACAAAGGAAAAAGGTCTGCTTACTGATTTTACATGATACAACGTGTCGGAAACGACCTCTGCCACTGTCCTGAATGTTCTGACCTAAAATAAGAAATAATAATTATATCCTCCCGACAACATGCACATCTGCATGTTACAATGATACTACCTATAGATGGCATTAACTATGGCAAATATCATTTTACAGCAGCCTTCAAATGATCGTATCTTTGTTTGTTATTCACTCTCTTCCACATTTTCCAAACTCTCTATAGTAAAGTTGAATATATTTCAGCATTAATATATCTTGAATGTGATTTCCCCCCATAAAGCCAACATTGTTGTGTATGCAACAATCATTCTGTATTCTGCCATCTTGTGAGGTGGATTTACCTTTTTTATTAGACTTCTAAAACGTGTCCGGCAGCTTCTCGGAGAGGTGCCAAGCGGCTCTCCAACGTACCCCCAGTCGTAGTCTGCCTTGTCCCATGGCAAGTATCCTTGGACAAGGCCCAGGAGAAGATGGATGTTCGGACATTCCACCTGAATGCTGAAACAATAAGAGATAAAAAAATGACCTGACAGAGATACATAATTGTTTATGTTTCTTAGAGAATGATGTAACAGGTTACACATTTTAAGCACTTTGCTACTCTGTTGCCATTAATCAACAAGAGTGTTGCCTAATGGAGCCAATTATACAACATTGTGGTGTATGCAACAACAGCTTCCAGGAGAAGATGGATGAAGTCCTTTTTAGTTTGGACATTTCACCTGAATGCTGAAACAATGAGAGATCAAAAATTACCTGACATACATAATTGTTTGTTTCTTACAGAATGAGGTAAAAGGTTACACTAATGTGTTCTAAAACACCAATACTTTTTACAACATTCTAGCCTGATACTTAACTGTTAGTGTTCTAAATTCCATTCATCTGGACAGACATACTACTTGTTGATTCCGAAAGTAAACAAAGGAAAAAGGTCTGCTTACTGATTGTACAACATAGAGCATGTCGGACATCACCTCCATCGCTGTTCTGAAAGTCCTGACCTAAAATAAAAAAGAATAATTAGAAAACTGAATTTTCATACACACGCATGCAATTTCACTAATTTAAACCAACAGACGGCATTAACTATGGCAAATGTCATTGGACCAGATCCTCCTGACAACATGCACATCTGCGTGATACAGTGCAACTACCTACAGATGGCATTAACAAGGCAAATATCATTTTACAGCAGCCTTCAAATGATCATATCTTTGTTTATTATTCACTCTCTTCCACATTTTCCAAACTTTCAATACTAAAGTTGAATATATTTCAGCATTAATATCTCTTGAATGTGATTTCCTCCTTAAATGCCATAAAGCCAACGTTGTGGTGTATGCAACAATCATTCTGTATTCTGCCATCTTGTGAGGTGGATTTACCTTCTTTGTTAGTGTTCTAAAGGCGGCCCGGCAGCTTCTTGGAGAGGTACCAAGCTGCTCTCCAACGTACCCCCAGTCGTAGTCTGCCTTGTCCAATGGCACGTGTCCTGGGACAAGGCCCAGGAGAAGATGGATGAATTCTTCATTTGTTCGGGCATTCCACCTGAATGCTGAAACAACGAGATCAAAAATGACCTGACAAACATACATAATTGTTTATGTTTCTAAGAGAATGACGTAACAGGTTACACATTTTAAGCACTTTGCTACTCTGTTGCCATTAATCAGCAAGAGTGTTGCCTAATGGAGCCCATTATAAGATGATCAAAAATGACCTGACATACATAATTGTTTATGTTCCTTACAGAATGAGGAAAAAGGTTACACTAATGTGTTCTAAAACACCAATACTTTTTACAACATTCCAGTCTGATACTTAACTGTTAGTGTTGTAAAATGCCATTCATCTGGACATACTACTTGTTGATTCCGAAAGTAAACAAAGGAAAAAGGTCTTTAACTATGGCAAATGTCGGTTTACAACAGCCTTCAAATAATCGTATCATTGTTTATTATTCACTCACTTCCACATTTTCCAAACTCTCAATAATAAAGTTGAATATAGTTCAGCATTAATGTCTCTTGAATGTGATTTCCTCCTTAAATGCCATAAAGCCAACATTGTGGTGTATGCAACAATCATTCTGTATTCTGCCATCTTGTGAGTTGGATTTACCTTTTTCTTAAGTGTTCTAAACGCTGTCCGGCAGCTTCTTTGAGATGTGCCAAGCTGCTCTCCAACGTACCCCCAGTCGTAGTCTGCCTTGTCCCATAGAAACTGTCCTGGGACAAGGTCCAGGAGAAGACGGATCAATTCCTCGTTACTGAATGCTGAAACAATAAGAGGTCAAAAATGACCTGATATACATACATATATACATACAGAATGAGGTTAAAGGTTACACTAATGTGTTCTAAAACACCAATACTTTTTCCAGCCTGATACTTAACTGTTAGTGTTCTAAAACTCCATTCATCTGGACAGACATATTACTTGTTGATTCTGAAAGTATACAAAGGAAAAAGATCTGCTTACTGATTTTACAAGATACAACATGTCGGAAATGACCTCTGCCACTGTCCTGAATGTTCTGACCTAAAATCTGCATGTTACAATGATACTACCTATAGATGGCATTAACTATGGCAAATGTCATTTTACAGCAGCCTTCAAAGGATCATTGTTTATTATTCACTCTCTTCCACATTTTCCAAACTCTGTAGTAAAGTTGAATATATTTCAGCATTAATATATCTTGAATGTGATTTCCACCTTAAATGCCATATAGCCAACATTGTGGTGTATGCAACAATCATTCAGTATTCTGCCATCTTGTGACGTGGATTTACCTTCTTTGTTAAGTGTTCTAAAGGCGGCCCGGCAGCTTCTTGGAGAGGTGCCAAGCTGCTCTCCAACGTACCCCAGTCATAGTCTGCCTTGTCCCATAGAAAGTGTCCTGGGACAAGGCCCAGGAGAAGATGGATTAATTTCTGGTTACTGTGGACATTCCACCTGAATACTGAAACAATTGACCTGACAAACATAATAATTGTTTATGTTTCTAAGAGAATGACATAAAAGGTTACACATGTTAAGCACTTTGCTACTCTGTTGCCATTTATCAACAAGAGTGTTGCCTAATGGAGCACATTATACAACATTGTGGTGTATGCAACAATCATTCTGTATTCTGCCATCTTGTGTGGCAGATTTACCTTCTTTGTTAGGGTTCTGAATTGGATCCGGCAGCTTCTTGGTGAGGTGCCAAGCTGCTCTCCAACGTACCCCCGCCTTGTCCCATGGCAAGTGTCCTGGGACAAGGCCCAGGAGAAGATCGATGAATTCCTCATTTGTTCGGACATTCCACCTGAATGCTGAAACAATAAGAGATCAAAAATGACTTTACAGACATACATAATTGTTTGTTTCTTAGAGAATGACGTAAAAGGTTACACGTTTTAGGCACTTTGCTACTCTGTTGCCATTAATCAACAAGAGTGTTGCCTAATGGAGCACATTATACAACATTGTGGTGTATACAACAATCATTCTGTATTCTGCCATCTTGTGAGGCGGAATTACCTTCTTTGTTAGGCTTCTAAATTGGACCCGGCAGCTTCTTGGAGAGGTGCCAAGCTGCTCTCCAACGTACCCCCAGTTGTAGTCCGCCTTGGCCCGGCAGCTTCCAGGAGAAGATGGATGAAGTCCTTTTTAGTTTGGACATTTCACCTGAATGCTGAAACAATGAGAGATCAAAAATTACCTGACATACATAATTGTTTATGTTTCTTACAGAATGAGGTAAAAGGTTACACTAATGTGTTCTAAAACACCAATACTTTTTACAACATTCCAGCCTGATACTTAACTGTTAGTGTTTTAAAATTCCATTCATCTGGACAGGCATATTACTTCTTGATTCCGAAAGTAAACAAAGGAAAAAGGTCTGCTTACTGATTGTACAACATAGAGCATGTCGGACATCACCTCCGTCGCTGTTCTGAAAGTCCTGACCTAAAATAAAAAAGAATAATTAGAACCCCCTGACTACATGCACATCTGCATGTTACAGTGATACTACCTACAGATGGCCTTAACTATGGCAAATATCATTTTACAGCAGTAAATGGTTACACTTATGTGTTCTAAAACACCAATACCTTTTACAACATTCCAGCCTAATACTTAATTGTAAGTGTTCTAAAATTCCATTCATCTGGACAGACTTACTAGTAAACTTGTTGATTCCGAAAGTAAACTTGTTGATTCCGAAAGTAAACAAAGGAAAAAGGTCTGCTTACTGATTGTACAACATAGAGCATGTCGGACATCACCTCCGTCGCTGTTCTGAAAGTCCTGACCTAAAATAAAAACTAATAATTGGAAAACTGAATTCTTACACACACGCATGTGATTTCACTAAATTAAACCAACAGAAGGCATTTACTATGGCAAATGTCATTGGACCAGAACCTTCTGACAACATGCACATCTGCATGTTACAATGATACTACCTACAGATGGCATTAACTATGGCAAATGTCATTTTACAACAGCCTTCAAATGATCGTATCATTCTATATAACATATTTGTCTGTGATTTGTATAGAAAATATTGGGATAGAAAAGCTATATTTTCTCGTTTCTCTACCGTTTGCAGTACGGAACATTGCTCGACCTTTTCCGTCAGTGGCGGGAATGCCAAATGACGTTCGATTGATTTACGGACGTCGTCAGATTCCGCCACTAGGAAATAACGATTACGGAAATTAATGAAGAGTTCCGGTTCCACTTGTTTTGTTTGTATGACGTAACGTCGTCTTGGATGACGTAACGTCGTCTTGGCTTTCTCGTGCAAACTGAATCATTAGAAATATTAATCAAACATCATTTTAAATTATGTAATATATAGTTTAATAACCAGTGATTTTGAGATACTGAAAATATCTCTGAAGATATTTCCCGTATCTCAAAAACACTGGTATTTAAACTCTATTTATTCTTCACTCACTTCCACATTTTCCAAACTCTCTGTAGTAAAGTTGAATATATTTCAGCATTAATATCTCTTGAATGTGATTTCCTCCTTAAATGCCATAAAGCCAACAATGTGGTGTATGCAACAATCATTCTGTATTCTGCCATCTTGTGAGGTGCAATTACTTTCTTTGTTAGCCTTCTAAATTGGGCCCCAGCAGCTTCATGGAGAGTTACCAAGCTGCTCTCCAACGTACCCCCAGTCGTAGTCTGTCTTGTCCAATTCCGTGAAGTGTCCTGGGACAAGGCCCAGGAGATGATGGATGAAGTCCTCTTTAGTTTGGGCATTCCACCTGAATACTGAAACAATAAGATCAAAAATGACCTGACATACATACATAATGGTTACATTGCAACTCTGTTGCCATTAGAGTTGCCATTAATCAACAAGAGTGTTGCCTAATGGAGCATTAATGTCTGGCAAGATGTTAAAAGCATTTACTGGGAATTGGTTCAATATGACCTTGCATGACCTATGAACTTCTGACAAATACTGATTGGGGTTGTTGTTTAACCAAGAACACTATCTTGTAGGTCGAATAGTTCAGGAATAATTGCTGGGAAGTAATCTTTCATGATCAGGTCACAGTGACCTTGACAATTAAAAAAATCGATAGGGGTTGCAAATATATATTATTGTATAAAGTTTCAAGATTGTTGGTATAATAGTAAATAAGGGATTCTTTCATGATCAAGTTACAGTGACTGTAACCTTTGACCTACTTGTAGCAGGCAAGGGCAGATAAACCTGAGAAATGTTACAGAAGTTTTAGCCCTTTATAGTTTTTAAATGAAGTATTAAACTTTCTTAAAATAAGTACTTTGCACCTTTTAAAATCTATAAGGGCTATCCATATGTAACTTGGTGTGCAAGATCATTACCAAGTAATGGTTTGCATCCTCTATCCATTCCTCTAAATCACTAACATTAAACTTCGGTAGTTTCATATCCATGGTTAAGAAAGCTGTCTTCTTACCCACTGAGCTTCTTTTTGGTATCTTTCATATCCGGTGCTTAACTACACTTTTGACAGAACATCACACACTTTCTCCAACTCATCCTAAATATTTTCATCTGCCATTTTAATTATTTAATTAATAACACTTAATATCACTTTAAAAAAAAAGATGCCTCAACAGTCAACCTTATGGCAACTACACTATACTGAATGCATCAACAGTACCAACAACGGCAAAGTATTAAACACCACTGAACAAACTTCTTTCAACCAATCTTTTTAATCAAACATGCGAAAGTAACTGATCAGGATGACATTTCCTTGTACTTATCAATGTGTTTTAAATGTCACTCCTTGCTGTCTCTTAGTAAAATTACTCTTTTGAACAGACTACTCCTGAATGGTTCCGTCAACAATTTCTTAACTAAGAGTCGCACATCTGCACTATAAAAAAAAATCCACATGAATGTCCCCAAATTTTTAATGAAATATTAAAAATAAATAAAAGAAAGAACAGCTTGTAACAAAATATAACAATTACTTACATAGGACATCAGGAGTACTGCGTTACAAGTAACAATCGCACACCAATGATTACATTTCTCACTGTTCAATAGCTCATGACAATATGCAATTTCCTTCCAGAAACCATGAAGTATTATATAAATTATTGATCACTACTGAATTGATTCCACACATGAAATCTCCAAATAGCGCATCTTATCTTCGATCTCTCCCAGTTTCTAATAATCTGTACATGACATTTAATCCATGAACTCCCTAAGTTACTAATAATCCTTACAGGACATATTGTACCCCTTGTACATACATGTACTCCTCAATCAGACGAGGATACTAGAAAAATAGTGAATAACTCTAAATAAATCGATTCATGTACAACTGATACCAGTATTAACGAAACTATGACATTACTCGCATAATTATGATACTCATATTTATGCTCATATTTACTGACGCTTCAATATTTTCTCTCCAAATCTTAACTTTCCTGCAACGGCCCATCTCAGTAGCAACATCTCATGCAAGTCACATTTGATGTGTGTCGACAGATGTGTAGTTGACAGGTATGAATGTAATTGACAGGTATGAATGTAGTTGACAGGTATGCAGTTGACATGTATGAATGTAGTTGACAGGTATGAATGTAGTTGACAGGTATGCAGTTGACAGGTATGAATGTAATTGACAGGTATGAATGTAGTTGACATGTATGAATGTAGTTGACAGGTATGAATGTAATTGACAGGTATGAATGTAGTTGACAGGTATGAATGTAGTTGACAGGTATGCAGTTGACAGGTATGTAATTGACAGGTATGAATGTAGTTTGTAATTAACAGATGTGTAGTTGACAGGTATGAAAGCAGTTCAGTAATTGACGATGTGTAGTTGACCGGCATGTTTTTGACAGGTATGAAAGCAGTTCAGTTATTGACAGATGTGTAGTTGACAGGGATGTAGTTGACAGGTTTGAATGTAGTTTGGTAATTGACAGAACTGTAGTTGACTGGTGGGAATGTAGTTGACAGGTGGGAATGTAGTTGACAGGTGGGAATGTAGTTGACAGGTGGGAATGTAGTTGACAGGTATGAATGTAGTTTGGTAATTGACAGATGTGTATTTGACAGATGTCCAGGTACTCAAAAGAACTCAAAAGCGATCCTCAATTTTCACAACGTTAAATAATCACTTATACATTCAAATTGTGTTGCCTACTACTAAAACACTATTACGCAACAAAGTAAGTATTCAAGATCATTATCAAGTAATGTTGAGTAGAAAGTAAGGGCAGATAAAAACAGTTATATCTCTTTTTGATTTAATGTAAAATCTTAATATTGTAAAATTTGTATTGCCTTCTCCTAAAAAACAAAAAGAACAAACCACTTTAAACTTAATGTTAAGGGCAGATAAATCTGATAAAGAGTATGGAGATTTTATGGGCCCTATATAGTTTTAAATTGAGTATAATTTCATAAAACAAGTGTTGTACAGAGAATACCTTTCTTAAAATATATAAGAGCTAGCCATGCAAAACTTACATGACATTACCAAGTAATGATTACCAAGTAATGATATATAGGAAGCAAGGGTGGATAAAATGAATACAAATTACAAGAGTTACACTATCATTTAATGTCGAGTTATTGTAAAGTTTGTGTTAACTGTAAGGGCTAACCATATCGAACTTAGTTTTCTGTCTTATTATCAAGTACTTTGTGTAGGAAGCAAGAGCAGATAATTGGGTTCAAATTGCAAAAGTATCACTTTATTTCTTTTATAATACTTCAATGTAAGATCATAATATTGTAAAATTTATTTTGTTTACCTCTTAAAAAATAATGAGCTAACCACACCTGATGTGATGTGCAACAAATGATGTGTAGGAAGCAAGGGTGGATAACAAATACAGGAGGAATTGCCCTTGATATTTGATAGAAAATCTACATTGTAAAATAGTGTGTTTATTTCTAAAAAACTATCAGGACTAACCACACAAAACTTAATTGGTGGACAAGATCTTAAGCAAGAAATCAAGTGTGGGAGGCAAAAATTAAAATATTAACTACTCAAGTTGTCAGCTTTCCTATTTTGTTGAAAAGTATATTGAAAATACTGCAAAATGTGTGTCATCTACTCCTCTTAAACAATATTTATCAATCGTTAAAATTAGCCTTAAGGCTTTTGATTTATTATTTCAGTATAATTTTACTTTAAATCTGCTTGCATATAATTAAATAAAATTTTGAGTTTTTTTGTTAATCTACCATATGTATACAGATAGTCGTACAATAATTCTTTATACTTATATTCTCATAATTAATTTTAATGATAACGGGATGCCATGCATTTAAAAAAATCAAGATTGCAGTGTGTCCCTATAAGCTAGAAATGTGTACAAAGTGTGGGCAGATGAGGTGTAGAAAAAGAATTGGAGTTATTGCCTTTTACTGTAACAACAAACTTCTGGAGCTGTGAATTAAGGCGTAGGGTATGAATTCTCGAAATTAACACATAAGCTGACCAACTCAGAGTTAGAATATCTGTTGTTGAATATGCATTCATATGTTGATATTTCATAATTTAATTCAGAGTGTTCGCAAATTAATGAAGACAGTAACAAACATGTTACCAGACATAAGCAAAAACACTCTGTATAATTAAAACAAGCTTGTTAAATACGTTGTAAAGGTAACGAAAAATATGCATTATAATTTGGCAGGCTTTTTCGGTTGTAGTCCTTTTTAATCTCTACAGGCTTAAGGCCAGCAGAGCTTATGGGATGGCAAGTTGTCCTCCATCCGTCCTTCGTCCATCTGTTAGCGTTTGCCTTGTGAACATGATAGGGCCTTCATTGTCCATGATAAGACCTTCGTTATTAATCGGATATTAACCATACTTTACTAGTGTCTTTAAAGCAATCAAATAGGAGTTTAAAAAACATCATTTTGGTAACACTTGAGTTATGTCCCTTGTTTTGCTGAAAGATGCCATATTCTGCCTTGTGGATTCTCTAACACCTTACTTTATTTTGTATTTAATCTTTACCAAACTTGGCGAGATTGTTAAATAAAAGCTTGGATAAGATCAAAAACCTGCTATATCGCAGGCCACTGAATACTTGGAAAATGCCATATTTAGCCTTGTGAAAACTCTAGCACCTCCATTTTGTTTGTATTTGATCTATAGAGTTATGGCCTCTTGAATTAACGGAAAAAATCCATATTCAGCCTTTTAAACACTGTAGCACCTTCATTTTGTAGTTGATCTTCTCCAAACTTGGGCAGACTGCTGATATTAATGAAAGCTCGGAAATGTTTCAAAACCTACTTATCAGATTAGTTAACAACAGAATTACTCCCTTTGATTTATTTCAAAATGCCATATTCAGGTTTGTGAACTTGACTCAAACACCTTCATTTTTTTTTGATCTTCATCAAACTTTGCCAGATTGTTGATATTGATGAAAGTTTGGACAAGTTTGAAAACCAGCTATATCAGATTAGTAACACCAGAGTGATGGCCCTTGATTTATTGAAAAATGCCATATTCTGCCTTGTGAACTCTCTAGCACCTTCATTTTGTATTTTGTCTGTACCAATATTTGCCAGATTGTTGATATTAATGAAAGCTTGGACAAGTTAAAAAACTAGCTATATCATTTTAGTAGAGTTTGGCGCTTGATTTATTGAAAAATGCCATATTCTGCTTTGTGAACTGAACACTGGCAAATTCATTTTGTATTTGATCTAATCCAGACTTAGCCAGATTGTTGATATCAATGAAAGATGAATCATTTTTAAAAAACACCTATTATAATGCATTGGAAACACCAGAGTTATGGCCCTTGATTTATTGAAAAATGCCATATTGTGCCTTGTGAACATTCAAGCACCTTCCATTTTGTATCCGAACTTTACCCACCAAACTTAGCGAAATTGTTGATATCAATTCAAGCTGACACATGTTTGGAATCCAGCCAGAACAGATTTAGGAAACCAGAGTTATGACCCTTGATTTATTAAAAACCGCTGAATTTTGCTTTGTTAAATCTCTAGGAAACTTCATTTTTCGCCGAAGGTGAGGGGAAATGGTAATAGTATCCGTTCGTCCGTCACACTTTTGTCCATGCTTTTTCTCAATAACCCTTAGTCGGATTTTCGCGAACCTTGCTGGAAAGCATCAATATCAAGTGGAGATGCGCATAATATCGTTGAGTTCCGTTCGATAATTTTTCATGGAGTTATTGCCCTTTGAAATGTTTTATATAAAATTCTTGTCCACGCTACTTCTCTATAACCTCTTATCAAAATTTTGCGAAATTTGCTGAGAAGCATCAATATCAAGTGGAGATGCGCATATTGTCATCGCTGAGTTATGGCCCTTTGACATTTTTTACAGAAAATACTTGTTAGCTTTGAATCTATAAATATCAGAAAACTTCTCTCTTCCATTTTGTGTTTTCATACTATTCTGACCGAGGAACCTTTATAACTGTCTGATATTTTACATTATATGTCTATTATTATTATTAACAATGAGTGAGATGTGAAATGTGGCTATGTGGGGAGAACATAACCAACACAATATTTTTTTATTTTTTTATTTTATTTTGTGTATCTTTTTCCCTAAAAACAGTACAACTAGAGATAAAACACAACACAAAAAAGCTAAATCTTTAAAAGACAAACTTCTATATAGATGGTCTTGTAATGAGTACAAATAATAGAGCTCCAGTGTGTTTCACACTTATGTATAGTATAATATTATAGATGTGCTTTTTAGCTCTACTGATCAGAGATCAGCAGAGCTTATGGCGTGGTGCGGCGTCCGTCGTCCGTCCGTCCGTCTGTCCGTTAACTTTTATTTGTAGCGACTACTCCTCTGAAACTACTGGATGGATATTCATAAAACTTTACAGAAATGTTGCCCATGAAGTCTAGTTGATCCTAGCAAAAATTCATGTTGATGTGAAATCCAAGATGGCCGCCAAAGCTAAAAATAGATTTTTTAAATTCAAGTTTGTAGCGACTACTTCTTGAAAACTATAAGTGATATTGATATGGGACTTTTTCTAAAATGATCAGCATGACATGATGTTGGTCCTTGTCGAAAATCTTTTTGATTTGACGTTAAACATGGCTGCCAGCGGCCATCTTTGTTTCTACCTGACGGATTTTCATGAAACTTCACAGGAATGTTGCTCTTGATGTCTAAATGATCCTAGCAAAATTTCAGGTCGGCCGGAAATTCAAGATGGCCGCCACGGCTAAAAAATTTTTTTCAAAATACAAGTTTGTAGCGACTACTTCTTGAAAACTATAAGTGATATTGATATGGGACTTTTTCTAAAATGATCAGCATGACATGATGTTGGTCCTTATCAAAAATCGTTTTGATTCGACGTTAAACGTGGCTGCCAGTGGCCATCTTTGTTTACATAGAGTTATATAGTAAAAACTTGTAGCGACTACTCCTCTGAAACTACTTGGCGGATTTTCATGAAACTTTACAGGAATGTTGCTCTTAATGTCTAATTGATCCTAGCAAAATTTCAGATGGGCCAGAAATTCAAGATGGCTGCCACAGTTAAAAATAGATTTTTAAAAAATAAGTTTGTAGCGACTACTTCTTGAAAACTATAAGTGATATTGATATGGGACTTTTTCTAAAATGATCAGCATGACATGATGGTTATCCGAGTCGAACATTATTTTGATTCGACATTAAACATGGCTGCCAGTGGCCATCTTTGTTTACATAGAGTTATATAATGAAAACTTGTAGCGACTACTCCTCTGAAACTACTGAACGGATGTTCATGAAACTTCACAGAAATGTTGCTCTTGATGTCTAATTGATCCTAGCAAAAATTCAGGTCGGCCGGAAATTCAAGATGGCCGCCATGGCTAAAAATAGATTTTCAAAATGCATGTTTGTAGCGACCACTTCTTGAAAACTATAAGTGATATTGATATGGGACTTTTTCTAAAATGATCAGCATTACATGATGTTGGTCCTTGTCAAAAATTATTTTGATTAGATGTTAAACATGGCTGTCAGCGGCCATCTTTGTTTACATAGAATTATATAATGAAAACTTGTAGCGACTACTCCTCTGAAACTACTTGACGGATTTTCATGAACTTCACAGGAATGTTTCTCTTGATGTCTAATTGATCCTAGCAAAATATCAGGTCGGCCAGAAATTTAAGATGGCCGCCACGGCTAAAAATAAATTTTCAAAAAACAAGTTTGTAGCGACTACTTCCTGAAATCAAAATCAATCAGTAGAGCTTCAAGGTCATTGACCTCTTGTTTTGTAAGGCATACGGTGTGATGGTCCCGTACCCACAACCTGCCAAATTACGGGGAGAGTAAATGGGTCACCAAAAAAATTGGTAGTGTACATAAATCTTACATGAACACACCGCACTAACACCCATGTCTACATAAATCTTACATGCACACTAACACCCATGTCTACAATATCAAAGTCAAGGCCATACATAGCAAAACATACTATGGCGGGGGATATGGCTGTCTCTCAGACTGCTTCTTGTTAATTTTGTCTTTATAAAATTTTGTCAGAATGTTTATATCAATAAACGCTTAAACAAGTTCAATAATCAGTCAAATCTGAGCAGACCTCGAGGGGATCTATTAGGATCACTCTGTTCATCGTCCATCCGTCGTTAGCAACTTCTTCAAACAACTTCTCCTCAGAAGCCGCTTGGTCAATTTTATCCAAACTTCACATGTATGATTAAATTTGTTAAAATAAGGTCAACGCATCATCCAAGACAGTCGTCGTGAGCAGAAAAGTTTGAAACCGTGAAAATCTTTTTCTCAAGAACCTTTGAACAGATTTCCATAGTTTTTACTTATAAATGATTGCCAACCCATAGAACTATCAAGTTCGTTCAAATGAAATCACCAGGGTGACAAATTCTCATGCTACAGGCCCGGTCCAAAGTTTGAATGTAGAGATTTTTCATGTTTGTCAAAACAGTTTACGGATCTCGGCTTTGTGATCACAATGTCATCCAGGTGTATACTGATCTCGACTCAGCAATCGTCCGGGTATATGTGTGTCAGTTAGTCTGTTGGACTTCCATTTGTTTATATCTTAATCATTACTTGCAAGATTTTCACCAGAAATCACCAGAATGTTTCTTATAAGCATCGTAACATGATGTGTGTGCCACAATGTACCAACTATTTGCGGTCTGTTGGTTATACCTGAAGGTTTTGGTGGTCTAGAAATACCTTGTGTGTCTATTTCCTCCCAAAAGTTTGATTCTTTCAAAACTTGACAGGATGCTTACTTATGATGTTAAGATGTGCATATGGATTTGGCATAAAAATCGACCTTACCGGAGTTATGACACATTTTAAAATTTTACATTTTCTGAGGATTATTTTCAGCGAGAGGATCCATGTCCCATGGACACATTTCTAGCTTAATTCAGTTTTAATCTCTCTTAGTTCTGTCCTCCAGTCAGTCATTTGCTTTCATTCTTAGGCCCCATACCATAAGTATTACAATTTCGTTGATAAAATCAGCGTTTCATCTGCCCCATATTTATAACGGGGGAATAGATTGCGTCATTTTTGGCAGTCTTGTTCAGTTATTGCCAAAAGATTCTTCCTAGATGGAAAAGTTGAACGTCCAGATCTTGGCGGCCATCCTTATGCTTCTAAACCATGCAGCTGTCTGAATAACCAAAGATATTGTGTTGATGGGGCCCTTAACAGTTCCATCCCAGGGCCCATAACAATTCCATCCAGTGTTGTTCTGTTATGCTTTGTGATCAAGATATAGGTGGTGTAATATTATAGTTTGCTATTGTGGAAATGTATGCGTTTATTCAAGCACCTCCCCAACTTTGGCAGAACCATTGAGTATGGTACTGTTGATAATCAGTTTGACTTGCCTTATAGTGATCTCATAGTTTATACTTCTATAGACGGATCCCTATAAAAGCATAAAGAGTGGGGTCACTCTGAAGCGGATCAAACTGTGTGTCAAAAGTACCATAATCTATTGTTATGACAATTTGGAATAAGGACAGAACTTCAATAATAGCAAGCAGAAATAGTTAAGCACCTATGGTTAACCTGGACTTAGCCCTTGGGTTCTAACTTGGAAACCGTTGAGATCCCAACCCCTATAACCATATATACACTCAACTATGTTAACGTGGCCACTACAATTTAAGGTGGGTGCAGGAATTTGCCATGACGCACCATAGACTGCATTCATAGGAAGCATCCTTGCGTGGTCTACTCTCATTTATGCAAATTGTCCCGATCCATCAACAGATATGGCTGCCATTACTAAAAATAGAAAAATATTTAAACAACTTTTCTCATGAACTATTGGGTAGAATTTGACAGAACTTTACAGGAAGCATCCTTGTGTCCTCCTCTCAGATTTATGCAACTCTTCCCAATCCGTCAACAAATATGGCCGTTGCTGAAAATAGAAAAATCTTTAAACAACTTCCTCAGGTGGTCCTTTCTCAGATTTATACAAATCATCTTGATCCATCAACAAATATGGCCACCATTACAACAGATAGTTGAGACCTCTTATTTTTGTCCATCAAGGTCATTCTGTTTCTGCTACAGATTCAAAGTTCTCACCTAAATCAAAAAGAAACTAGAATTATAAATAAAGGTTATAAACACCCCAGCATTGGTGTCATAGTCAGAATAGGTATTGCTACTTAAAAATGGAAATACGCCCTAGTTTAATACGTAATACTTTGATATAATGTAGATAGAAAAAGAAATGTGTGTATCTGGTTTCACCCTGTCAAAAAGTTAGGGTAGGTAGGTAGGAAAAAGTTGTTTTTTTTATATATTTTTTTTTATATATATTGTTCGCATATATTATGCCATTTTTGAACTAAGGCAACTTCTTGATAACCTTTGCAAACAGTTTGGATCCAGATTAGATGCTTAACAATTATGGCTAATAAAATTATCATGAATAAAAATATGTGTTTGATTGTAATATTTCCCCTTTTTTTTGCTAAAAATATTTAGGGTCGGCGGTGAAAAGTAGGGTCGGTCGAGAAACCTGAATCATACATATTTTTTTGTTGGGCCTCTGTTGGTGCGCTGTTAAACCAAATTCAATTCAACTATAGAGTCACTTCTATGTCTGTTCATTTCAAATCAAAATTTATCCGGTTCATAATTTATTATTATGCTGGCAGGCTTGGGATACTTTGTATTGTTTTCTTCTTTTTACTTTTCCTCCAAGGTGTCCTTACTCCACCAAATACAGTATTGCCTGGTATTTGACCCTCTCAAAACCCCTCCTTTATTATCTGTCACATATCCTTTATACAGTGGCATACATGTACCTCTCAACACCTTAGCTCTCAACACTTCTCCTTCATTATCCATCACACATACTTTATGATTGGCATACATGTACATCGATCTCGTTACCTTCATTATCCATCACACATCCTTTATACACTGGCATACAAAAAGTAGAACTATTTATAAATTTACTTCAGTGTAACTGTAGCTTTTAATGCCCCTGGCTAGGCTGTTGCAACTGGAGGAGACATGTTTTTCTCAAGAACTAATAAGTATGTAGTAATAGATACACTTTCCTGTAGACCACTAAAACAGAGAACCTGGGCACAATTTGAAGTAATAAATTCGTTAATTACAAAGAAAAAACAAAATTTTATTCAGTTACCTGAGCTGAAAAAGCCTTAAAATTAATGTCCGTCATCTGTTCATCTGTCTGTCACCCGTTTTTAACGATCCACTTTCAATTTTGACCAAACTTCACATGGATGATCCCCTTAGGTCAGTGTTTTTAAAATTTGTTAAAATTAGGTCAGTGCAGTATCCAAAATGGCCACCATTACCTTAAATGTTTAAAACCTTAAAGTATCTTATGAACTGCTGAATAGATTTTTACAGTTTTTCTTTATTAATGGTCACAGGGGTTAAACATGTCTGTGCCATGGGGGTCCAAAGTTTGTTCTCGAAACTTGCTAAGGCATAGTTCCATGCTCAAGCTCAAAACTCAAATATCTCTTTTAGCAATACTTTTTTTAATGAGTTTTCCATTGAGAAACTTTTGGGACAGCTGTAATATTTGCTTTTCTTTATTCATGTAAAGTTTGAAGTAATTGCATAACCATAAATTAAGATTTTCAAAATTTTATAGTTGAACTTGAGCTTGAGATTTCGACTCTAAAAGTTTTGAAAATTTGGGGCCATTTTAAGACATGGATAACTTTATTTGGTATGCAAGAAAATGTGATTCCTATATAGCCCTCACCATGCCTTGTTTGGTGGGTGTATAATTAATTGCAATAACAGTGTTGTTTTCTGAGATTTTTAGATTTTTAGATCAAACATTGCAATTATATTCATATTTAATGATGGACCAAATATCTGACATCTTGAGAATGTGAGCGGTTGACATCTGAACCAACCTGCACTCTATTATCCATACTTTTTGAAAATCATAAGAATGGAAAAATGTAGAAAAAAACAAGTCTATTCAGAGAATTATGGTCCACATCATGATAGGAACCGCCAATGTAAAATCAGTTGATATGAACATGATGAAGTAAAAAACTTGGCAAAAAACTATTCTATTTTTTAAAAAACGAAGGGCTATATGACTCAGTGTCTATTGAAAAAAATGGGGGAATATGTGAAAA
Source organism: Cyrtodaria siliqua (assembly GCA_037043455.1). NCBI lineage: Eukaryota > Metazoa > Mollusca > Bivalvia > Adapedonta > Hiatellidae > Cyrtodaria > Cyrtodaria siliqua. The sequence continues at coordinate 145,388 of JAWPHD010003570.1, forward strand.
CAAGTGAACTGACAAATACCTTTTAAATTTGCCATACGATATAAACAGAAATTTTACAAATTCTAAAACGAACGAAAATAATGTCTGCAACCGCAAGGCAAAACAAGCATGTCCTAAACTTATTTTCGTCTAAATTATTCTGAGAATCTGAAATAGAGTGATGTCAGCACGCCATGTGATACCTAGCGCCACCTAACCCGGGAATACACAAATAACGGTAACTCCGCTACGATTACATGCTTAGTCTAGATCATCTGCGATGCTTGCTTGTTTTCAAGAGAAACGTTTGTATTTACAATCAAATGTTCAAGATGATCAAGACTAGCTCTGATAAACAATAATCAGAATTTGTCTCCATTTAGTTAAAATTTACGTATTACGATGTTACGATATTTGTCAATTTTTTTTTTTTCTACGTTTGTATGCGCGATCAGCACGCATTAGATTTTAAAAAAATGTGATCTTGTAGAAAATGGCGCAAATCGCGCGATGAGATCGCGCATCACTTGTCCTAGAATAGACACTCACAGTATAACTCCTTATAATATATGCAATCAGGCTGGTTATCAAACTTGGCCGTGGTATTAATTGGCCTCACGTTTCATGAAGATGGGATTATAAATGTTAAAGTTATCAATATTTGCCGAGATGTTATGCCTGTAAATATTGTCCGAAAGTTTCATCAAGAATTAATTATAAATGTTCCAAGTTATTGAGTGGAAACGGCAGAAATGTTCAATTTCAAAAATCCAAGGACTATAACTCTGGCATTATAGGTGTGATCTGGCTGACTATCAAACTTGGCCTAGCTATTATGGATTATGGCCATAAACATTCTCCAAAAGATCTATCGATATCGAATTATAAACATTAAAAGTTATTGCTGCAAAAATCGAGAAATTAAACAAATACAAGGGCATTATATGTTCAGTCTGGCTAGTTATCGAACTTAGCCGAAATATTATTGCCATAAACATTGCCCTAAAGTTTCATCAAGATCGGATTATGAATATTAAAGTTATTGGTCGAAAACGAAAGTCGATTCTGAAAAATCCAAGGCCCATAACTCGAGCATAGGTGCAATCTGGCTGGTCGCAATAATATGTTATCATATCTCATCTCCAATGTTTTCCTGCTCATCTCCCATGTCAGCCTCGTTAATGAGGCAATAGTATAACCAATAACACTCTATAAAATCAGTGCGGCACCATTGTTAGAGGAAAATAACTGGGAAATAACTGGACACAGCCGTGAAATAACCGACTTGGACTAGATATTATGGCTATAAATAATTTGTCTTAAATTTTTATTAAGATCAGATGGTAAGTATTAAAGTAATTGGTCAAAACGAATGTCGATTTTGAAAAATCCAAGGGCCGTAACTCATCAGTAAAGGTGCAATCTGGCTGGTCATAAACATAGTCTTAAAGTTTCATCAAGATCGGATTGTAAATATTGAAATTATTGGTTTGAAACAAAAATTGATTTATAAATATATACTCAGTTGCAAAAGAAACTAGACATTTTGAAAATTTTACTTTACACCCTATCCTCTTTATCAAGCGACAGTCCCTTAATGATTTACTGAAATTATGATTTACCCTTATTGAAAAACACATGACAGCATCATATTGGCAATGGAATGATAAAACCTTTAGTACCAAACATTGCACATTCATTTTGGAATTTGTCAATTTAATTCTATATTTTATTTATACAATTAAATCTAAACAAAACTCAGTGTCCACTTTCTTTTGTACCTGAGTATAGATGGTCAGAAATGCAAAACATAAAGTAATATATTCCAGGGGCGGATCCAGGATTTCAGCTTAGAGGGGGCGTAAAATTTTGGTCAATTTTCGGGTCCGTCTCTAGCCTCATAAAACGGTTGCGGTAGTGAATTGATAGGGTAAAAAAGTCCGTTTTCAAATAAAAGGAATTAACAATGTTAATTAAACCACTCATTAGCCATTATGCGTCGAACGAGCGATAAACATTTTTATACTGAGCCAGTGAGGGAGTGCATCGAAATTGATTGATATTTTATCTACAGCAACATATATGAATAAAAAAAAAGGCCGTTTTCAAATAAAATGATTTAACAGTGTGTTAATTAAACCACTCATTAGCCATTATGCGTCGAGCGAGCGAGAACATTTTTTATACTGAGGGCATGCATCGAAATTGTTTGATATTTTATCTACAGTAACATGGACATACATGTATGAATAAAAAAAGTGCGTTTTCAAATAAATGGATTTAACAATGTGTTAATTAAACCACTCATTAGCCATTACGAGTCGAGCGAGTGAAGCGAGCAAGAATTTTTTTTATACTGAGGGCGTGCAACCAAATTGTTTGATATTTTATGTACAATAATATGGACATACATGTATGAATAAAAAAAGTCCGTTTTCAAATAAAAAGATTTAACAATGTGTTAATTAAACCACTCATTAGCCATTATGTGTCGAGAGAGCGAGAACATTTTTTATACTGAGGGCGTGCATCGAAATTGTTTGATATTTTATCTACAGTAACATGGACATACATGTATGAATAAAAAAGTGCGTTTTAAAGTGCGTTTTCAAATAAAATGTCTATTTACATTAATTTTTAATTAATCCTTCATTTCTTCATCTTTCGTCAGTTTTTGCGCACAATATGACCTATTTATGTGTCGACGTGCCGTAAAACACCATTCATTCATTCATTCATTCAAATAAAATGAATTTACAATTTAATGTGTTAATTAAACGACTCATTAGCCATTATGTGTCGAGTGAGCGAAGCGAGCGAGAACATTTTTTATACTGAGGGCGTGCAACGAAATTGTTTGATATTTTATCTACAGTAACATGGACATACATGTATGATCCGGAATTTTTAGATCAAATTTATAGCTGGATCCGCTAGTGTATTCAATGATAATAAACACAGAATTTTCTATATAATTAACTACAATAATTAACTACAAAATTGTTCTTGTTTATTTCTCTTGATGTTCTCCACTTATATTTCTGTCTTTGCGGCATGGTGGTCCAGTCGACTATGAATCTGCAGGTCACGGATTCGGCTGCTTTTTTACCCTCGTCAGTCGGATGTACTTTATCCTTGTTATTTTGCTTGAGGGCGTCTTGAAAACCTGAAGTATATGAAAACTTGTAGAACATGGGGCATTAGAACGTTTATAATTATGCATATCATTTTCTACAAAACGTAAATGGAGCTGTACAAGAAGTCCTTACTAACTACACCTCTTGACGTACAGTATTTATCTGAGATATGTTTTGCAACTTTAAACTAGAACAAAATGTCTGCTTTTTCAATACCTCATTGACATACTATATACTGAATCACACCTTGAAGATGGTCGGATTTCAGACATTTATTGACATCCCTTCATCCTGTTCATGCTTCCTACCAAGTCTTGACTTCAGATTTCAAACATTCATTCAAGCCCTTTTTAACCACGTTTTCCTTTGGAAAAGCCTTTGTTATTGAATTGGCCAATGTTGTTAGGCATAAGGTATTGCAAAAAACATTGTTGGGTAGGGAGCTTATATAGTTACTACTTACATAGGGTTTTCGTGCTGTCTGTCAGTTTTCTGTTTGTCATCTGTGTTGTCTGTATGTCTTCTGTCTGTCGTCTGTGTCACAAACTTTGTCAGGACTAGTTCTCCTGAACGCCTGACCAGATAGGATGATCAGTACCAAGCCTAGTTGCGTATATCGTCGCCTTGTTCCGGATGAATGATTTGTGGTGGAGTTATGACCTTTTAAAGATTTTCATACACAAACTTCATCCAGACTACTACTTCTGATCCCCTGGCCGGATTTCAGTGAATCTTGGTAGAGATGATCATTTTCATGTCTAGATACGCATGTCTTTGTCGTGTTCCTGTTGAATGATTTTTTGGGCATTTATGGCCCTTTCTCCAGTCAGAGAGACATCCGCTTTTACTAAAAACAAAATGCTTCAGTAATCAAAATAAGTGCTTTCCATATTTTTTTTTAGAAATTCTTGATCGAGATGCTTTTTTGTGCTTGAATAATTTTGCATACATCAGAAATGTGTTAATACTGAAATGCGAAGTAAATTAAAACTTTTCTGTTGAATAGTGTAGTGTATTTTTTCCTTATGTAAGTGGCACTGAAAAACAGTACCATTCCCAATGGCAAAAAGTGTTTTTTTTCCCCCAGGAGAATGAATGATTTTGTAAAGTATTTAAGCATAGACTATTGATATATTGATTTTGTTTGACAGTGAAAAATTCCCAATTTAAGGCAAAATAACGCGAATTTTTCAATTTCCCCAATTTAAAGAGAACCGGTACCATTCCCAAAAGGGTGAGAAAAAAAACGCTGGTATATTGGTCTAGTCATTTTTGAGCATGTCTATGATTTTACACAACTTCCTCAACTTCTAGAATGGTGGTGTAGTAAACTAAAAATGTTGATTTTTAGCTCTGGATTGTATTTGGGGTCACTGCAGTCAAGGTCATTGTTACTAAAAATAGGAAAATGGTTTTCACTGAATAACTTTTGCTAGGAATGAGGTATTGCTGTGTAGGTAGCTTATATGGAAAAGATAATTGGAATTGCATTTACTGGTATTAAGATGAAGGTTGCTGTTACTAAAAATAGAAAAATGGTTTCCGCTCAATAACTTTGAGAGGAAGGAGATATTGTGACGAAACTTGCATTGGGTGAAGTAAAGGGACATAAGGTCATCAGTAGTTATGTGTATATGAAGTTTTAGGACAACCCATTCAAAACTGTATAATGAATTCAAGTATAATAAAAATGTGTTATGCGTTGGGACTGGGTGCGCCGCAGGACAAAAATGTGTTGCATGACGGGACGCGACAGGACATTACAGATAACGTGATTCCTATATAGCCCCCAGTGGGGGTTATAATAAAGGTTTCTGCTCAGTAACTTCTGTTAGTAGAGTTGGGGTCACTGGGATCAAAGACACGGTGGCTATTAGGAATGAGATATTGGAAAGAAACTTGCTGTCTAGGTAGCTTATATGGAAAGGAAGCTTGGAATTGCATTTGAGGTCACTGTAGTCAAGGTCAAGGTTGCTGTTACCAATTATAAAAAATGGGTTTTGCTAAATAATTTTAATTTGCTATGTAGGAAGCTTATATGGAAAACGAGCTTGGGATTGCATTAATTTGAGATCACTGAGATCAAAGATTAGGGTTGCTGTTAATAAAAATAGAAACATGATTAGGAATGAGATTGAAACAAAACATTGAAACAAAACTTGAATTGAAAAAAAATTGAATTGGATTTTATAGTCCCGACTTGACAGCTTCCACTGGTGGAGGAAGACCCCAGGTGCCCCTCCGGGCAATTTACATTCACGGGTGGGCACCTGGGTAGAAACACCGACGTTCCGCAAGCCAGCTGGATAGCTTTCTCACATAAAGATTCCTAGATCTGATTTGGAAAGGAAGCTTGGGATTGCATTTGAGGTCACTAGGGCCACTCTAACCAAAAATAAAAAAATGGTTCATAGTTAGGAATGTGATATTTTAACTGTACTTGCTATATTTCAATGGTACTTGCTGTGCAGGTAGCTTATATGAAAAGGAAGCTTGGGTTTGCCTTTGAGGTCATTGAAACATAAAAAAGTAGGAAACATATCCTTGGGGTGGTTAAACGATACCAAAAACTAACAAGGCCAGTGCAAGATGGTGTCTCACCTATATATATATATCTTGCAATTTCTTAACAATAAATGTCTACGGTTATATAGGAGCATCAATATATATGAAAGAATGGTGGGGTGGACTTAGTTATAGGTTAGGGGCCCAGTGAATGTTCATAACCAGTTTCAAAGCAATACCTTGGGCAGTATTGAAGATATAAGCCTCCATGCTTGTCTCAGTGAATGTTCATACCCTAGTTTCAAAGCAATACCTTTGAAGGTATTGAAGATATAAAACTTCCGAAAAAGCTTTAACAAAGTGTTGACGGCGGCTCTGTAACTTTGCCTGGACATCGTCAGAAAAGTTCTCCCTATGTCTCGTATTTTTCTCTGAAAGGTGAGACCATTAAAGCTGGGGTAGTGACCAACAAGCAAAACATGAGTGTTTTTAGAATCTGTCTACCACTTCATATGACAGACTAACCTTATGCCTTAACCATAACCAGGTTCCCTTAAATCATAACCCTAACTGTTACCCTAATTCTCACGGCTAACTGTACCTTAACCGTACAATTTAACCTGCACATGGACAGATTCTAAAAATCTAGTCACAAAATGGCCTTCCTGGTAATACGATCCGACTAAAATTTCTTTCAGGAAGAGGTATTGTTTTGAAACTGGGTATGTACATGCATTGTGGTAATACCTGATCCTCCAACTAAGCCCCATCCCACCAGTGACCTTGACTTTAAAGACAAAGAACTTGGGCAATTTTACAGGGTTTAAGGTTTTGGGTTGAATTATTTTTAATGCGTATATATATTCATTACCATCTTAGGTTTTGCTATGCTAAAGTCAAAATAATTTTACAGGGTTAAAGTGCTAAGCTGGATTGCATAGTAAACCAGGGTAATGGTTCGGTGATCTCCGCTGATCTTTCAAACTGACTACTAGTTTGATGTTTTGTTAAAAATTTGGTTAAATGTTTTTGTTTTTCCACATTTATCAAAACCAAATTGTTCAGCAGTTTTGAAACTGGATGCACAAGTTCATTATTATTACTTTTAAATAGAGACTACAAGTCCAATAGGGTTCCTCCTCATAACTATGAAGGTTCATGAGTGTAGGTGTTTGTTTTACAGTGTGTTATGTCCATATGAGGTTATGTCCATATGAGGTTATAGTCACCTTGACCTTTGATCTACTGACCTAAAAAGCAATATGGTTCCTCCTCTCACCAAGCGCAATTTACCTATGTTTTTATTGAGGTTTTGGTGACCTTGACCTTTGACCTATTAGCTCCAAACACAAAAGGCTTTTCACCAAGGGCATTGTACCTATACAGTTTCATGAGTGTGGATTTATGCTTAAAGTTATCCCATGGATTACATATTTTAATGTGAGGTCATGCCAACCTTGACCTTTGTTTGACCTAGGGACTCCCTATAGGCTACCTTTTCTTAAGAAGGGTAATATACCTACGAAGCTTCATGCCGGTGGGTGTTATGCATCAGAAGTTTTTGCGTAGAATGTGTTATTGTTTAAGGACAGTCCGACAGACTGACGGATAACTATAACAATAATAAGTCTTGTTTCTTCAAACAGGCGTATAAAAATATTTGTTCAAGTAAAAGCACATAAGCCATTACATTTCATTAAACATGTTATTAGAAGTTATTGTTTTTATAAGCAGATAATTTTTTATAATAATTTGTTATATTTTGTAAAGTAAATGGTGCATTTTCAATAGTTACAGCAGCCAAGTGATTCCTACAGAAAACATTTTTTTACTGCAAGTTTTCCAACGTAAAGCTCGGATTATCATTTTGAAATGTCATTTGGCAGCATCAAACTCATAGTTTCCAAGAACTTAAGTTAGGAATGAGATGTTGAAAAGAAAATTGCTTTGTATATAGCTTATATGAAAAGGAAGCTTGGGATTCCATTTGAGGTCACTGGGGTCAAGGTCAAGATTGCAGTTACTAAAATAAAATAAAGATTTCCACACAATAACTTAAGTTCGGAATGAGATATTGGAACAAAACTTGGTGTATGAATAGCATATTTAGAAAGGAAGCTTGAGGTCATTGGAAAAATGTTCCCTGCAATAACTTCAGATGGGAATGGTGTCTAGTTAGCTTGAATTAAAAGGAAGATTGGGATTGCATTTGATGTCACTGGCATCTAGGTAAAGGTCGCTGTTACTAAAAATATAAAAATGGTTTTCAGGCAGTAACATTAGATACTAACGAGATATTGAAATGAACCTTGCTGTGTAGGTAGCTTATATGGAAAGGAATCTTAGGATTTATATTTGTGGTTAGTGGGGTCAAGTTTAAGGTTAACACTAACTGCAACTAAATACATGATTTGAAAAAAGGGATCTAAAGAAATGTTAAATTTCTGTCTTACATGAATAGTTTAAACCAGTTTTATCAAAATCATTAAAATGCAGGGTGTTCGAATAAATACTCTATTCGGTTATTCTATTCCAGTAGCTCTTCAGTAAGGATAAGCGCAGTAGAGCAAAATTATTATTATAAATAAAAAATTGAGCATTTATAACATCTTCCTTTGATGTATTGACAGGGAAGGGGGTGAGTGGGTTTGCATGAGGGAGGTCTCGGTGTGGGTGGCATGGCATGGGAGTGGAAGCGGTAAATTCTACAAGATCAGGAATCTCATACCAATTGACATTTTGAAATTCCCCTAGCCCTGTTTCACATGCTGTCTGACTAATCTGTACTGTAATGTGCAGCTCATTCTTTTAACCTGTTAAAAAGTCTCGCATGTTCATGCATGTTTTTGTTACTAGAATTAAGGTCATTGTTTTGGGAAGTCATTGTTTTGGGAAAAGTGTTATAATCTCATTAATTAGAATCTGTATAGAACTTTGCCGAAGCAAGTTTGGTTCGAAAAATAAATTAGTTGGCTAGCAAATGTATTTTGTTTGAAACCGTTTACAATTTGGCTAGTATCGTGGAATGTTGTTTTATTTTGGATGAACCTAGGTTCTCTAAGGGGAAGTTGTTATTGTTGAAGGTGTGTTACAAGTCATTCATTAGGTCTTGTCCAGCCATTGATGGTGGCATAATCAACTGAAAAAACAACAACATATTCTCTGATGCTGCTATACAGGTGATACTTGGTTGTTTCGCATCAAAGATTCCCATTATACATACCTAACAAATCTGTTGTTATGAGGTCATGCTAGCCTGTTTTTCAAGGCTCTTGTAGGCCACTTGTTGATTGAAATAAACATTTAAACCTTATGGTCATTTGAAAAGTAATTGCATAAAAGCACGAGTCAGAAAAATAAAGCCTCAGTGTTAACTCCAAGGGTTTTGTGCAAGACTATTGTATCTCCTTCTTTATTCATATGTAGTTACAATAGTTTTGTACTGATGCCTCGTGTTGCACAGTGCAAAAAAAAAAAGAAGACTGCAACCTGTCCAGATTAAAAAGGCACCCAATGTATCATTTGTTAGTCCGTCCGTTGACCCAACTCCGTAAACATTTTGGTTCGGACACTAGCACCCTCATTTTTTCATCCAATCTTTACCAAACTTACACAGTAGTAATACAGGTTGCAGAAAACTAAATACTTTCCCATAGACCTCCTGTTGCACCTGTCAGCTAATATCTCAAGAATTATACACCAGATTTTCTTTAAATTACCTTATTTCATACATATTTCCATCACAAAGCCTTTAAAGTGTGAAAAAGACAACTTTTTCAGCTCAACCTCTCTGCACATGTCTGTGTTTACAAACACTATTTAATCCACACTGAATATTGACATGCAATTTCAATGGATGTAAAATTTTCAAAAACATTAAAAAATATTTTTTTATTTAATTTAATGATTCTAGCTGATGGGGATTATTTTACCTATAGTTTATCCTTCCTGCAAATGCATATTGAATATTTCAAAGTTATATCTGCTGACCTCTGTGAACTCTGTGAACTTTCATTTCTGTACTGAATCGTACACAACAAAAGGCGGGCTTCAGCCAGGCTATATTTAGCTGTACGCAACCTATAGAGAGACATTGAGACCTGACAGAAGGTATTTTTTTCTGGCTAAATGTTTTGATACATTCAATCTGAGAAAAATTAAACCATTCTTTTTAAGAAAAAAATCCTTTACGAGCACAATATGAGGGCTTAAAATAGCTTCGGCCGAGGTAAAATTCCTTCGGTTTTTACGCGTAAATCCAGAATCTTCAAAATGCCATATATCGACAACCGTTCCAATCTTTTGCTTCAAATAAAGTGATTTTAAATTGATTTCATCAACAACATGTGATGTTTAACAAGTTGAAGCTATCTTGAAATTATATCTACTCAAAAATGATATTTGTGATTTTCAGGGGTCAAAATAGCAGCTTTTACCATAAAAATGCCACTGTTTTTGTATATATTCAAAATCTGCCTTCAAATAAATTAATTAACATTATTCAGCAGTTTCTATATGTGAAACCATCAAGAAAATGCAACTTTTCAGTTTAAAAATGACAAAAAATAATTCTGAGACTATCCTCCCCAACTCCATTTTTAGGGCCATGCCATGTTTTACAATATGCTCATTACACAAGATCGAATGTAAATGTACTATTTATTGTATTTGTTTTATTAGATATTGTTTGTAGCATCTTTACAGGTCATTTTCATGCAACCATGCAGCCAATAAGCACTGTTTAAAGTACAGATCCATGAAAATTCATTAAAATGAAGGGGGGTGGGGTAAATAAAAACTTTTAAAAAGCATAGAAAAGGTCATATTTTTTGCCAACTAAATAATTTAATTTGTAAAATGTATTAAACCGTATAAAATATTTGCATATCGACACTAACCGTATAGAAGCTATGAACTCAAAGTCAGAGTTTACCTCAACATCTTTTTCAAAACAGACATAAGCGGCTTTTCGACATCTTTTCGGAAAGATGTAGATTGTCGCTTACTGACATTTTTGCCAAACAACGTATGCAAAGCCCTCAGAAATGAATAAAACTGACTAGATATACCTTTAACTGTGTCAAACATGTGCATTACAGGCCAATTGTGTATACCAGGTGTCAGGTATGGCTAATTTTGTGTCCACAACCTTTAATAAAATAAAGTTAAAATACCTATTTTGCATCATAAAACTTTGAAATACTTAAAAATCATGAAAAGAGTTATAAGAAAAGTCAAAATACACCATAATTTAACATTTCTCACACTTTCAAATCATTGTGTTAGAAAAAAAGTATGTATACTTTCACTTTTACCATATGCAGAATCTAGCCTATAGGTTGCAGAAAACTAAATACTTTCCCATAGACCTCCTGTTGCTCCTGTCAGCTAATATCTCAAGAATTATACACCAGATTTTCTTTAAATTACCTTATTTCATACATATTTCCATCACAAAGCCTTTGAAATTGTGAAAAAGACAACTTTTTCAGCTCAACCTCTCTGCACATGTCTGTGTTTACAAACACTATTGAATCCGCACTGAATATTGACATGCAATTTCAATGGATGTTTAATTTTCAAAAACATTAAAAAATATTTTTTTATTTAATTTAATGATCCTAGCTGATGGGGATTATTTTACCTATAGTTTATCCTTCCTGCAAATGCATATTGAATATTTCAAAGTTATATCTGCTGACCTCTGTAAACTTTCATTTCTGTACTGAATCGTACACAATAAAAGGCGGGGCTTCAGCCAGGCTATATTTAGCTGTACGCAACCTACACCGGTATCCATAAGATCTCGGACGTGTTTTTGAACCAACCATATTCGGTCGCAAATAGCTGAGTAATCCGCCCTTGAATTGGCAAAAATGCATGACTTTGCCTGTGGGCACTCTAGCTCCTCCATTTTTCATGCCATCTTCACCAAACTTACACAGTTATCTGCCCTTCAATTGACAAAAAATACATAATTTTGCCATGTGGGCATTCTAGCCCCTCCATTTTTGTCCGCTATTAACTAAACTTACATAGTAGTTAAATTATTCAAAAGATCTCAGACGAGTTCTTGAACCAGCCAGATTCGATTGTTTATTGTTGAGTTGTCTGCCCTTGAATTGGCAAAAATGCGTAATTTTGTCTTTTGGGCACTGAGGCTAGCCTCTCCAGTTTTCATCCGTTCTCGACTAAACTTACACAGTAGTTATATTTTCATAATATCTCGTACAAGTTCTCCATCCAGCCAGATTTGATGACTAGTAGCTGAGTTATCTGCCCTTGATTGGCAAAAATGCTTAATTGTGCCTTGATGAACTAGCCAGATTCCATTTCTTAAAATAATAGCGGAGTTTTTTTCCCTTGAATTGGTAAACATGCCAAATTTTTTCTTGTGGGCACTCTAACCTCTCCATTTTTCTTCTGATCTTAAACAAACTTACATAGTAGTCATATATCTATGAGGTCTTGGATGAGTTTTTGAGTCATCCGGATTTGATTGCTAATAGTTATCTGCCCTTGAAGTTGTAAAAATTGATAGCTTTGCCTTGTGGGCAGTCTCTAGCCCCTACATTTTTTATCGATCTTACGCAGTTTATCTAACGTACCCAGTAGTTTAATATCTCCAGCGTGAAAGTGTGGAGCGTGGAGCGATGTGGTCTAGTGGTAGAGCATTGGACTCATGATCGAAATGTCGTGAGTTCAATCCAAGCCATGACCACATGTGTTGTGTCCCTGAGCAAGTCGCTTTATCTGCATTGCTTAGTACTGATTCTACTCATGAAGACATCGAGAGTGATTTGAATAAGTCAGAGCTTTCATTACGATCGATATAAAACAAATAATAGGGTTATCTGCCCTGAATAGACAAAAGTGCGTAACCATCCTTAATTGCATGGTCCTCTGTCACATTCATATAAATCGTCCCAATCTGTCAACAAATATGGCCACTATTACTAAAAATAGAAATATATTTAAACAAATTCTTCTCATGAACTGTTGGGTAGAACTTGATGAAAATTTACAGGAAGCATAATCTTGCATGGTCTTTTAGATTTATACAAATCATCCCAATCCATCAAAAATGTTTGCTAAAAACGGAAACATCTTTAAACAACTGCTTCTCATGAACTGTTGGAAAGAATTTGACAACTTCACAGGAAGCACGCTTGTGTGGTCCTCTTTCAGATTTATACAAATCATCCTGCAACAAATATGGCTGCCATTATTAAAAACAGAAAAATCTTGGAATTACTTCTTCCTGTGAACTAGCAACCCAGTTCTTTCGAAACTTCACCAAAAAGCATTGTCCCAAAGCCCATTCTCAGATTGATACAAATTGTCCCAATTTCCCTCCACAAATATGGCCAATATTACTAAAAACAGAGCAGACTTCTTCTTATGACCCACTGACAGAGTTGTTTTGAAACTTGATCAGAAGAATCACCTCTTTAATCTCTCAGAATCTGATTTATCTAAACTTGCAACACCAGTCAATTAATATGGCCTCCGTTACTAAAAACAGAAATATCTTTGAACGACTTCTTCTCGTGAACCAATGATTAGTTATTTTATTTTATAGTTATCTGGATAACAGGAGCACAGAAGAAAGCGTGTACATAATAGAAAACTAGTCATGTTGGACTGGAAACAGCCGAGTTGTTGCCCTTGAATAAGTTAAAGATGCTAAACTTTACTTTGTTCAATTTTCATTCAGTCTGAACCAACCAAACAAGATTTATCATGATCATATCATATCATATCCCTCTCCCCCGTCACCTGTTATAAGAACCATATTAGCCAGTAGAGCGTCCACAGGCCACTTGGGCCTCATGTTAAGTTTATTAAAATATCACAGCTTGATAACACCCACTGTCAATAAACTGTTTGCAGTAGATCTGTCCTCTACACAGGCATGTTAGTTTGCTAATGACATATTTACCGTGATGGAAGTTGACACAAAATATCAAACGCGCTGCAAAAATAACTCCTGTAAAAGTAGCGATCGTTGAATTAAGGTGAATACGCACAAGGCAGCGAGTTGCTTAGTTAAAATGGTCATTAGGGCAGGTTAGACTGTACATGTCAAATTTGATTCAAACACAATGGTAGGGATGTGGCCGTTTATAATTTTATATGTAACATAAAATATTTTCAATCACTTTGATGGAAACCATTTAAAATATTCATCTTATTTTGTGTAAATAAGACTGACATGTAAACTGGTTGAATGCCATTGTAGTCAGTTTTGGGGGAAAAAGCAGGATAATGAACCTTTACACTTTTAAAGCTTGGTATCACGAAATACTATTTCACATAAAAATAATTTGACAGAGATCGTGATTAGCAAAATAGTTTGTATATATGCCATGATGGAAAGAACAACAGCCTAAAAATTAGGTCAAATTTAAGGAAATTTCAAACGACATGTCCTTCGAACCACTTATTCCATTCTTGTGAAATATCATAAACATGTTGTTCTTTGGATTGCCCTCTATCAAGTTTTTGTTTTTCGTTACTGTCGAATTGTCAAAATGGCCGTCACAGCGACCCAAAATTTACATAGAGTTATATAGGAAAACATTAAAAATGACATCTTCTCTGAAACGGCTTGAAAGATTTTGATGAAACTTAAATCACAAAGGTATTTGGGATAGTCCCTCTCAGATTTGTGTTTTTGCGGCAATAGTCATCCAAGATGGCCCCCCATGGCTAAAACTAGGTCAAATTAACGAATTTCCGAACGCCATCTCCAAAAACACTTATTCCATTTTTGTGAAGTATCATATACATGTTCCTTGGGTTGGCTCTTATCAAGTTTGTGGGTTTTTTTATCGTCGAATAATCAAAATGGCCAACATGGGGTCCAAAGTTTAGATAGAGTTATATAGGAAAAGGCTAAAAATAACATCTTTTCTGAAACCGCTTGAAGGATTTTGATGAAACTTCATAACAATGATCTTTAGGATATTCCCCCTCAGAATTATGTTTTTCGCACTGCCATGCTAAGATTAGGTCAAATTAAGGAAATTTCAAACAACATCTCCTCCGAAAGCACTTATTTCATTCTTGTGAAATAATTATCATAAACATGTTCCTTGGTTAGCCACTATCAAGTTTGTGTTTTATCGTTATCGTTATGTATTCAAAATGGCCGCCAAGATAACCCAAAGTTTACATCTCCAAAACCACTTATTCCATTCTTGTGAAATATCATAAACATGTTCCTCTATCAAGTTTGTGATTTTTCATTATCGTCGAGTGATCAAAATGGCACCACGAAAACCGAAAGTTTACATAGAGTTATATATAAGAAACATGTTTCTTGGGTTGGCCTCTATCATGTTTATGTTTTTTGAATCACATCATACCAGTAGAGCGTCTACAGGCCCACTTGGGGCCTCTTGTTGTAAAACTCATGGTGTCCAGTTTTTCTACATAAATTGCATTTGTTCAATCATTAATTTTTATCATAAGAATAGCATAAAGCAAATAGCTTTTGCATATTGACAATATTCACCAATAATAATTCAAACATATGGCAGAATAACTAATTAAGACAAGTTGAAAACTTTAAAATTGTATTTAAATATATGCCAACAGGTATAAAGTAAAAATGATACTGGATTAATAAATCAGGAGGATATAATCTTAATGCTTAATAAAAATTTTAAGCTTTAATGGTATAATCGCGAAACATGTAAAAAGAATAAAAATTAATATTGAATGTGCAAATTTAAAGGGAATACAATATTGATTAGCATGGATCAATTTTAATATATTTAGCCACTTGCTAAAAAAAGCAAGTGCGAAGGTTTTCTACTTGCATTAATAATTTAAAACCTCGATTCATTTTGTAAATAATGACATGTTTACAATCAGCTACATGCAGGACCTAGTGGGTTTCTTGTATTACTTGAAAAATTTAAGCAAGTGCTAATTTTTAGCTCTACTGGCCGAAGGCCCGCAGAGCTTATGGGATGGCGAGTTGTCCGTCGTCCGTCCGTCCGTCGTCCGTCGTCCGTCGTTAACTTTTGTCTTGTTACCACAATAGGGCCTTCATTTTTCATCCGATCTTTACCAAACTTTAACAGGTTGTTAATATCAATGAAAGCTCGGACAAGTTCGAAAACCAGCCAGATGGGAATAATTTCACCGGAGTTATGGCCCTTGTTTTGCTGAAAAATGCCATATTAAGCCTTGTGACCACTCTAGCACCTTCATTTATTTTTTGATCTTTACCAAACTTGCACAGATTGTTAATATCAATGAAAGCTCAGACAAGTTCGAAAAACAGCCAAATCGGATCAGTAACACCTGAGTTATGGCCCTTGTTTTTTCTGAAAATTGCTATTTTCTGCCTTGTGAACGCTCTAGCACCTTTATTTATTATTTGATCATTACCAAACTTGCACAGATTGTTAATACTAATTATAGCTTGAACAAGTTCGAAAATCAGCTGAATTGGGTTAGTAACACCAGAGTTATGGCCCTTGTTTTTTCTGAAAAATGGCATTTTCTGCCTTGTGAACACTCTAGCACCTTCATTTATTATTTGATCTTTACCAAACTTGCACAGATTGTTAATATTAATGAAAGCTCGGAAAAGTTCGAAAACCAGCCAGATCGGAATAATTTCACCGGAGTTATGGCCCTTGTTTTTTCTGAAAATTTCCATTTTCTGCCTTGTGAACGCTCTAGCACCTTCATTTATTATTTGATCGTTACCAAACTTGCAGAGATTGTTACTACCAATTATAGATTGAACAAGTTCGAAAATCAGCTGAATTGGGTCATTAACACCAGAGTTATGGCCCTTGTTTTTTCTGAAAAATGGCATTTTCTGCCTTGTGAACACTCTAGCACCTTCATTTATTATTTGATCTTTACCAAACTTGCACAGATTGTTAATACCAATTATAGCTTGAACAAGTTCGAAAACCAGCTGAATTGGGTCAGTAACACTAGAGTTATGGCCCTTGTTTTTTTCTGAAAAATGGCATTTTCTGCCTTGTGAACACTCTAGCACCTTCATTTATTATTTGATCTTTACCAACCTTGCACAGATTGTTAATATAAATGAAAGCTCGGACAAGTTCGAAAACCAGCCAGATCGAAATAATTTCACCGGAGTTATGGCCCTTGTTTTTTCTGAAAATTTCCATTTTCTGCCTTGTGAACGCTCTAGCACCTTCATTTATTATTTGATCGTTACCAAACTTGCACAGATTGTTAATACCAATGAAAGCTCGGACAAGTTCGAAAACCAGCCAGATCGGAATAATTTCACCGGAGTTATGGCCCTTGTTTTGCTGAAAAATGCCATATTAAGCCTTGTGACCACTCTAGCACCTTCATTTATTATTTGATCTTTACCAAACTTGCACAGATTGTTAATATTAATGAAAGCTCGGACAAGTTCAAAACCAGCCAGATCGGAATAATTTCACCGGAGTTATGGCCCTTGTTTTTTCTGAGAATTTCCATTTTCTGCCTTGTGAATGCTCTAGCACCTTCATTTATTATTTGATCGTTACCAAACTTGCAGAGATTGTTAATACCAATTATAGCTTGAACAAGTTCGAAAATCAGCTGAATTAGGTCATTAACACCAGAGTTATGGCCCTTGTTTTTTCTGAAAAATGGCATTTTCTGCCTTGTGAACACTCTAGCACCTTCATTTATTATTTGATCTTTACCAAACTTGCACAGATTGTTAATTTCAATGAAAGCTCGAACAAGTTTGAAAACAGCTAAATCGGATCATTAACACTGGAGTAATGGCCCTTGTTTTTCTGAAAAATGCTATTTCCTACCTTGTGAACACTCTAGGGCCTTCAATATTAATCGAATCTTACTTAACTTTGCAGTGTCTTTATATCAATGAAAGCTCGAACAAGTTCAAAAACCGCAAGATCGAAATAATTTCACGGAGTTATGGCCCTTGTTTTGCTGGAAATGCCATATTAAGCCTTGTGAACACTCTAGGACCTTCATTTATTATTTGATCTTTACCAAACTTGCGCAGATTGTTAATATCAATGAAAGCTCGGACAAGTTCGAAAACCAGTCACAGAGGAGTTATGGCTCTTGATTTATTTAAAAATGCTATATTTTGCCTCGTTAATACGGTAGGGCCTTCATTTTTCATCTGATCATTACCAAACTTTACCAGATTCTTTAGTTATGGCCTTTGATTTAGTTAAAAAGCTGTTTTTTGCTAGAAACTTATAAGAAAACATAATAGCAGTCACTCGCTTCATTGATATTATAAGAGCCATGTTAGCCAGTTAGAGCGTCCACAGGCCCTCTTGGGCCTCTTTTTTCTACTTAGAACCTGCAAAAATCTACTTGCATTTTGAAATTTGAACCCTGATTAGATAGTTATAATCATAATATGAATAAGAATACGAATAATAAAAAAAATTAATGTTTAAAACTGATTAAAGGATTGAGTGATTGCTAAATTGATGACTGGATTAATTATTTTACTGATGATGAGATAATTATGCGATATTGAAGGGACTGGAGGCAATCTGGAAGAAGTATGTGTAATAAAGCAGAATTCTGAGGAAAATCTGTTATTATAGAATCAATATTGAAATTAAATTTTGATTGCATTTTAGTTGAATTAGAGTTTTACATCATATCTTTATTTCAATCATTCATTTGGAAATTATACATTTGGTATTATTTAGTTCAATCTTGATGAGAAGTAACAATTAAAAACTAGAAACCTAGTAAAATATCTTTGTGTTTGTGAAATTTGTGTTTGTGAACATTTCTGGAAATCTCACATATGTCACCTACTGACAGTAATGGCCACAGCTAATTCCTTATAACAAAAGTGGACCCTAAACAAAAAAGGGATGAAATTTAATTTGGTAACATGTGTTATGGTGAGGAATCTAGGTATATTTGTTCTGGAATTAAAAAAAAGCCAGTAGTGTGCAACCACAACCACATGACTATCAGCCACAACACCGACAACAATCGATTGATAATAATCATCATCAGTAAGAGCGACAAAAACAGCAACTGCCAGCACAACAGCACCACAGCAGCACAACTCTATTTTAAAGACATTATCAACATTAAGAACTACCGGTCAATGATCATCAGCAGCAACAAAAACAGCAATAAAATCGATCATTCAACCACCACAACAGCCTAGGCAGCAGCATAATTCCAGTGCAGTGCCAGGACCCACAAACAATAAACCAAGCTGCATAGATAGCAAAACGGGTACCATTCAAGGAAGAACACATAGACAACAGATTGCAAAAGGGGTACCATTCAAGAAAGAACACATAGACAAAATATTTTCATCTGCAAGAGGAAATGGTACCATTTACTACATTAATGGTTAAGTTTAATAATCCTGATCTGAATTAAACACACTGCTTGGTATTTTCGTGCAAGATCCCATCACAGTTTATTCAAGATTTTCATAGCAACCACACCATGGGTGGCACGAAAAGAAAACGGCCACTTCAAGACAAGCAGCATAGATAGTCCGGTTAACTTTCTTCATGACCAAACACATAAGGTTTCGACATCTATCAGCACTCAGAACACATGATTATGCACCAGGTTGAGAACACGTCACAGATAGGAACAGTCGGCATCAAGGTCATCAAAAACAGGCCCTACTTCCTAAACAGACATGGCTGAATATGTTGCTTATTAAAACATCATTGGTCTATAGAGGGAATGTATGGAGCCTATGAACAATGACTTAATTGATTACAAAATTGAAAGAATAAAGAAATCGACTCCAAACTGTCAACTACATTTGATGCTCATGTAGAGTAATATAAAAGAAATGAGAACCAAAGCTAATGGTTCTAGAGAATTCATGGCCAGCAACAAGAACCATGCAGTTTGTCACCAGGATGGGTATCTATTGACTTATGTTTCCAATGGAAGTCTGGACTTGTTCATTATGGAAGATTAATACACTTAAACGAGAACTCACGAATGAGAAAATTGATGGTCAATATTAACAAATCGGGTTTCAGTAATGCAGCTTACAAAGTTATATGAAAATAAGTGTGAAGTCGGGTATTACAATTTCAAAGGGAGCTTTCTTTAGATTGGGACAGTTTTGAATGATCTGTCTGCCCCTGCTTGGGTCTGATCAACTTGAGCAGTGGTAAGGTGGACGCACCTTGCCTTGGGTAGGTGGATTAAACAAATATGCCCCATGAAGAAAATAAATACTGTAAAACTGTACATATAAATTTTCAGTAAATTGGGCTAGTTTATAAAATAAGGAAAACTGTTATTAGGTATAAAAAACAATAAAAACAACATCAATTTTTTATCTTTACCAAAAAAGTATCGGTAGCAATATTTTATTTGAATTTATAAACTATATTTGTTAGAAAAGTGATTAGAACACTTATGAATAATATGATGGCTGGCATGTGCCTTAAACTAATCATCTAACATAAATTTCCTGGTCACATGATTCATTGCATTAGTTACTTGCATAAATATGATTCATTGCATTAGTTACTTGCATACAAATATTTGGACAGCCAGTCCCAGGATGATCAGCCCGGGCAAGATGCTCCTTTATTCGAGAATTGCTGACAGCGGTAGAAACTAAGCAGCAGCAGGGATAAACTTAACAGAAATCATTGCCAGCAGCAGTAGTAAACTTAGCAGAAAGCATTGCCAGCAGCAGTAGTAAACTTAGCAGAAAGCATTGCCAGCAGCAGCAGTAAACTTAGCAGAAAGCATTGCCAGCAGCAGCAGCAGTAAACTTAGCAGAAAGCATTAATGTCAGCAGCAGCAGTAAACTTAACAGAAAGCATTAATGTCAGCAGCAGCAGTAAACTTAGCAGAAAGCATTAATGTCAGCAGCAGCAGCAGTAAACTTAGCAGAAATCATTAATGTCAGCATCAGTAGTAAACTTAGCAGAAATCATTAATGTCAGCAGCAGCAGTAAACTTAGCAGAAAGCATTAATGTCAGCAGCAACAGTAAATTTAGCAGAAAGCATTAATGACAGCAGCAGCGGTAAACTTAACAGAAAGCATTGCCAGCAGCAGTAGTAAACTTAGCAGAAAGCATTAATGTCAGCAGCAGCAGTAAACTTAGCAGAAAGCATTAATGTCAGCAGCAGCAGTACATTTAGCATAAAGCATTAATGTCAGCAGCAGCAGTACATTTAGCAGAAAGCATTAATGTCAGCAGCAGCAGTAAACTTAGCAGAAAGCATTAATGTCAGCAGCAGCAGTAAACTTAGCTGAAAGCATTAATGTCAGCAGCAGCAGTAAACTTAGCAGAATGCATTAATATCAGCAGCAGCAGCAGTAAACTTAGCAGAAAGCATTAATGTCAGCAGAAGTAGTAAACTTAGCAGAAAGCATTAATGTCAGCAGCAGCAGTAAACTTAGCAGAAAGCATTAATGTCAGCAGCAGCAGTAAACTTAGCAGAAAGCATTAATGTCAGCAGCAGTAGTCAACTTAGCAGGAAGCATTATCAGTTAAGTGAATAGAGTGTTTAAAAGCAAAGAAAAGTGCAAAATTGCTTAAAACAAGAATGAAGTCAAAATGTGGTAAATGGAGGAGTACAAAATATCACATGGCTCTGTCGGAGTGGAATAACACCATTCAATACGGTATGGGAGTGGAATAACACCAGTCAATACGGTGTGGAATGGAATAACGCCATTCAATATGGTGTGGGAGTAGAATATAACACCATTCAATACAGTGTGTGAGTGGAATAACATCACTCCATACAGTGTGGGAGTGGAATAACACCATTACATACGGTGTGGGAGTGGAATAACACCATTCAATATGGTATGGGAGTACAATAACACTATTCAATACGATGGAGTGGAATAACACCATTGAATATGGTGTGGGAGTGGAATAATGCCATTCAATACGATGTGGGAGTACACTATTCAATATGGTGTGGGAGTGGAATAACACCATTGAATACGGTGTGGGAGTGGAATAATGCCATTCAATACGGTGTGGGAGTACAATAACACCATTCAATATGGTGTGGGAGTGGAATAACACCATTCAATATCTTCAATAATCCACTAATGTGGCTCATTTAATGCATGTGGACATTTCATATGAAAGTGAAGCACATTATGAGTGTTCTGCTGTTTTTGGATTGGCACCAACTTAATCTTCGGATTGCCTCTAGTCCCTTTAACAATACATAAGTTACATCATGGTATATTGGTACAATGTTTTTTGTATTTTATTATTTGATGGATGGCTAAATGAAATTGAATGGTTGATTGACAGGTGGGTATGGTTCAATGACTGACTGGTTGCATTTTGGGTAGTTGGATGGTAGGGTTGGCAGTTAGATGGTAGGGTGGGCAGTTAGATGGTAGAGGTAGGGTGGGTAGCTGGATAGTAGGGTGTGTAGTGGGACAAGAGGTAGGTGGTTGAGCTTATAGGTGGGTGTTCTGGGGATGGAGGAAACATGGATTAAAAATTCAATAAATATTTGAAAGTATACATATTTGTTATTAGTTTGGCCTATGTTTATCAAATGTAAAAGTAAAATGTGTGAACCCTATTTGAAAGTAAGGTAAAAGGGCAGAACTTCTCAATGACCTAGACACTTAAAAATATGTTTTCACATGACCGTGACATGTTTAAAAGAGGTCACACATGATATTACAAGACACATTTTGACGCAGCATTTTTGTTTAAAAATGGAAGTAAAGAAGCTGCAATGCATGTGAAATAATAGAAACAACATATCATGAATCAGGTAGTGTTGGGTAGTGGGCAATAAATACGAGAAAGATGCGCTAATAAAAAATGCTTTTATTTTCATTTGCAAACAAATTTTGGTGCATAATAAAACAAGAAATTGACTTAAATTGTCTTCATCATTGTCTCAATAAATTGAAGATTTACATTATTCGGAAAAAGATGAGGAATGACATATATATTAACAGATATACAAATAATGCAATCATTTTAAAAAATAGCACATTCTTGAAGTATGTGTAGCAAGAATTTTGAATCAGTAAGTCTGCAGCAGAAGTTTCAACAAAGCATAATGAAATGAGTTTATGTAATGCGGACTTAAAACTTATACATTATAGATTGAAAGAGATGTTTATGAAATTGATTTACAGACTAATAAAGTAGAAAAAATATACTATAAGTAAATAGTAAAATGAAACTCCAATATTAAATTGAACACAAGGCATATTAGAACAAGAAAAAACAATCTGTACATCCATGTTCTTGTACATTTATATTGGTTTTTAGTTCACCTGAGCCAGTCTTCGTCCGTCTTCGTCCATCGTCGTTAACGTTTCTTCTCCCCAGAATCCGCTTGGCAAATTTTTACCGAACTTCACGTGGATGATCCTTAGGTGAATGCTTTTTAGATATCTTAAAATTAGGTCAGCGCGACATCCAAGATGGCTGCCTTTACAATATATGGTCGAAGCCTTAAAAAATCTTCTCAAAAACCGCTGGACAGATATCAAATTTATTCAAATCAAGTCCACGGGTCAAAAGTCCAAAGTTTGTATATTGAGATTTTGCATGTTTTCATATAGATAAATACGAAAAAAACTTTAAAAAATCTTTTTCTCAGGCACCGAGATCTCGTATTACATGTAGCATGAATTTATGGTCCTCTACTTAGTTTGTTTAAATGGTGACCCTGGGGTCAAATTTGTCCCCACCCCGGGGGTCACAGTTTTACATAGACTTATATAGGATTTTTATTTTAAATCTTCTTTGAAACTACAAGAGCCAGAGGTTCAGTATTTAGCATTTACTATGAGCTTATGGTCATTTACCAAGTTTGTTCAAATGGTGACCCTGGGGTCACATTTGGCCCTGCCCGGGGGTCACAGTTTTACATAGGCTGGTATAGGGAAAAACTGAAGAAAAAAAATCTTCTCTGGAACTACAAGAGCCAGAGGTTTAATATTTTGCATTTGCTATAAGCTTATGGTCCTCTACCAAGTTGGTTCAAATGGTGACCCTGGTGTCAAATTTGGTTGCGCCCCGGGGGTCACAGTTTTACATAGACATAATTATGGTGACCCAGGGATTACGACGCTATGCAGTATCGATTTTGTGGGTCGCCTTTCAGCTTACACTTAAATGATAAAAAAAAAAAATCAAGTTTAAATAAATATAATTTACCAAGCTAACTTATAATTATCAGTCTTTACAAAAACAACATTTACACTACTGTACAGTATATATAAAAGAACAAAGAACATGTACATATGTAACTTAAAACATTCCTTATGAAGTGAAACAATGTTAGAACCTGTAATAAGAGACCACCTGTATTAATAAACTACTTTTGGTCTTCCCCTGAGCAGTCTCTTAAACCTACTGCGACTGTATCTGAATACATTCTATTGAATATAACTTTCAAATGACATCTTCATAATAATTTGACCAATCAGCAGTCTGCGAAATTAGCGGTTGTCCGGGACAACTAATTTACAAACAGGACAACCACGTGTTCCCACTTTGGTTGTCCGATCGGACAACCAACATTTCTGAAAGCGCAAAGCTATTTGTCAATCAAAACAAGTATGAAAGTCGAACAGGAAACACGATTTCATTGAGGTGACGCTATGAGGAATTGATCAATTAATTGTATCCATCTATGGAAGGTCACAACACATCATGACCTCTTTTTTTTCGGATTTTGCCGAATTCTTTATTTTGTATAGAGCAACCAATCGAACTGCCTCGTCCGATTTGCGAAGAGTTCCGATCGATAGAACAACGGAAAGTTACAAGAATAAAATAAACATCAATATGCTAATTTAGCGCATGCGTCGGTTAAAAATGTGTTTCCGGTTGTCACAAAATGTCAATGTTGCATTACGTGACGGGTGCCATTCCTGGTTAACCAGTGCTGGTAAACCAGTGAATAAACTAATGAAAATAATCCAAACAAGAGTCAAGTAAGTGTTGCGAAGCCACAAGAGACAAAATTGTTTCTTCTTGGAAAGTTGGTTGTCGAGTGGCTTAAATGGTAAAATGCAGTGCACTTGGTGCACAGAATCCGGATTAGACACTGATGGTTCCTTTGTAGTAAAGGGGTGTTCTAGCATTTGGATTGACACTATAAAAAAAACATGAACAGTAAAAAAAAACATGTAAAATTAGCTTTACAGAAAAGTGTGCCCAATGTTTCTGAAAGCCCTGCTGCTTCTGAAACAGGCAGATTATTCCCGACTTGCTATTAAATTTAGAACGGCACATGCGATAGCCAAGTACCACAAACTTTTCAGAGAAGGACATAGACAATCTTCTTTCTTTGTGTACAAAAGAATGAATAATGAATAAATATTGTGAAGACATCATGTTTTGCTTTGTTTATATATATCATTAGAATAATAAAGCCTTCAGTTTTTAAAAGAAACATTTCGGGCAACCCCTTTTCCTGTCGGGCAACCAAATGTTGATAAAATGGTTGCCCGAAGGACAACCAAGTCCAAAAGTTAATTTCGCAGACTGAATCAGTGATCAATAAAATAAAACGCCTCCTCATTCTGGTAGGGAATTAAAACTCAGGTGTTTATTGTTGATGCTAAACTGACTTTAACGCTTTATTAAACTAATTTGTTGGGATAATTACATTAAAAGCTTTATTTTTTTGTGTAAACCTATATAATTATCTTCTGTTGATGCTGTCTGATACATGCCAAATATTCCACCATCACATCAGGGAGATTGGACTTCCAAATCAGGGATATTTACGAAACGCCATTGAGCTCGAACCATAACATTCTTTCAAATATTGAATAGAAATGTTGACAACTGTTGCTTTATTTCTAATTTTATTTTGTATTTCATTATCTATATATAATAAAATAGATGAAAACAAATAAATGTATATGCATTAACTATCATTTTTGTTAGAAAGTCAGTACTGCTTGCATTCTGCATTCACAACTACCGTATGCGCCCCTTTAAGCTCCCTGGGCACTTAAAAAAAAAATCAGAAAAATGTGGGCGCTTGTTAGGACGTAAAATTTCGTCTGCCGATCCGGTTTTCTGATGCAAGAAGAATTCATCCTCGATTTAGTACTAACCCATCGCTCACTAATGCGCTTGTTCCACAGTACAATATACTAGAAGAATTAGAAACCTCGTGTAAAAAAGATAACCTATGTGATAAATATGCCGTTTCGGTTCCAAGGACATTGCTATTGTCGGATATGTTCAACATTCCAACCTGATACTTAACTGTTAATGTGTTCTAAAACACCATTCATCTGGAAAACATTCCAACCTGATACTTAACTGTTAATGTGTTCTAAAACACCATTCATCTGGAAAACTTTCCAACCTGATACTTAACAGTTGATGTGTTCTGAAACACCATTCATCTGGAAAACATTCCAACCTGATATTTAGCTGTCAGTGTGTTCTAAAACACCATTCATCTGGAAAACTTTCCAACCTGATACTTACCAGTTGATGTGTTCTGAAACACCATTCATCTGGAAAACATTCCAACCTGATACTTAGCTGTTAATGTGTTCTAAAACACCAATCATCTTGACAACATTCCAACCTGATACTTAGCTGTTAACGTGTTCTAAAGCACCATTCATCTTGACAAAATTCATTTTGACAACATTCCAGCCTGATATTAGTTGTTAAGGTGTTCTAAAACACCATTCATCTTGTCACCCTTCATTTTTACAACATTCCAGCCTGATACTTAACTGTTAGTGTTCTAAAATACCATTCATCTGGACGTACTACTTGTTGATTCCGAAAGTAAACAAAGGAAAAAACTGATTTTACATGATAGAACATGTCAGAAACGACCTCTGCCGCTGTCCTGATTGTTCTGAACTAAAATAAAAAATAGTAATTAGAACCTCCTGACAAAATGCACATCTGCGTGATACAGTGATACTACAGTCGATTTCGGTTATTTGCATAGCCCATTTGTCAAGAAAATATATGCGATTAACCGGAGTATTCGAATAACCGAAACTGAACATTTTGTACATGTAGCGGTGCACGTTTCTACTTTCGTTTTACTGTTCTCTTAATACTTACATAGAAACTCCGTAAAAGTGAGTTAATTTTATTTAAGATGTTTGATAGGATTATTATTGTGCATATCCATTTTGTGTTTACTGTTATTTGATAGATTTTACGCAATATTTATGCGTATTTGTTTTCTTTCAACCTGCGTCGCTTTGCTATTGTTTGTAGTGTGAATTACACAGCCATGATAATAACACAAAAGCTTATTTTATTTTCATTTATTAAGTAACCTCTATGAGCTACTCAATGTCATATGCATCTCTACCGACACTAGCAAACTGAGAGCAGTAAATAATTAACAATACATTGCTTTACACTGCGTACAAACTTATTATTAAATCGTGTATGCTAATTGGTGAGCGATCGTCATGGCGTGGAAGCTTTACGGAAACCGCACAAAATGGCAAACTCTCTCGGCAAGCCAGTTAGCACCTTTTGTCAATCAATTTGCCTCGGGCCTATCTCTGTGACCGCGTCAATCAATTAACACTTGCAAAATACAGGTAAATTTGACGTTCAGTATGCAATTAGCCAGATATTCATTATGCAATTATCCGGAATGTGACAAAAACCTATGCGATTATACGGGTTTTTTTACATGCAAAAGAATACGAATGGTTTTGTGTTTCAAAACTTTATGCAATTAACCGAAATATGCAATTAACCGATTTGCGATTAAACGGAATCGACTGTACCTACAGATGGCATTAACTATGGCAAATATCATTTTACAACAGCCTTCAAATGATCGTATCTTTGTTTATTATTCACTCTCTTCCACATTTTCCAAACTCTCTATAGTAAAGTTGAATATATTTCAGCATTAATATCTCTTGAATGTGATTTCCCCCTTAAATGCCATAAAGCCAACATTGTGGTGTATGCAACAATTCTGTATTCTGCCATCTTGTGAGGCAGATTTACTTTCTTTGCTAGCCTTCTAAATTGGGCCCGGCAGCCTCCAGGAGAAGATGGATGAAGTCCTCTTTAGTTTGGACATTCCACCTGAATACTGAAACAATAAGAGATCAAAAATGACCTGACATACATAATTGTTTATGTTCCATACAGAATGAGGTAAATGTAAATAGGTACTAATGTGTTCTAAAACACCAATACTTTTTACAACATTCCAGCCTGATACTTAACTGTTAGTGTTCTAAATTCCATTCATCTGGACATACATACCACTTGTTGATTCTGAAGGTAAACAAAGGAAAAAGATCTGCGTACTGATTGTACAACATAGAGCATGTCTGACATCACCTCCATTGCTGTTCTGAAAGTCCTGACCTAAAATAAAAAGTAATAATTAGAAAACTGAATTTTCACACACGCATGCAATTTCACTAATTTAAACCAACAGATGGCATTAACTATGGCAAATGTCATTGGACCAGAACCTCCTGACAACATGCACATCTGCATGTTACAATGATACTACCTACAGATGGCATTAACTATGGCAAATGTCATTCTACAACAGCCTTCAAATGATCGTATCTTTGTTTATTATTCACTCACTTCCACATTTTCCAAACTCTCAATAATAAAGTTGAATTTATATCTTGAATGTATTGGAATTTAAGAGTGATTTCCTCCTTAAATGCCATAAAGCCAACATTGTGATGTATGCAACAATCATTCTATATTCTGCCATCTTGTGAGGTGGGTTTACTTTCTTTGTTAGCCTTCTAAATTGGCCCCCAAATTAATTTCGGTGAAGTTAGTAAAATGTGGTTTACTTGGTCAATTATAAAAATAAATTAACAAAACTATATATCATTATGTAGGTATTTAAATTCCCTACACAATGATGTAAGTTTAGAAGCAATATTCATGCAGCAACAAATTCAATGAACACAACAAACATAGGGGAGCATGCGAATCGGTCATAAATAAATGTCATACCTTACATTGTCTAATTTTCTGTAAGAAGTATTCACCTTTTCTCTGATAACCCAGCATGCCTACCTTACATTGTCTAATTTTCTGTAAGAAGTATTCACCTTTTCTCTGATAACCCAGCATGTAGATTGTAGAGAATTTTAAGACCTTTCTAATGGTGGAAGAATCCTAAAAATCCATAGGGCACTTCCAAAGTTATACTGTTTTTTTATAAAATTACTGACATCAGTATTTTTTTCATTTCAGAACTGGAGTCGAAGATATGAGCATTTACCGAATACACACATTGAAAAAAAACGTTGTTTGTTATCAAATAAAAGTTTCAAACTTGTAACAGAGTTGATGCTGTCTTGTTGAACACATAATAAGAAATATTTACATCATTATACAGTTTATTTACATTTATTTTCACTTTTTTTGCCTTTTTCCCCTCGAAATCGACGTCATTTATACTTCCTGTCACAATTTACACATTATTTGCTCTTGTTATGTGATCAGGGAAACGGTTTTGGTGTACTGGCACATTGCACTGTACTCAGGCAAACTGGGAGGTGCCTGCTCTCTTACCAGCTCGGCATTCCACACACACTTTGCCTTTCTGAAATAGCTTCTCCATCGTATGACGTCTGGCTGGCGTCACGTCAGTTGGGATGGGAGCATCTTTACCAGTCCTGTAGTCCCCAATCAAGCCCATGGCTAAGTCTTCAATGAAGTCTTGAAAGTGGGGCCATTCTGTTGACATGTTCAGGGTTTGAATCCTTGGCGATAATGTAGGCATTCAACGCACTTGCCATCTGGAAATAAAAAAACAGTCGGCGCCACCACTTTTTTGATCGATGGTTTGGCATGTAGTAGCCCAGCATCTGGTCAGAAAGATCTACACCCTTTATGTTTTTCTGATAATCTGTTATCATAGATGGGACTTGAACTTGCTGCTGCCTTGCATGACCAGAGCGACGGTTGACTGTCGATATTGCCTGAGGATCATGCTAGTTTGACATGAACAAAACGGCCTTCGTGTCCATCCACACACAAAATGACAGCTCATTTTCCTGGGCAAGTTGGTACTGATGCTTCTCAAGTCAGATGTTTTTCGGCAACAGTGCTGTAGGGAGGCCTTTGGGGGTTAGATCTGACAGTCCCGCAAGCATTCACACCTCGCATCCAAAGCTCTTTCAGTAGAGGCCGACTTGTATAAAAGTTGTCGAAGCAAAGTCGTACATTTTTGTTCTGCTGATGTTGGATGAGGTCTGTCACCACCCGGTGTGTCATACCATGATGAAGATGATCCTGGCCATCTGCTTCCTTTCCAGTGTAAACCTGGAAGTTGTGGACATACCCTGTGTCACTCTCAGCCAGCATCCAAACTTTTATTCCCCACTTGATTGGCTTGGCAGGAAGATTTTGGCGAAATCCTATACGACCTTTGAACTTCATCATACTTTTATCTACCGTCACATCGCCGTAAGGTGTGTAAAGGGTCCTGAATTTCTGGTTTAGGTAATCCAGAAACTAGCGCAGCTTCACCAGTTTGTCAGGAGTCGCTGGGGGAGGTCCATCTTTGTTGTAGAGATTTAAGTATCTCCAAATCAGATTGAACCGATCCCGAGGCATCACTTTGTTGAAGCTGGTCCAAAACATCCACTTCTTGACGCGCCAATAATCATTTCTGGATGGCAAACGCAGTATACCCATGCTGAAACACAAGCCAATAGCCAATAAATGCCTTCATTTACATCTACTGGTGTCCAATTTGGTGCAAATGGGGTTGGGGGGTTCTGCGTGCGTTTCTGCTCCGCATATCGGTTTGTCTCGGTAACCAACCTCTCCCAAAGATCATCTTCCCAAATCATGTTGAAGTAATGATGTGGCATTGCTTCTTCAGGGTGCTGGACATTTGATCCCCCATGGTCTAAATATGGTTTGAGATGGCGTGGATGGAAGTCTTCCCTAACCCAATCTCCCTGAAACCAAACATCTTCATCATTTTCATCATCATCCGAGTCAGAATCCGCAAAAAAATGCTCCATACCTTGTCTATCTAAATTCCTTTGTTCCTGTTGGTTTTCTCTCGCTAAAACATCGTCCAAAACTTCGTTTTCCTCATCCGTGAAGTACAATTCATCATCAGATCCCACATCAATGTCGCTCCCTTCACTCGCTATGTCCGATCTATCATCCATCTAGATTCGATTCCTTTCAAAATTTGAAAAAAATCACGCAAAACTCGTTCAGAAAAACCAATTTTATTTCACTTCCTTGTCTTTGAAATCCCCAAATTTTTATTTACTGCGCATGCTCACCCTTCCTTCTTCCTGAAGAGTACCCACAAAGTCATGACGTATTAGACGCTTTTTCCACATGGAAAACAAAGGCAGGTCAATAACTGTCACGACATACGAATATATGTATCCCGAATGAAATGGGTAAGTACGAACGGATTCGTATCCAGCATGAAATGGGTTAACTACAATTTTGACAGAACATCATGCGCTTTCTCCAACTCATCCTGAATTTGTTCATCTGCCAGTTTTATTATTGTC
Source organism: Cyrtodaria siliqua (assembly GCA_037043455.1). Classification (NCBI taxonomy): domain Eukaryota; kingdom Metazoa; phylum Mollusca; class Bivalvia; order Adapedonta; family Hiatellidae; genus Cyrtodaria; species Cyrtodaria siliqua. The sequence goes on from JAWPHD010003570.1 coordinate 176,514, forward strand.
TCGCCTTTTCGAAGAAAAAGGACAGGTGTTGCTTTTCCGGCTGCGGCGTCAACATTCAAGTTTTACGTTTAGGTCATTTTCTCACAAACTGTATGCACTAGACCTTTCAAACTTTGCTTTTAGTTGTATCTTGGGTGGTACATTGGAACGTGACAAAGCAAATGTGGAAGTGACCTTGACCCTCCAAGCAAAGGGCAGATAACTTTAATTGTTACAGTTACATCACTTTCTCGTGAACTATAATATGCACTAGATCTTTGCAAGAAAACATTCTATTTTGGCATTGTTGTGTCTTGGGAAGTGCATCCTTTTGGATGTATGGATTTCATCTATGACCTTGACCTACTTTTTGGAGCTGATGGTTTTTAGCTCTACTGGCCAAGGGTGTTCATTTTTCATCCGATCTGTACCAAACTTTAACATATTGTTAATATCAATGAAAGCTCGTACAAGTTCAAAAACCAGCAGAGTTATGGCCCTTTGATTTAGTTAAAAATGCTATATTTTGCCTCGTTAATACATTAGGGCTTTCATTTTTCATCTGATCTTTACCGAACTTTACCAGATGTTTTGCCTTTTTTTTTTTTTTTTTATTAGTAGTATATTTGTTTTGTTGATTTTTTTTTTCAAATATATATATTTTTTTTCATTTATTTTTGATTATTTTTATTTTTTATTTTTATTTGTTTGAATTTTTTTTAGCTCTACTGATCAGAGATCAGCAGAGCTTATGCCGTGGTGCGGCGTCCGTCGTCAGTCTGTCTGTCTGTCCGTCTGTCCGTCCGTAAACTTTTATTTGTAGCGACTACTCCTTTGAAACTACTGGATGGATATTCATGAAACTTTACAAAAATGTTGCCCATGAAGTCTAGTTGATCCTAGCAAAAATTCATGTTGATGTGAAATCCAAGATGGCCGCCAAATCTAAAAATAGGTTTTTAAAAAACAAGTTTGTAGCGACTACTTCTTGAAAACTCTAAGTGATATTGATATGGGACTTTTTCTAAAATGATCAGCATGACATGATGTTGGTCCTTGTCAAAAATCGTTTTGATTCAACTTTAAACATGGCTGCCAGTGGCCATCTTTGTTTACAAAGAGTTATATAGTAAAAACTTGTAGCGACTACTCCTCTGAAACTACTTGGCGGATTTTCATGAAAATTTACAGGAATGTTGCTCTTAATGTCTTATTGATCCAAGCAAACTTTCAGATCGGCCAGAAATTCAAGATGGCCACCACAGCTAAAAATAGATTTTTAAAAAATAAGTTTGTAGCGACTACTTCTTGAAAACTATAAGTGATATTGATATGGGACTTTTTCTAAAATGATCAGCATGACATGATGGTTATCCGAGTCGAACATTATTTTGATTTGACGTTAAACATGGCTGCCAGTGGCCATCTTTGTTTACATAGAGTTATATAATCACTTATACATTCAAATTGTGTTACCTACTACTAAAACACTACTACGCAACAAACTAAGTATTCAAGATCATTATCAAGTAATGTTGAGTAAAAAGTAAGGGCAGATAAAAACAGAGTTATATCTCTTTTGATTTAATGTAAAATCTTAATATTGTAAAATTTGTATTGCCTTCTCCTAAAAAACAATAAGAACTAACCACTTTAAACTTTATGTTAAGGGCAGATAAATCTGATAAAGAATATGGAGATTTTATGGGCCCTATATAGTTTTAAATTGAGTATAATTTCATAAAACAAGTGTTGTACAGAGAATACCCTTCTCAAAATATATAAGAGCTAGCCATGCAAAACTTACATGTCATAACCAAGTAATGATTACCAAGTAATGATATATAGTAAGCAAGGGTGGATAAAATGAATAGAAATTACAAGAGTTGCATTATAATTTAATGTCGAGTTATTGTAAAGTTTGTGTTAACTGTAAGGGCTAACCATATCAAACTTAGTTTTCTAACTATTATCAACTACTTTGTGTAGGAAGCACGAGCAGATAATTGGGTTCAAATTGCAAAAGTATCACTTTATTGCTTTTATAATACTTCAATGTAAGATCATAATATTGTAAAATTTATGTTGTCTACCTCTTAAAAAATAATAAGAGCTAACCACACCTGATGTGATGTGCAACAAATGATGTGTAGGAAGCAAGGGTGGATAACAAATACAGGAGGAATTGCCCTTGATATTTGATAGAAAATCTATTTTGTAAAATAGTGTGTTTATTTCTTAAAAAACTATCAGTACTAACCACACAAAACTTAATTGGTGGACAAGATCTCAAGCAAGAAATCAAGTGTGGGAGGCAAAAATTAAAATATTAACTACTCAAGTTGTCAGCTTTCCTATTTTGTTGAAAAGTATATTGAAAATACTGTAAAATGTGTGTCATCTACTCCTCTTAAACAATATTTATCAATCGTTAAAATTAGCCTTAAGGCTTTTGATTTATTATTTCAGTATAATTTTACTTTAAATCTGCTTGCATATAATTAAATAAAATTTTGAGTTTTCTTTGTTATAATCATGTGTTTAAATCAAGTAATTTTGAATTTTCTTTGTTAATCTACCATATGTTTAAATCAAGTATTGGTGCAGTAGAATCAACAGATAGTCATACACTAATTCTGTATACTGATAGTTGTACACTAATTCTGTATACAGATAGTCATACACTAATTCTGTATACAGATAGTCATACACTAATTCTGTATACAGATAGTCATACAATAATTCTGTATACTTATATTCTCATAATTAATTTTAATGATAACGGGATGCCATGCATTTAAAAAAATCAAGATTGCAGTGTGTCCCTTTAAGCTAGAAATATTGTGTACAAAGTGTGGGCAGATGGGGTGTAGAAAAAGAATTGGAGTTATTGCCTTTTACTGTAACAACAAACTTCTGGAGCTGTGAATTAAGGCGTAGGGTATGAATTCTCGAAATTATCACATAAGCTGACCAACTCAGAGTAAAATATCTGTTGTTGAATATGCATTCATATGTTAATATTTCATAATTTAATTCAGAGTATTCGCAAATTAATGAAGACAGTAACAAACATGTTACCAGACATAAGCAAAAACACTCTGTATAATTAAAACAAGCTTGTTAAATACGTTGTAAAGGTAACGAAAAATATGCATTATAATTTGGCAGGCTTTTTCGGTTGTAGTCCTTTTTAATCTCTACAGGCTTAAGGCCGGCAGAGCTTATGGGATGGCAAGTTGTCTTCCATCCGTCCTTCATCCATCTGTTAGCGTTTGCCTTGTGAACATGATAGGGCCTTCATTGTTCATGATAGGACCTTCGTTATTAATCGGATATTAACCATACTTTACTAGTGTCTTTAAAGCAATGAAATAGGAGTTTAAAAAACATCATTTTGGTAACACTTGAGTTATGTCCCTTGTTTTGCTGAAAGATGCCATATTCTGCCTTGTGGATTCTCTAACACCTTACTTTATTTTGTATTTAATCTTTACCAAACTTGGCGAGATTGTTAAATAAAAGCTTGGATAAGATCAAAAACCTGCTATATCGCACTAGCAACACCTGAGTTACGGCCCCTGAATAATTGGAAAATGCCATATTTAGCCTTGTGAAAACTCTAGCACCTCCATTTTGTTTGTATTTTATCTATAGAGTTATGGCCTCTTGAATTAACTGAAAAAATCCATATTCAGCCTTTTAAACACTTTAGCACCTTCATTTTGTAGTTGATCTTCGCCAAACTTTGGCAGACTGCTGATATTAATGAAAGCTCGGAAATGTTTCAAAACCACCTTACCAGATTAGTTACAACAGAATTACTCCCTTTGATTTATTTCAAAATGCCATATTCAGGCTTGTGAACACTCAAACACCTTCATTTTTATTTGATCTTCACCAAACTTGGCCAGATTGTTGATATTGATGAAAGTTTGGACAAGTTTGCAAACCAGCTATATCAGATTAGTAACACCAGAGTGATGGCCCTCGATTTATTGAAAAATGCCATATTCTGCATTGTGAACACTATAGCACCTTCATTTTGTATTTTGTCTGTACCAATATTTGCCAGATTGTTGATATTAATAAAAGCTTGGACAAGTTAAAAAGCCAGCTATATCATTTTAGTAGAGTTTGGCGCTTGATTTATTGAAAAATGCCATATTCTGCTTTGTGAACACTGGCATATTCATTTTGTATTTGATCTAAACCAGACTTAGCCAGATTGTTGATATCAATGAAAGATGAATCATTTTTAAAAACCAGCTATTATAATGCACATTGGAAACACCAGAGTTATGGCCCTTGATTTATGGAAAAATGCCATATTGTGCCTTGTGAACATTCAAGCACCTTCCATTTTGTATCCGAACTTTACCCACCAAACTTGGCGAAATTGTTGATATCAATTCAAGCTGGAACATGTTTGGAATCCAGCCAGAACAGGTTTAGGAAAGCAGAGTTATGACCCTTGATTTATTAAAAACCGCTGAATTTTGCTTTGTTAAATCTCTAGGAAACTTCATTTTTCGCCGAAGGTGAGAGGAAATGGTAATAGTATCCGTTCGTCCGTCACACTTTTGTCCATGCTATTTCTCAATAACCCTTAGTCTGATTTTCGCGAACCTTGCTGGAAAGCATCATTATCAAGTGGAGATGCGCATAATGTCGTTGAGTTCCGTTCGATAATTTTTCATGGAGTTAATGCTCTTTGAAATGTTTTATATAAAATTCTTGTCCACGCTACTTCTCTATAACCTCTTATCAAAATTTTGCGAAATTTGCTGAGAAGCATACATATCAAGTGGAGATGCGCATATTGTCATCGCTGAGTTATGGCCCTTTGAAATTTTTTACAGAAAATACTTGTTAGCTTTGAATCTATGTATATCAGAAAACTTCTCTCTTCCATTTTGTGTTTTAGTACTATTCTGACCGAGGAACCTTTATAACTGTCTGATATTTTACATTATATGTCTATTATTATTATTAACAATGAATGAGATGTGAAATGTGGCTATGTGGGGAGAACATAAACAATATTTTTTATTTTTTTATTTTTTTTTGTGTATCTTTTTCCCTAAAAACAGTACAACTAGAGATAAAACACAACACAAACAAGCTAAATCTTTAAAAGACAAACTTCTATACAGATGGTCTTGTAATGAGTACAAATAATAGAGCTCCAGTGTGTTTCACACTTATGTATAGTATAATATTATAGATGTGCTTTTTTTGTAAGGCATACGGTGTGATGGTCCCGTACCCACAACCTGCCAAATTACGGGAAGAGTAAATGGGTCACCAAAAAAATTGGTAGTGTACATAAATCTTACATGAACACACCGCACTAACACCAATGTCTACATAAATCTTACATGCACACTAACACCCATGTCTACAATATCAAAGTCAAGGCCATACATAGCAAAACATACTATTACGGGGGATATGGCTGTCTCTCAGACTGCTTCTTGTTAATTTTGTCTTTATCAAATTTTGTCAGAATGTTTATATCAATAAACGCTTAGACAAGTTCAATAATCAGTCAAATCTGAGCAGACCTCGAGGGGATCTATTAGGATCACTCTGTTCATCGTCCATCCGTCGATAGCCACTTCTTCAAACAACTTCTTTTCAGAAGCCGCTTGGTCAGTTTTATCCAAACTTCACATGTATGATTAAATTTGTTAAAATAAGGTCAACGCATCATCCAAGACGGTCGTCGTGAGCAGAAAGTTTGAAACCGTGAAAATCTTAACCCCTTGAACTATCAAGTTTGTTCAAATGAAATCCCCAGGGTGACGAATTATCATGCTACAGGCCCGGTCCAAAGTTTGAATATAGAGATTTTTCATGCTTGTCAAAACAGTTTACGAATCTTGGCTTTGTGATCACAATGTCATCTGTGTGTATATCTAGAGCCTGTTTACTGATCTCGACTCAGCAATCATCCGGGTATATGTGTGTCAGTTAGTCTGTTGGACTTCCATTTGTTTATATCTTAATCATTACTTGCAAGATTTCACCAGAAATCACCAGAATGTTTCTTATAAGCATCGTAACATGGTGTGTGCCACAATGTACCAACTATTTGCGGTCTGTTGGTTATACCTTAAGGTTTTGGTGGTCTAGAAATACCTTGTGTGTCTATTTCCTCCCCAAAGTTTGATTCTTTCAAAACTTGACAGGATGCTTACTTATGATGTTAAGATGTGCATATGGATTTGGCATAAAAATCGACCTTACCGGAGTTATGACACATTTTAAAATTTTACATTTTCTGAGGATTATTTTCAGTGAGTGGATCCATGTCCCATGGACACATTTCTAGCTTAATTCAGGAATACATTGTGTCATTTTTGGCACTCTTGTTCAGTTATTGCCAAAAGATTCTTCCTAGATGAAAAAGTTGAACGTCCAGATCTTTTTGGCCAACCTAAATATGCTTCTAAACAAGCTGTCTAAATAACCCAAGATATTGTGTTGATGGGGCCCTTAACAGTTCCATCCCAGGGCCCATAACAATTCCATCCAGTGTTGTTCTGTAATGCTTTGAGATCAAGATATAGGTGGTGTAATATTATAGTTTGCTATTGTGGAAATGTATGCGTTTATTCAAGCACCTCCCTAACTTTGTCAGAACCATTGAGTATGGTACTGTTGATAATCAGTTTGACTTGCTTTATAGAGATCTCATAGTTTATCTTCTATAGACGGATCCCTATAAAAGCATAAAGAGTGGGGTCACTCTGAAGCAGATCAAATTGTGTCAAAAGTACCATAATCTATTGTTATGACAATTTGGAATTAGGACAGAACCTCAATATTAGCAAGCAGAAATAGTTTAGCACCTATGGTTAACCTGGACTTAGCCCTTGGGTTCTAACTTGGAAACCGTTGAGATCCCAACCCCTATAACCATATATACACTCAACTATGCTAACGTGGCCACTAATATTTAAGGTGGGTGCAGGAATTTGCCATGATGCACCATAGACTGCATTCATAGGAAGCAATTCCTTGCATGGTCTACTCTCATTTATGCAAATTGTCCCGATCAATAGACAGATATGGCTGCCATTACTAAAAATAGAAAAATATTTAAACAACTTTTCTCATGAACTATTGGGTAGAATTGGAGGGAACTTTACAGGAAGCATCCTTGTGTCATCCTCTCAGATTTATGCAACTCTTCCCAATCCGTCAACAAATATGGCCGTTGCTGAAAATAGAAAAATCTTTAAACAACTTCCTCAGGTGGTCCTCTCTCAGATTTATACAAATCCTCTTGATCCATCAACAAATATGGCCGCCATTACTACAGATAGTTGAGACCTCTTATTTTTGTACATCAAGGTCATTCTGTTTCTACTACAGATTCAAAGTTCTCACCTAAATCAAAAAGAAACTAGAATTATAAATAAAGGTTATAAACACCCCAGCATTGGTGTCATAGTCAGAATAGGTATTGCTACTTAAAAATGGAAATACGCCGTAGTTTAATACGTAATACTTTGATATGTAGATAGATAGTAACTATAGATCTGTGTTGGTGCGCCGTAAAACCAAATTCAATTCAACTATAGAGTCACTTTTATGTCTGTTCATTTCAAATCAAAATTTCTCCTGTTCATAATTTATTATTATGCTGGCAGGCTTGGGATACTTTGTATTGTTTTCTTCTTGTTACTTTTCCTCCAAGGTGTCCTTACTCCACCAAATACAGTATTGCCCGGTATTTGACCCTCTCAAAACCCCTCCTTTATTATCTGTCACATATCCTTTATACAGTGGCATACATGTACCTCTCTACACCTTTGCTTCATTATCCGTCGCATATCCTTGATTCATAATGTACATACGTAGCTCTCAACACTTCTCCTTCATTATCCATTACATATCCTTTTTGATTGGCATACATGTACATCTCGTTACCTTCATTATCCATCACACATCCTTTATGATTGGCATACATGTACATCTCGTTACCTTCATTATCCATCACACATCCTTTATACACTGGCTTACAAAAAGTAGAACTATTTATAAATTTACTTCAGTGTAACTGTTGCTTTTAATGCCCCTGGCTGGGTGTACGTTAAGCTTAATATTGAGCATAAGCAAATAACAGTTACTGTCTAATTTTTATTCAGTAAATTGTATGCATGGAAACAAATAAGCATATACCTAAATAAGTATGTAGTAATAGATACACTTTCCTGTAGACCACTAAAACAGAGAACCTGGGCACAATTTGAAGTAATAAATTTGTCAATTACAAAGAAAAAACAAGAATTTATTAACTTACCTGAGCCGAAAAAGCCTTAAATGTCCGTAATCTATTCATCTGTCTGTGACCAGTTGTAAATGATTCACTTCCAATTTTGACCAAACTTCACATGGATGATCCCCTTAGGTCAATGTTTTTAAAATTTGTTAAAATTAGGTCAGTGCAGTATCCAAAATGGCCACCATTACCTTAAACGTTTAAAACCTTAAAGTATCTTCTTATGAACTGCTGAATAGATTTTTACAGTTTTTCTGTATTAGCTCAACTGATCAGAGATCAGCAGAGCTTATGCCGTGGTGCGACATCCGTCCGTCTGTCTGTCCGTAAACTTTTATTTGTAGCGACTACTCCTGAAACTACTTGATGGATATTCATGAAACTTTACAGAAATGTTGCTCATGAAGTCTAGTTGATGTGAAATCCAAGATGGCTGCCAAAGCTAAAAATAGATTTTTAAAATACAAGTTTGTAGCGACTACTTCTTAAAAACTATAAGTGATATTGATATGAGACTTTTTCTAAAATGATCAGCATGACATGATGTTGGTCCTTGTCAAAGATCGTTTTGATTCGATGTTAAACATGGCTGCCAGTGGCCATCTTTGTTTACATAGTTATATAGTAAAAAATGTAGCGACTACTCCTCTGAAACTACTCAGTGGATTTCCATGAAACTTTACAGGAATGTTGCTCTTGATGTCTTATTGATCCTGGCAAAATTTCAGGTTGGCCAGAAATTCAAAATGGCCACCACAGCTAAAAATAGATTTTTAAAAAATAAGTTTGTAGCGACTACTTCTTGAAAACTATAAGTGATTGATATGGGACTTTTTCTAACATGATCAGCATGACATGACTTTAAACATGGCTGCTAGCAGCCATCTTTGTTGACATAGATTTATATAGTAACAACTTGTAGCGACTACTCCTCTGAAACTACTTGACAAATTTTTATGAAACTTCACAGGAATGTTGCTCTTGATGTCTAATTGATCCCAGAATTGGCCACCATGGCTAAAAACTTAACAAGGGCATTATATGTTCAGTCTGGCTAGGTATCGAACTTAGCCACAATATTATTGCCATAAAGATTGTCCTAAAGTTTCATCAAGATCGGATTATGAATATTAAAGTTTTTAGTCGAAAACAAAAGTCGATTCTTAAAAAACCAAGGCCCATAACTCTAGCATAGGTGCAACTGGCTAGTTATCAAACTTGGACTAGATATTATGGCTATAAATAATTTGTCTTAAATCTTTATTAAGATCAGATGGTAAGTATTAAAGTAATTGGTCAAAAACGAAAGTCGATTTTGAAAAATCCAAGGGCCGTACCCAAACCAAAATCGCAAGCTCCATCTGCAAGCTTGCAACAAGCTTGCCGCAAGCATAAATTGCAAGCTTACGGTAAGGCCGTATTTGGAACATCGCGGCGAGCTTGCGCAAGCTTGCCAAATAAAAACTAGCTTGCAGACAAATGCAAGTTTGAGCTTGCGCAAGCTTGCAAAACAAGCCTTCGCAAGCTAACCAAATAAGCTTGCGCTGTAATTAGCTTGCGCGAGCTAACCGAATAAGCTTGCAAAACAAGCCTGCGCAAGCTAACCAAATAAGCTTGCGCTGTAATTACCTTGCGCGAGCTAACCGAATAAGCTTGCAAAACAAGCTCGCGCAAGCTTACCAAATTAGCCTGCTTGAGCTAACCAAATAAGCTTGCGCTCTAATTAGAATCTAAACAGAAAAACACTGGAATTCATAGGAATTTCAAAACAGAAAAATATTGGATATTGTTAGGATTTCCTAGGAATTCTAAGTTCACTACAAAAACATAAAGCAGAAACAATATAAGATTTCTTTGGACTTGCATTGCTGGTGAAAAGGATAAAATATTCATATTTTTTATTTATTTTTTAATAAAATAAATTCACAGCAACATATTTGACACATGGTTATACAAGTTTTCTTGATATTTTGTGTTTAAACTAATTTAATCTTTTAGAAAAAAAAAGATATTTAAAATTAATCGGAATGTTCTTTCAGGTTGAATTTGCATCATTTGAACATCTGCCCATTAACATTGATATGATCGATTTAAGATTTTTTTTGGTGACAATTTGAATTAGAATAAGAACTGAAATATTATGTGAAACATGTATCTCATTTAAAAGTTTTAAACCATTAAAATGAAAAACAAATATAACAAACACTACAAAATAATGTACTTATAAGGTATATAACCATATGAAAGAATCATAAATCTTTCCCCGTAATGTGTTCATCCTGTGTTTCTTGGTCCATGCTAAGGTCTGACATATTCTGAAACAAAATACAGAGATCATCATTTGCATATTCCTGTTTACCATATACTAAATTTAACTAAGAATAAAAGGCAGATCTAGAATTTAATGGTGGATAAAATATGACAATTAGCGAAGTGCTGCAATTCTATCCTAAATGTAATGTACCCAATCTACTTTTTCAATATATTTCTTAAGTACGAGAGCAGAATCATCAGATAAGACTAGTAGCGTACACACTGCATTTCCTAAATGTATTATAGTCTAAACAAAGATACATGGGAAACTTACTTTTGCATGCCAAATATGGAACCTGTTTCATCCAAGACTTCATCTCCTGGTTTGTCTGGTACCAGCATGTCATGGCCCCTAACGAAAGCAGTCTCTTTCAGTTCTAAAATAGTAGTTTTAACCAGAGTTTATGAGTGTCTGTTTTAACAAAATTAATTTAAACAACATTATTTTTTAAATCACTGTCATGTGCAAACATATACAAGTCATGTTTAAGAGTTGTTTATATCATCTGTTTTAAAGAGGTTTGGATACAATGATTATAGGAAGATAATGACATCTGCCTAAGCAGCTTTACAAACAGTCAAAATGTCTAAAATATAATAAACAATTAGTCCAAGCATTCTAATGAATATAAAATTAATTCACTGGCAATCTGATACATTTCACAATCTTTGCTGAACATTAATTGTATGCCATATTGATGATTTGAAGTAGATTAGTACATACCTGTAAACATCAGATTTCATTCTGCTTCTATCTTAATCCTCCAGTAAAATATAAATATGAGACTAGCCACTTGTATCCAGCAGAACCAAGAGTTTCAATGAAAATGATTTCACAATGTAGTACTTTATTAAATAAGATAATCAACAAAAACATGTTTCCCAGCATGCTCCCATGTTAGAAATTTTCAAACTGACCAACCAGTATTTTGTTAAACCAATCAACTCTCAGTAAATCAGGGGTAACACAGAGGTTAATTCAGAGTATATTATGTAAATGTACCACTAATGTATGGCCAATAGATGGACATAATCCTCTTATCACCTCACATCTGGCAATGATTCTCTTGGGAATTTATCCTGACTTGCCAATACAAAGGGCCTTTCCAGTCCTATGCATTACTGTATGGAAACGGCTCTCAAGTGAGCCAGTGCTTATCTAAAGGTAGAGTGTGCCACAAATGTGTTAATGACCTGTAGCCTATTAGAGGGTCATAATCAAGCTGAGCACAGCAGATCAGACAACACTGCATGGTGGTAACTGACCAGCATGATCACACATAGATAAGAACAATTTGGATCAAGATTTAGAATTTTATATCAAATACAAATAATGGTGAATATTCTTATAAGTTTTCATTGTTTTCACAAGACATTGTTTTTGTTTAATATGTATTAAATATATACTTATACTTGTTTTCACATCCATTTTTTTTTATTGAATTATTAACATTTTGAAATTGTATGTTTACTTGTTCAAATACAATGTATATTCGATTTTAATATCAAATATATGTTGAATATAAAACCAGCTGTAGACCATTTCAAAAATACGCCATTCAAATTAGTATCATCATTGTTAGAGATTGTAAATATACCATATATTAGCTGGTGTTTAACGAGATTTATTTTTCCTGATTCTAAATAATATGTGATATTATAAAAACATTACTGTCTCCAACAGTTCACCAAAATAAAAAAATACATAAACAATATAAGACTTGATAAGTATGCATATGAAAATGAATTTTAAAAAAAGCAGGTTTCCCACTCTTGACGCTGTATTTCTATTTTAATTTCATAATAAACACTCCTGAAAAAAGCAGCATTGTCCGCATTTATTATATGCGGTACATTTCATATAAATATTCTTGTAACTATAAGTTCATCCTGTCATTGCCCTTCTTTGACGTTTATCGCACGATTTCATTATATACACACACTTTGATTATATATACATGTACATGTACATTATATACACACTTCGATTACAGATACATGTACATTATATACACACTTCGATTACAGATGCATGAACATTATATACCCACTTTGATTACAGATGCATGTACGTGTACATTATTATATATACACACTTCGATTACAGATACATGTACATTATATACACACTTCGATTACAGATGCATGAACATTATATACCCACTTTGATTACAGATGCATGTACATGTACATTATATACACACTTCGATTACAGATACATGAACATTATATATACACTTTGATTACAGATACATGTACATTATATACCCACTTTGATTACAGATGCATGTACGTGTACATTATTATATATACACACTTCGATTACAGATACATGTACATTATATACACACTTCGATTACAGATGCATGAACATTATATACCCACTTTGATTACAGATGCATGTACATGTACATTATATACACACTTCGATTACAGATGCATGAACATTATATATACACTTTGATTACAGATACATGTACATTATATACACACTTCGATTACAGATGCATGTACATTATATATACACTTTGATTACAGATACATATACATTATATACACACTTCAATTACAGATACATGCACATGTACATTATATACACACTTTAATTACAGATGCATGTCTTCTTCCTTTTGGGGGTGTGCTAACTTGCTTTCTTTTGCACTTCTTCAGTGTGGCATTCATTTTGCCAAGGATATAGCTGTCCTCGTATTTTTAAACAACGAGTTATGTCATGCACATGTACCTCATTACCTAGGTCGTATTCAATTTCTCCAGAAGGTAGTTTTCTAAGGCAGCCATCTTTCAAAAAGTTGGGCATTTGGGCTTCACAGTGGCCTGCTGTTAATTAGTATTGCACTAAAAGTCTACATTCTTTGCTAACTGATCAATGTCACTTGCTGGAGGCATCCATAACTGGGGATTTTTCAACAATTGTTCTGCTTTTGGGGTAGGCGGTCTGATCGTCAGTTGTCTTATTTCTTCAAAATCAAAATGTTCTGGGTTTAACCTCTTTGGTGTATATATGTATTTGATAAATTCTTTATAGACTCAGCCTTCAACTGAAACTGTCACTTGTTTGGTCTCGTCATCTTCATGAAATCTGAACAACTCATCTCTGAATATCTGGTGCTCCAAGAACATGTCAACTGTTGTAGCATGTGATATTCCATAGAATTTTGGCAGGTAGTCATTTCCACCGAGACTCAAAGCTAGTGATAACTTCATTCCCATAAACTTTTTTTTGATGGCGGTGTCAGTGGGTTTGTGGTTCAATTTCAGAAAGTTGATAAAATCAATTATTTTCACAAATTGTCCATTTTCAAAGTCATGAATCTTTAGATTCCGGAGGAAAGCTATTTGGAATACCATCTGGAAAAAAAATATGAATTTTACATATTACTAACTGCTGAATATATTGCACCAATAATATATTTGTTTGTTTGTTTGTATGGTGTTTTACGTCATTTTCAACACGTGTAAGGTTATATACGACGGTCGATTCTTTTGTGGTGGAGGCACTCCACCCCACTTTTCCTGGGTAGAAATAGTACTGTACACCTCCCGCCATCCGTAAGAATCGACACTTCCTCACTTAAATGTCGAGTTATGTATTTATTGCTAGTGTTTACTTGTATATGTGATAAGTTCTATGAAATAAAAGCAAGCAAACATGAAAACATTGCTTGTTTAGCAATCCTTGTAACGTAAATGTAAAAATGTGATTTTATGTAATGTCCGTCCCCAATCCGATACATCACACACAAAATGTAATAACTTTTTTTTGGACAAAAACTTATCTTTTCTTGATTTCAGTATGTTATGATATGTATACATCTTTCATAAAACTTTAAAATTTTAGGGATATTCACACTGTTATTACCTCTGATGATCCCTGATGCTAACTGAATTGGCCCATTTACTGTGCAGCAGGCCATATTTCAAATATTGATACAATTTGTTGTTTTGAAAGGTAAAACAATATAAGGTATGCATCTTAATAAGTATTGTACACGTTTCTTTCTCAACACAATACATGTTTTTCAAAAATTAGAGAATAAACAATATTTAATCACCCGTAGATATAGAAATTTTCTTTTCTTCCATACCTGCATATGATATTTATTTGGAGTGTCTCTAAAAGACGTGTATAACTTGCTCAAGGAATATTAAGTAGACCATGTCTGAATTCAGATTTCTAAATCGCTCTGCAGTGTATATTAAGTAATACTAGGTCTCTATATATAATTTTATATATCTTACCTTTATTCCTTTTCAGCTTCCATATTCATCTTTTTGCAAGTTCATCTCACACACATTCCTACCCATCAGGAACGTTAATATAAAATGATACAAACATGCACAAACGGATTCATAGATAACATCTGTTTAAAGTACCTCTACACTGACCTAATGGACCACATGTGGTCAACTAGGATGTCTGTGATCAAATTTATGGTTTTATTGCTATTATAGCTAATCAGTGAAATTGCCGGCACACTCTGCCTTTAGATAAGCATTGGCTCACTTGAGAGCCGTTTCCATACAGTAATGCATAGGACTGTTTCTGTTTTTCAGTATTTTGGAATGATCCTTATCTGATACATGTACATAGTAGAAGTACTAACAGCAGTAGTAGTAGTAGTAGTAGTAACAGCAGCAGCAGTAGTAGTAGTAACAGCAGTAGTAGTAGAAGTAGTACATGTAGTAGTAACAGCAGTAGCAGCAGCAACAACAGCAGTAATATTAGAAGTAGTAGTAGTAGAGCAGTATAGTAGTAGTAGTAACAGCAGCAGTAGTAGTAGTAGTAACATCAGCAGCAGTAGTAGTAGTAACAGCAGTAGTAGTAGAAGTAGTGCATGTAGTAGTAACAGCAGCAGTAGTAGTAAATAAGTCCAAAGTATACCAATATTTTTCCAATTGTGAAACTATTGGAAAAGATTGGACTTTTTTTCTGGTCAAGAATTCAAGTCCAAGCTTTTCCAAGCTTTTCTGAAGTATATGCTGATGGACAGAGAGTAGAAGTCCAAAGAAATCCAATGTTTATGCACAGGGAAAAACATTGAATTTTGATGGATTAAAAATCCAATGTTTTCCAAACTTTCTCAAAGAAACAATCTTGAGAATTCCATGGGATTTCTAGGAGTTTTCATTCCAAGGAAATCCAATGTCTTTCCAAGAGAGAAAACATTGAACTTCCTTGTAATTTGAAAAATACTTGAATTTATTTCTGCAGGGGTTTGACAAAATTTCTCTAAGTCCTCAACCGCAAGCTTGCGCTCAATGCGAGCTAGATCGCAAGCTTGCATAAAATGAATGAGAAGCTTGCAGACTAATCCACAAGCTTGCGCAAGCTATCGCAAGCTTACGTCAAGCTTGCAGCAAGCTTACATGTACACTGTTAGCTTAATGCGAGCTTACCGCAAGCTTGCGGCAAGCTTGCTGCAAGCCTGCATTTTGGTTTGGGTAAGTAACTCCATCGGTAAAGGTGCAGTCTGGCTGGTCATAAACATAGTCTTAAAGTTCCATCAAGATCGGATTATAAATATTGAAGTTATTGGTTTGAAACAAAAATTGATTTATAAATATATACTCATTTGCAAAAGAAACTGGACACTTTGAAAAGTTTACTTTACACACTATCCTCTTTATCAAGCAACAGTCCCTTAATGATTCGACCTATTGAAAAACAAATGACAGCATCATATTGGCAATGGAATGATAAAAACTTTAGTACCAAACATTGCATATTCATTTTGGAATTTGTCAATTTAATTCTAAATAAACTTTATACAATTAAATCTAAACAAAACTCGGTGTCCACTTTCTTTTGCACCTGAGTATAGATGGTCAGAAATGCAAAAAATATAGTAATATATTCAATGATAATTAACACAGAATGTTCTATATAATCAACTACAGAATATTCTATCTTAGGTATTTTTCTTATTATTTCTCTTTATGTTCACCGTTTATTTCTGTCCTTGTGGCACGGAGGCCCAGTCGACTATAAATCCGCAGGTCACGGATACGGCTGCTTTTTTACCCATGTCAGTCGAATGTACTTTATCCCTGTTATTTTGCTTGAGGGCGTCTTGAAAACTTGGAGTATATGAAAACTTGTTGAACATGGGGCATTAGAATGTTTATAATTAGGCATACCATTTTCTACAAAACATAAATGGAGCTGTACAAGAAGTCCTGCTACTACCCCTCTTGACCTGAAGTATTTATCAGAGATAGGTTTTGCAACTTTAAACTAGAGCAAGTCTATGGGAGCCATAACAAAATATCTGCATTTTCAATACCTCATTGACATACAGTATGTATGTTGTCTTATCTGAATCACATCTTGAAGATGAAGGTCAAATTTCAGACATTTATTGACATCCCCTCATCCTGATCATGCTTCCTACCAAGTCTTGACTTCAGTTCATTCAAGCCCTTTTTAACAACATTTCCTTTGGAAAAGCCTTGTTATTAGATTGGCCAATGTTGTTAGGCATAAGGTATTGCGAAAACAATTGTTGGATAGGCAGCTTATATAGTTACTAACACGTAGGGTTTTCGTGCTGTCTGTCAGTTTTCTGTTTGTCATCTGTGTTGTCTGTATGTCATCTGTAAGCCTAGTTGCGCATATCATCGCCTTGTTCTGGTTGAATGATTTGTGGTGGAGTTATGGCCTTTTAAAGGTTTTCATACACAAACTTCATCCAGACTACTTCTTCTGATCCCCTGGCCGGATTTCAGTGAAACTTGGTAGAGATGATCATTGTCATCTGTGTTGCACATGTCTTTGAGATGTGGTCTATAAACTTCGAAAGTTAAAGGGGTCTGACGGGTTTCCTGACCGCTTTACAAATTTAATCAGGAAGTTCGTCAGAAAAGGATATAACCCCTTGGTTTTACAGCGCACTGCATGTTTAGTGATTGACCCCTCTACAGTCGGTCATTACGCTTCACTTTTCACTTGTGCGATGACTGGACTACCTCTTGGGACTCTATGATTGTACCTACTGAAACCCCAACTAAGGGAGGTGGGTGCATGAGCTTTCGTCCCTCGGGTTTTCTGGTCGTACCCTAGATTGGTCTTCTCTTTAGCTGCAACTACTATGGTTGTTCAGTACGATTCTGGATACATCCTGAGATGTTTATTATTTTGTATGTATATCTTTAGTTGGTTTCTCTGGATGTGGACTTTATTGTTAGAGATTTCCTTTTGATGGGATTTAGTTTTGTTTACACTGTCTTGTCTATTTGGGCGCTGAAGACAGGATAATAGCGAGGATTGTGCGCATATAAAATCGATTCAAGCTAACCAGTAGGTCTTATTGCCTACTGACCGTTCCAAGTCAGTAACCCTGTCTGCACCACCCTTTCTGTTGGTTTTTGTCTCTTTCATTGTAGTTTCAAGTCCTTGTTTGCAGTACAGTGCGGACCTACGATGCCATTGCGTTCGGACGCTGTGGTTTCTATAGGACCCTATATATCATTTTATTATGTTCCTGTTGAATGATTTTTTGGGCATTTATGGCCCTTTCTCCAGTCAGAGAGACATCTGCTTTTACTAAAAACAAAATGCTTCAGAAATCAAAATAAGTGCTTTCCATATTTTTTTTAGAAATTCTTGTTCAAGATGCTTTTTTGTGCTTGGGTGGTTGGATAATTTTGCATACATCAGAAATGTGTCGATACCTTAAAAATGAATGCGAAGTAAAATAAAACTTTTCTGTTGAATAGTATAGTGTTTTTTTCCTTATATAAGTGGTACTGAAAAACGGAACCATTCCCAATGGCTAAAAGTGTTTGTTCTTCTCCAAAGAGAATGAATGTTTTTGTAAAGTATTTAAACTTAGAATATTAATATATTGATTTTGTTTGAAAGAGAAAAATTCCCAATTTAAGGCAAAATAATGCGAATTTTTCAATTTTCCCAATTGGAAGGATACCGATACCATTCCCAAAAGGGTGAAAAAGAATCGCTGGTATTGGTCTAGTAATTTTTGAGTATGTCTATGATTTTACTCAACTTCTAGAATGGTGGTGTAATAAACTAAAAATGTTGATTTCTAGCTCTGGATTGTATTTGGGGCCACTGCAGTCAAAGTCAGTGTTACTAAAAATAGAAAAATGGTTTTCGCTGAATAACTTTTGCTAGGAATGAGGTATTGCTGGGTAGGTAGATTATATGAAAAAGAAGGTTGTGATTGCAATTTGGGTCACTAGGGTCAAGCCCAAAGTTGCTTTAACTAAAAATAGAAAAAATGGTTTCTTCTCAATAACTTGTTAGGAGTGAGATATTGCAACAAAACTTGCTATGTAGGTAGCTTATATGGAAAAGATAATTGGGATTGCATTTACTGGCATTAACGTGAAAGTCGCTGTTACTAAAAATAGAAAAATGGTTTCCGCTCAATAACTTTGTGGGAGGAAGGAGATATTGTGACGAAACATTGGGTGAAGTAGAGGGACATAAGGTCATCATTAGTTACATGTATATGAAGTTTTAGAACAACACATTCAAAACTGTATAATGAATTCAAGTATAATAAAAATGTGTTACGCCTTGGGACGGGCCGTGCCACAGGACAAAAATGTGTTGCATGACTGGACGCGACGCGACAGGACATTACAGATAACGTGATTTTTATATAGCCCCCAGCGGGGGTTATAATAAAGGTTTTTGCTCAGTAACTTCTGTTAGTAGAGTTGGGGTCACTGGGATCAAAGACACGGTGGCTGTTAGGAATGAGATATTGGAAAGAAACTTGCTGTTTAGGTAGCTTATATGGAAAGGAAGCTTGGAATTGCATTTGAGGTCACTGAAGTCAAGGTCAAGGTTGCTGTTACTAATTATAAAAAATGGTTTCTGCTAAATAATGTCAGTTCTGCTATGTAGGTAGCTTATATGGAAAAGGAGCTTGGGATTGCATTAATTTGGGGTCACTCTGAGATCAAGATTAGGGTTGCTGTTAATAAAAATAGAAACATGATTAGGAATGAGTTGGATTGCAAAAAAATTGAATTGGATTTTATAGTCCCGACTTTCCAGCTTCCACTGGTGGAAGAAGACCCCAGGTACCGCTCCGGGCAATTTTCATGCACGGGTGGGCACCTGGGAGGAACCACTGACGTTCCGCAAGCCAGCTGGGTAGCTTCCTCATATAAAGAGTCCTAGATCTGATTTGGAAAGGAAGCTTGGGATTGCATTTGACGTCACTCGGGCCACTGTAACTAAAAATAAAAAATGGTTTATAGTTTTGAATGTGATATTTTAACTGTACACAGTAAATGTCTACGGTTATATAGGAGCATAGATATATATGAAAGAATGGTGAGGTGGACTTATTTATAGGGTAGGGGCCCAGTGAATGTTCATAGCCAGTTTCAAAGCAATACCTTGGAAAGTATTGAAGATATAAGCCTCCATGCTTGTCTCAGTGAATGTTCATACCCTTGGGAAGTATTGAAGATATAAACCCTTGCCT
The DNA here is from genome assembly GCA_037043455.1 of Cyrtodaria siliqua. Classification (NCBI taxonomy): domain Eukaryota; kingdom Metazoa; phylum Mollusca; class Bivalvia; order Adapedonta; family Hiatellidae; genus Cyrtodaria; species Cyrtodaria siliqua. The sequence continues at coordinate 196,584 of JAWPHD010003570.1, forward strand.
CAGTGAATGTTCATAGCCAGATTCAAAGCAATACCTTGGGCAGTATTGAAGATATAAGCCTCCATGCTTGTCTCAGTGAATGTTCATACCCTTGGGAAGTATTGAAGATATAAACCCTTGCCTCAGTGAATGTTCACTCTAGTTTCAGAGCAATACCTTTGAAGGTATTGAAGATATAAAACTTCCCAAAAAACTTTAACAAAGTGTTGACGGCGGCACTAACTTTGCCTTCATCGCCAGAAAAGTTATCCCTATGTCTCACATTTTTCTCTGAAAGGTCAGACCATTAAAGCTGGGGTAGTGACCAGTAAGCAAAATACAAGTGTTTTTAGAATCTGTCTACCACTTCATATGACAGACTAACCTTAACTTTATCCTTGCCTTAACCAGGTTCCCTTAAATCATAACCCTAACTGTTACCCTAATTTTCACGGCTAAAGGTGAGACCATTAAAGCTGGGGTAGTGACCAGTAAGCAAAATATGAGTGTTTTTAGAATCTGTCTACCACTTCATATGATATAACCATAACCACGTTCCCTAACTGTTAACCTAATTCTCACGGCTAACTGTACCTTAACCCTACAACTTAACCTGCACGTGGACAGATTCTAAAAATCTAGTCACAAAATGGCCTTCCTAGTAATACGATGAGACTTAAAGAGGTATTGTTTTGAAACTGGGTATGTACATGCATTGTGGTAATACCTGCTCCTCAAACTAAGCCCCATCCCACCAGTGACTTGACTTTAAAGACAAAGAACTTGGGCAATTTTACAGGGTTTAAGTTTTGGGTTGAATTAATTTTAATGCATATACCATCTTAGATTTTGCTACGAAACTAAGTCCCGCCCTATGTATGCTAAAGTCAAAATAATTTAAAAGGGTTAAAGTGCTAAGCTGGATTGCATAGTAAATCAGGGGTAATGGTTTGGTGATCTCCGATGATCTTTCATACTGACTACTTGTTTGATGTTTTGTTAAAAATTTGGTTAAATGTTTTTGTTTTTCCACATTTATCAAGACCAAATTGTTAAAAAGCATTGAAACTTGACGCACAAGTTCATTATTATTACTTTTAACCTAGAGACCCCAAGTCTAATAGAGTTCCTCCTCATACCTATGAAGGTTCATGAGTGTAGGTGTTTGTTCTAAAGTGTGTATGTCCATATGAGGTTATAGTCACCTTGACCTTTGATCTACTAACCCAAAAAGCAATATGGTTCCTCCTCTCATCAAGTGCAATTTACTTATGCATACTTGAGGTTTGGTGACCTTGACCTTTATTGGCTCTAAACACAAGAGGCTTTTCACCAAAGGCACTGTACCTATACAGTTTCATGAGTGTGGGTTGATGCTTAAAGGACTAGGTATGATAAGGGACAACATTGGCCCCCAATATTGAAAGTTTTAATGCACAAGTTTTGAACATCTAATTTATCTACAAATGAACTGAATCAATGTTAAAACTCATTACAAGTACGTCTGAAGGCTCTAAATGAGTTTAAGAGCCCGGAAACAAGATCTTTTCTTTCAAAAAATGACATTTTTGTTCATTTTTAGCAGTTTTTGATCAGTTTTTGGTCTTGGAAATACAGAGCGCACCCTCGAGCACAGCTGATTTTTTGTTGAAACAGGTACTTGATAGGCATGCATCATTAGCCAAAAAACTGTGTGTGCTCGGATTTGCGCTCTATATTTTTAGGATCAAAATCTTGCCCAGAAAGGTCCAAAATCTACAAAATATAACAAAATTACCAACAATACTGTTTTTTGAGACCGTATTAAATCTTCGAGATAAATAAAATAAATAAAAATATATTTTGAAGATAGAATATGATCAATTTACTTCAATATGCACAACAGATTATATGTAAATACTATTTTTTTGCATTTTGAATATATTGGGGGCCAAAATACCCCCTTATCATACCTTGTCCTTTGTCCCATGGATTACATATTTCCATGTGAGGCATGCCAACTTTGACCTTTGTTTGACCTAGGGACTCACAGTAGGCTACCTTTTTTTAACAAGGGTAATATACCTATGATGCTTTATGCCGGTGGGTGTTATGCATCGGAAGTTCTTGCGTAGAATGTGTTGCTGTTTAAGGACAGTCTGACAGACTGACGGATAACCCATAACCATAATAAGTCGCATTTCTTCAAACGGGCGTATACAAGTATTTTTTCATGTAAAAGCACATAAGCCACTACATTTCATTAAACGTATTATTAGAAGTTATTGTTTTTATGAGCAGATAAATTTTCATAAATATTTGTTATATTTTGTGAAGTACATGGTGCATTTTCAATAGTAACAGCAGCCCAGTGATTCCTACTAAAAACTTTTTTTTCTAGCAAGTTTTCCAACGTAAAGTCATTTTGGAATGTCATTTGGCGGCATCAAACTCATAGTCTCCAAGAACTTGAGTTAGGAATGAGATGTTGCTGTGCAGATAGCTTGTATGAAAAGGAAGCTTGGGATTCCATTTGAGGTCACTGGGGTCAAGGTCAAGATTGCATTTACTAAAATAAAATAAAAAGGTTTCCACCCAATAACTTAAGTTAGAAATGAGATATTGGAACAAAACTTGGTGTATGGATGATAGCATATATGGAAAGGAAGCTTGGGACTGCATTTGAATACACTGGGAGTCAACGTCTCTGTTCCTAAAAATATAAAAAAATGTTTCCAGGCAATAACTTCAGATGGGAATATTAGAATGAAGCATGATGTGCAGTTAGCTTGAATTAAAAGGAAGATTGGGATTGAATTTGAGGTCACTGGCATCTAGGTAAAGGTTGCTGTTACTACAAATAGAAAAATGATTTTCAGGCATTAACTTTAGATACTAACGAGATATTGAAATGAAACTTGCTGTGTAGGTAGCTTATATGGAAAGGTATCTTGGGATTTATATTTGTGGTAAATGAGGTCAAGTTCAAGGTTAACATTTAACTGCAACTAAATACATGATTTCAAAAAAGCGATCAAAATAAATGTTAAATTTCTGTCTTACATGAATAGTTTAAACCAGTTTTATCAAAATCATTAATTTTTTATGCGGGATGTTCAAATAAATACTCTTATCCGGCTATTCTATTCCAGTGGCGCTTCAATAAACTCTTCAATAAGGAGATAAGCAAAGTTGAGCGAAATCATTAATATAATTAAAAAATATGAGCATTAAATATACCATCTTCCTTTAATTTATTGATAAGGAAGTGGGTGAGGGGGTGTGCTTGACGGAGGTCTCGGTGTGGGTGGCGTGGCATGGGAGTGGAAGCGGTAAAAGCTACAAGATCAGGAATCTCATACCGATTGGCATTTTGAAATTCCCCTAGCCCTGATTCACATGCTGTCTGACTAATCTGTGCTGTAATGTGCAGCTCATTCTATAAAACCTGTTAAAAAACAGTCTCAAATGTTCATGCATGTTTTTGTTACTAGAATTAAGATCATTGTTTTGGAAAAAAATATAATCATTCATTAATTAGAATCTGGAACTTCAAGTAACTTGGTTGTTTTGCATCAAAGATTCCCATTATATGTACCTAACAAATCTATTGTTATGATGTCATGCTAGTCTGTAGCACAAGGCTCTCATAGGACACTTGTTGATTAAGTGATAACCACTTAAAATAACATCATTTAAACCTTATGGTCATTTGAAAATCAGTTGCATAAAAAACAGCATGAGTCAGAAAAATAAAGCCTCTGAGTGTTTCCAGCTTAATAAAAATCCAAGGGTTCAGTGCAAGTCTTGTATCTCCTTCTTTATTCATATGTAGTTACAATAGTTTTGCACTGACCCCTCTGAGTTACTGTCGAATAGTGCAAAAAAAAAGAAAGAAAAAAGACTGCAACCTTTCCAGACTAAAAAGAAACTCATTGTATCATTTGATAGTCGTTGACCTCCATCCGTAAACATTTTGGTTTGGACACTACACCTTCATTTTTGCATCCAATATTTACCAAACTTACACAGTTGTAATATACCGGTATCCATAAGATCTCGGATGAGTTCTTGAACCAAACATATTCGATCGCAAATAGCCGAGTATATCTGCCCTTATTATATATAAGATCTCAAAAGTGTTCTGATTTAATTATACCCCCACAAACGAAGTTGGTATATAGGAGTGAGCTTGTCGGTCGGTCGGTTCCGGACGATAACTCTTGAAAGGGTCGACGGATTTATATAATTTTTAGTACACTGGTATTAGACCATTAAATACAGGTCAATTTCGACTTTGGTCACAAACCACCAATTTTTGACAGAGTTATGGCCCCTTTTCGACTTAGAATTTGCGAAAAAATGGTTTCCGGACGATAACTCATGAAAGGGTCAACGGATTTAAATAATTTTTGGTACACGGGTTTAAGACCATAAAATACAGGTCAAGTTTGACTTTGGTTACAAACCACCAATTTTTGACATAGTTATGGCCCCTTTTCCTCTTAGAATTTGCCCAAAAAACGGTTTCCGGAAGATAACTCATGAAAGGGTCGATGGATTTAAATAATATTTGGTACATGGGTATAACACCATAAAATACAAGTCAAGTTCGACTTTGGTTACAAACCACCAATTTTGACGGAGTTATTGCCCCTTTTCAACTTAGAATTTCCCAAAAAACGGTGTCCGGACGATAACTCATGAAAAGGTCGACGGATTTAAATAATTTTTGGTACACAATTTTAAGACCATAAAATACAGGTCAAGTTCGACTTTGGTCATAACTCCACCAATTCTTGATGGAGTTATGGCCCCTTTTCAACTTAGAATTTGCCAAAAAAATGCTACAGTCAACTCTGAGGAACCTGCTAATTTGGGTTTGTTTTAAATTTAAACAATTTATAATGCATTCTCTTCATGACCATGTCTCTTTTTATTACACTTATACATCTTTGACTTGAAATTTTTGTTAGTCTTCTTCCCTGATCACTAACAATATTGAAAACTCTCTCTCCTCTCCTCTCCTCTCCTCTCCCCCCCCCCCCCCCACCCCCCCCACCCTCTCCTCTCCCCCCTCTGTCTCTCTCTCATTGTTTTTTTTTTCCTGTTTATTTCATATTTTGTAGTTTAAATAATTTGTTTGCCATTGTCTAAATTTTATGACTATTTTATAGCGGGAGGGCCAGATTTCTTATGTTGTAATAACTTGTGGCCCTACCATTGTTTTCTTGTGGTTGCCATGTTTATGTGACAAGGCGGTATTGTGGGGGTATTAATCACTTTCAGTGATAATTCTAGTTGCTAATTGTTGAGTTATCTGCCCTTGAATAGGCAAAAATGCGTAATTTTTGTGGGCACAGCCCCTTCATATTTAGCTGTACTGACTGGAGGCAAAACTTCACAAGAACCATCCTTAATTACCTGGTCCTCTGTCACATTCATTCAAATCATCCCAATCTGTCGACAAATATGACCACCATTACTAAAAATAGAAATATCTTTTAAACAATTTTTTCTCATGAACTGTTGGGTAGAATTTGATGAAACTTAAAGGGACACTGTCCGTAAGTAAGCAGATATTGAGCATTACCAAATAACTGTCTGACTTTTATTCATTGAAATGTATACATGAAAACATGAGGATAGACCCTAACAAGTATGTAGGAATACATTCGTGAGTTTGAAAAAAAATAGTTTTAATTATTAAATGTAAACAAAGTGGGACCCACAATATTTACCTTTTATGCGTTCACGTGACTTCCATAGAGCACTAGGTTTTCACCATAGTATGTATTGCGTAATATGTATAGCCCGCTTAGCTCAGTCGGGAGCGAGTTCCGACAACTTTACGCTCACGCACACTTATTTTTACTGCGGAGTTTGGGCTGCGAATTCAAACCCACGAAGTGGATTTGCTTTTTTTTGTCCCGCGATTGAATTCCGTTAAACAATCTTGCTTTTAATTAGTAAATATTGAATAATGTTTAGTGTACAATGTTTGCGAACATAATTATTGGGTGTTTTATAAGCTAAAAGTTACGGACAGTGTCCCTTTAACAGGAAGCATCCTTGCATGGTCTTTTAGATTTTTACAAATCGTCGCAATCCATCAACAAATATTGCCTGCATTGCTAAAAATGGAAATATCTTGAAACAACTGCTTCTCATGAACTGTTGGAAAGAATTTGATAACTTCACAGGAAGCACACTTGTCCTCTTCCAGAATTATACAAATCATCCTGCAACAAATATGGCTGCCATTACTAAAAATAGAAAAATCTTGAAATGACTTCTTCCCATGAACCAACAACCCAGTTTTTTTGAAACCGCCAAAAGCATTGTCCAAAAAGCCTATTCTCAGATTTATACAAATTGTCCCATTCCCTAAAACAAATATACCCACCATTCCTATAAACAGAACACTATTTTAACAACTTCTTATGAACCACTGACCAAATTCAGTGTTTTTTTATGTGTTTTGTGAATGCAGCCTGTGCCCATGCCATTGTGAAAAATAGCGGCATTTTTCTAGAAATTGTGAAAATTGTGAAATATTATTACAAAAGAGAAATAAACTTTTTTCACTTTTATTTTCACAGTTTGGTATCCCTTGGTTTTAAGTTTTGTTTTTGGTAAATACAGACTTTTTTGTCACCAGCTTATATTAAGACCAGTATCCTTACTGGTCTGTATTTACCCCCTAAACATTTTGGGATATAATTGTGAAAAAAGGATACTTTTTGGAATTGTGAATGGGGTCGAATTTCGGCCCCAAATTAGGCATAAAAAAAATACTGAAATTTGTTTGAAGCTTGATCAGAAGAATCATCTCATTAATCTGAGAATCTGATTTATATAAATTTGCAATACCAGTCGATAAATATGGCCACCGTTACTAAAATCAGAAAAATCTTTGAGTAAATTCTTCTCATGAACCAATGGCCCACTTGTTTAGTTATTATTTTATAGTTATCTGGGTCACAGGAGCACAGGAGAAAGCATGGACATATAGAAAACTAGTCATGTTGGAAACAGCAGAGTCATGGCCCTTGCATAAGTTAAGGATGCTAAGCTTTACTTTGTTAGAACACTAGCTACTTCAATTTTCATTCAGTCTGAACCAACCAAACAATGTATCATGATCATATCATATCCCCCTCCCCTGTCACCTGTTATAAGAACCATGTTAGCCAGTAGAGTGTCCAAAGGCCCACTTGGGCCTCATGTTAAGTTTTATTAATAACATCCAGTCTTACACTGAGAGTTAAAAAATCACAGCAACACCAGCTGTCGATAAACTGTTTGCAGTAGATCTGTCCACTACACAGGGGTGAAAGTTTGCTGATGACATTTACTGTGATGGAAGTTGACAAAATATCAAACCCGCTGCAAAAACAACTCCTGTAAAAGTAGCGATCTCTGAATTAAGGTGAATTGTATTCAAGAGATACAAATTATGTAGTGTGGTCATTGGTCACGTTGGACAGGTGGTCACTTAAGCAAGTTAAAAATATGTTGACATTTGCTCGGGTGGATATATGTCGATGAATGTCAGTTGCATAAGGTGGTGAGTCGCTTAGTTAAAAGTGGTCGTTAGAGCAGGTTAGACTGTACATGTCAGATATGATTAATTTTGAAAACACTGGTAGGGATGTGACCGTTTATACTTTTATCATGTAACATAAAACATTTTCAATGACTTTGAAGGAAAGCATAAGTATTCATCTTATTTTGTGTAAACAAGACTGACATGTAAACACTTGTTGAATGCCATTGAATGCCGAAGGCTCACAGGTGATCTATTGGGATTACTCTTCGTCCGTCGTCCGTCAGTCATCAACTTTTACCTCGTTAAGACAATTGGGCCTTCATTTTTCATCCGATCTTTACCAAACTTTACCAGGTTGTTAATATCAATGAAAAGTCAGATTAGTTCGAAAACCAGCCAGATTGGATCAGTAACAGCGGAGTTGTGGCCCTTGAATTAATTAAAAATGCTATATTTTGCCTTGTTAATACGATAGGGCCTTTATTGTTCATCCGATCTGTACCAAACTTTACCAGATTGTTCATGTCAATGAAAGCTCGGGCAAGTTCAAAACCTAGCCAGATCAGACCAGTAACAGCAGAGTTATGGCCCTTGAATTCGTTAAAAATGCTATATTAACATTAACATTCATTTTTCAACCGATCTTTACCAAACTTAACTAGATTGTTAATATCAATGAAAGCTCAGAAAAGTTCGAAAACCAGCCAGATTGGACCAATAACAGCAGAGTTATGGCCCTTGATTTTGTTAAAAATGCCTTCATATTTCGTCGTGCTCTTTACCAAACTGTACCAGATTTTTTAGTTATGGCGCTTGATTTAATTAAAAATGCTGTATTTTGCACAAATCTTTAAACAAATGTAAATTGCAGTCACTCATTTCATTGATGTTATAAGAGCCATGTTAGCCAGTAGAGAATCCACAGGCCCTCTTGCCACAGGCCCACTTGGGCATCTTGTTTATCATGCTCATTCAAAGTATTTATCATGACATCCCGTATGCAAACATGGAAACGTGGCTCCATCGTAAATAGAGTGTCTGCTATAGAATTTGCAGCAACTCTGCAGGTTAGAAGGTTCTAGGCCCATTGATGTAAAGGATGAGCCTGGCACGTTCATTCCTGTTAGGCGCCATATAACTTTCATGAGTTGGTGTGCCTTAAAACCAAATTCAATTCAATTCTATATGAATATAAGTTATAATCTGTTAGATAATAGTCATTTGTTTAAATGGTTTGAATATGAAATAAAGATACAGTCAAACCTGGATTAAGAGACTGCTCAGGGGAAAGACCAAAAGTGGTCTCTTAATACAGGTGGTCTCTTAAAACAGGGTATAACATTGTTCGATTTTTTATGAAATATTAAGACAAATACATGTACATGTATTAAAATGAATGCTTTGCATTGTAGGTATCTTGTATTATTTCATATATATATGGGGTATCTTATAAAGGAATGCAACTTAGACAACTTTATGTTTTTAAGTGTATATGAAATATAAACGTGAAATGCATCATGAAATAGATCATCAAACACAAAACAAACAGTTATTAGCATAATCACTAGTAACCAGCATTTCAAAGTTTATCGTAAAGAGAGTTTCACACAACACAGATAAAAGCACAAATATTAGCACACAAAAACAGTTTGTTATTCTGCAATGAACTTGTTTAAAGCATTTTATGCCATTGTATTTTTAAAAAAAAATCTCTTTGGAAGAATGTGTTCGCATGATTTTAATTATCTCTAACACTTTTCATTAATTACAACTTGACCAACATTCACTTCTTAAAAAACGTATTGACTGTGGTCTGCTTAGTGGTAATATCTGCATGTGAGTAGTACATCAGATAATGCAGATCCATGACAGAGTCCAACACCTTACACTGTCCACACTGAAGTGCATACTCCTTCAGTTTGTCGAGTTGAGCCTTGCTGAAACACACTTGATCACTAGAAATTTCCTCTGCATCATCCTTACCTCATTCTCATGATCATCCTCACAAGCGTTTATTTCTGTCAAGAGGTCACCAGCAGGCTTATTCCAGTTAATCTGGTCTGTGTTGCATGTAGCAACATTGCAGTCCAATGACGCAATATTTGCGAATTCACACGCGAACAGATTCATGGACAATCTTAGAACCGCCAAGGGCACTTCATCATCCTCATCATCATCCTCACATTCACTGTCCTCCACAATTGCATGTGGCACAATGACAGTATCCCTAAATCCAGCCTTCAAAAAACAGCCTGAACCTTCTTCCATGAGTGATTTATCCAATAGATGGCATCAAGAACAGAGATGCTCTTAAGAACTTATCACTTCGGTCCGTTACTGTTAACACATGCTGAAGCTGACGTTTGCAGTATTTTAATTTCATTGTTTGAATGATACCCTGGTCCATGGGTTGTAACAAAGAGGTTGTGTTAGCGGGAGGAACACAAGTTTCACATTGCTGAGTTCCACAGTGGGATGACTAGTAGCATTATCCAGGAACAAAAGAATACGACGCTTCTGTCTTCCCATTTGTCGGTCTATCTTTTGTAACCACTCTGTCCTAAGAAATGAAGTCATCCACGCTTTCTTGTTGTTACGATAAATCACTGGTAGACTTCCAGGTTGGACTTTGCTGAAGCACTGCAGTTTTGCCATCATACTCACACAAAGAGAGACAGTGATGCGCTCCTTAGATCGCTTCCCACAAGCACAGTCTTCACCTTTCACATGGAAGTTGTTTTTGTGTATTATCCCGGTTTCATCCATGTTGAATATGTCGCTGGGATTGTATCCTTCACATAGTGTAGGAAGCTTAGATATCCATTCTACATTATGCCTCTTAAGGAAAGCATCTAACCATCCATTTGAGGCCTTAAACGTCTCAATGTTAAGATCTTTCGCGAATTTCAGTGCCTGCAGCTGAATCAAAGGCCCAGACACTGGCATGCGTCTTGATGTAGCATCTTGGAGGGATATATTGAATGAACAGCGAATTGCTGTATAATAAAATAAACCCGGTACCTTACCCAATATCGAGAGTTTAAACATTACCGGAAGTGAAAATGGTGTCGATCTTTCGGCATTTGTTTATTAATGCTTTTTAGAAGATTTGCAATGATTACAATGACCCATCACACTTCGACTGACTGTCTATTATGTAAATGAGCATCCCAAGGGATGCAGCTACTCGTGAAATACGGATCCCGTGCTTTTTTTTCGAGTCCGGGACGCAGAAAAGCTGCGTCAATGGAAACCCTGAAATTGATGCCAGTCCTTGAAAAGTGCTTGAATTTGAAGAGAAAAAAATGTCCTGGAAAAGTGCTTGAATTTTGAAGAAAACTGCTTGAATTTCTAAAGTCCTTGAAAAGATCTTGAGCCGTACTTTGCCGCATTTTAAACTTTACTCTCAAAGCAATTAACACAATGTAAACATTTTTTACGTGCACCGTGTAATATTGAAGAAGGGAAAAGGAGAAAAAAGACATTTCCCAGAAGTTTTGGGCCTTAAAATGAGTTACGTGAAGCACATTTGCGAGTTCACATGGAAGTTGTTTTTGTGTATTATCCCGGAAGAAAAGACCGGTTTCATCCATGTTGAATATGTCACTGGGATTGTATCCTTCACATAGTGTAGGAAGCTTAGATATCCATTCTTCCACGGTTACGGTTACTTTACTCACGTCTCCGCGTTCCTCAGTCATAGATCCGAGCACTACATTATGCCTCTTAAGGAAAGCATCTAACCATCCATTTGAGGCCTTAAACGTCTCAATGTTAAGATCTTTCGCGAGTATCAGTGCCTGCAGCTGAATCAAAGGCCCAGACACTGGCACGCGTCTTGATGTAGCATCTTGGAACCAAGTCCAACATAGATCATTAATGTCCTCATACCCCGTTGCGTAACGGGCACGTTTTCTGTCACTAGACACATTCTTCTCAAAATTCTCTAAAACCTCCGATTTTCGTTTTATTATGTTCCGAATTTGTGTTTTACTGACATTTAAATCATCTGCTATTTTACGCCCACTTTTCAATTTACCAAGTTCAATCACATTAATCCTCTCGTCTAACGTTAACACTTTACGCTTCAACATGATTTCAATAACTTTATTTATTGTAATCAGCTGTTAAAAATAGCGAGTAAATATATTACCGTTGCCATCACCTGATATAAACATATTATTATGTTATCCAATCACTACGTCGTATAATAGATTAATTGCTAGATTCCCCGCCTGTCCCATTTTTAGCTCTACTGGCTTTGGCCAGGAGGGCTTATGCGATCACTTTTCGTCCGTCTGTCTGTCTGTTAGCAATTTTATAAAATCGACATCTCCTCTGAAACCTCGAAGGATTTTAATGAAACTTTATCACAATATTACTTGGGAGGGCCCCTCTCAGATTTATGTTTTTCGCGGCTGCCAGTCATCCAGGATGGCCGCCATGGCTAAAACTAGGTCAAATTTAAAGAAATTTCAAACGACATCTCCGAAACCACTGATTCCATTCTACTGATATATCACAATGTTTCTTTGGTTGGCCTCTATCAAGTTTGTGTTTTTCGTTATCGTCGAATAATCAAAATGGCCGCCACGGAGACCCAAAATTTACATAGAGTTATATAGGAAAAGGTTAAAAATTACATCTTCTCTGAAACAGCCTGAAAGATTTTGATGAAACTTAAGCACAATAATATTTGGGATAGTCCCTCTCAGATTTTTGTTTTTGGCGGCCGCCAGTCATCCAAGATGGCCGCCATGGCTAAAACTAGGTCAAATTTAAGTAAATTTCAAACAACATCTCCTCCGAAACCAGATTCCATTCTACTTAAATATCATGTACATGTTCCTTGGGTTGGCCTCTATTAATTTTGTGTTTTTTTTATCGTCGAATAATCAAAATGGCCCCCACGGCGACCCAAAATTTATATAGAGTTATATAGGAAAAGGTTAAAAATTACATCTTCTGTGAAACCGCTTGAAGGATTTTGATGAAACTTAAGCACAATGATATTTGGGATTGCCCTCTCAGTTTTGTATTTTTCACGGCCGCCAGTCATCCAAGATGGCCGCCATGCATGGCTAAAACTAGATCAAATTTAAGTAAATTTCAAATGACATCTCCTAAATGACATTCCATTCTTGTGAAATATCACATACATGTTCCTTGGGTTAGGCTCTATCAAGTTTGTGTATTTCATTATCGTCAAATAATCAAAATTATTCAAAATGGCCGCCACGATAACTCAAAGTTTACATAGAGTTATATAAAGGAAACATTTTTCTTGGGTTGGCCTCTATCATGTTTATGTTTTTAAATCACATCATACAAGTAGAGCATCTACAGGCCCTCTTGGGCCTCTTGTTTTTATGCCGCTCTGGTCATTTTTATTTCTTCTTCAAAAATAAAACATTTAAAAAATAAAAAAAATGCTGAAAGTATGAAACACTATTAAAAATGTGTTTTCAATCTTGGGAAGTACTCCGTAGCTCACACTTGCGGATATGCTACTTAATTAGTGAGCACTCAGGATTTACCAATGATTGCAAGACCGACGGCCCTTAAACAGAGCATCTCTTGTTTATTAATAACATTGTTACACTTTCTGTTTTGATCAGCCTTTTTCGCCGTAAGAGGGCGCCACGTTATTTATTATATCTTTTACCCGGCCCGGTAACGCAATGAAATAATCGGATAATATAAAGTGCGGGGACACAAACTAGTTGAAGGTGGAGCTTGTATACTGTAACGTCATTGCACCCTAGAGGGATATATTGAATGAACAGCGAATTGCTGTATAACAAAATAAACCCGGTACCTTACCCGATATCGAGAGTTTAAACATTACCGGAAGTGAAAATGGCGTTGATCTTTCGGCATTTGTTTATTAATGCTTTTTAGAAGATTTGCAATGATTACAATGACCCATCACACTTAGACTGTCTATTATGTAAATGTGCGTCCGAATTACGGATCCCGTGCTTTTTTTTCGAGTCCGGGACGCAGAAAAGCTGCGTCAATGGAAACCCTGAATTTGATGCCAGTCCTTGAAAAGTGCTTGAATTTGAAAAAAAAAAATGTCCTGGAAAAGTGCTTAAATTTTGAAGAAAACTGCTTGAATTTCTGAAGTCCTTGAAAAGATCTTGAGCCGTACTTTGCCGCATTTGTAAACATTTTTACGTGCACCGTGTAATATTGAAGAAGAAAAAAGGAGAAAAAAGACGTTTCCCAGAAGTATTGGGCCTTAAAATGAGTTCCGCGAAGCACATTTGCGTGTTCAACCAGGGGTGGGTGTGGTGGGGGTGGGGAGTGGTTAATATCTTTAGGAAAGTTTTCTTTAGCTGTCAACACCGGGTCAAAGGTCAACATTATTTTTTCCCTTGCAATTTCGTAGCCAGTCTACTTTCACTTCTAAAATTTATGTCAAAAACATGATGAGCTGCATTTTTAAATATCCATAACATACAGAACTACTTTCGAATGCACCAGGCAAATACATCTTGCTGATTTCGTGGAATATAACCTAAATGGAATATTTATGTCATGTTTTTAGCTCTACTGGCAAGCTTTTGGGATCACTTTTCATCAGTCGTCCGCCGTCCGTCTTTCTATCTTTATAAAATCAACATCATTTTGATGAAACTTCATCACAATGTAACTTGGGAGGGCCCCTCTCAGATTTCTGATTTTCATGGCTGCCAGTCATCCAAGATGGCCCCCATAGCTAAAACTAGGTCAAACGACATCTTCAAAACCCCTTATTCCATTCTTATGAAATATCATACATGTTCCTTGGGTTGGCCTCTACTTGGGAGGGCCCCTCTCAGATTTGTTATTTTCATGGCCGCCAGTCATCCAAGATGGCCTCCATGGCTAAAACTAGGTCAAATTTAAGGAATTTTCAAACAACATCTCTGAAACCACTTATTCCATTATTGTGAAATACCATAAACATGTTCCTTGGGTTTGCCTCTATCCAGTTTGTTGGATTTTTTATCGTCGAATAATCAAAATGGCCACCACGGCGACCCAACGTTTACATAGTTATATAAGATCTTCTCTGAAACCTCTTGAAAGATTTTGATGAAACTTAATCACCATGATATTTAGGTTAGTCCTTCTCAGATTTGTGTTTTTGCGCAGCCGCCAGTCATCCAAGATGGCCACCATGTCTAAAACTAGGTTAAATTTTAGGAAATTTCAAACGACATCTCCGAAACCACTTATTCCATTTTTGTGAAATATCATAAACATGTTCCTCTATCAAGTTTGTGTTTTTTCATTATCGTCGAATGATCAAAATGGCCACCACTATAACCCAAAGTTTACATAGAGTCATATATAGGAAACGTGTTTCTTGGGTTGGCCTCTATCATGTTTATGTTTTTTGAATCACATCATACCAGTAGAGCGTCTTTTAGGAAATTTCAAACGACATCTCGAAACCACTTATTCCATTCTTGTGAAATATCATAAACATGTTCCTCTATCAAGTTTGTGTTTTTTCATTATCGTCGAATGATCAAAATGGCCACCACTATAACCCAAAGTTTACATAGAGTCATATATAGGAAACGTGTTTCTTGGGTTGGCCTCTATCATGTTTATGTTTTTGAATCACATCATACCAGTAGAGCGTCTACTGGCCCACTTGGGCCTCTTGTTTAATTAAACTGGTAGATTCACTCCATCCAACATATAGTCTGACATATAGTAGTCACACCGTCCGTCAGTCAGTCGGTCCGTCCGTTCGTACCATCGTGTCCGGTCAATAACTCTGACATTCATGAAACGGATTTTCAAATAATTTGGCTCACCACATCAAGACAATTTGTCACACACAAAATCCAGGCCCGTAGCTCCAAGGTCAAGTCACACCTAGAGGTCAAGGGTAAAAAAAGAAGTGCTTTCGTGTCCAGTTATTAACTCTGAAATTCATGGACGGATTTTCAAATACCTTGGCTCTAATTCACACCACAACAGGACTATGTCACATGCCAAATCCAGGTCCGTGGCTCCAAGGTCAAGGTCACACTTATAGGTCAAAGGTCAAAACCAGTTCGGGGGCATTTGTCACTAATTAATACATGATTTTTCCTCACAGGTTATAATAGCATAAATGAGTCTCCATGCCCCTTCTAAATACATATTAAAGTGAGAATGTTGACAACCTGGCCCGACATGATTCAAGTTATTAGTTTGAGTTACCCGCATTACAAGCACACATACTTACTCCCTCAAATCAAGAATAAATTAATTATTCTTTAATCTCCTATTCCACTACAAAGCACCACCACTAGAAGACCAATATGAACATTGGACATAATAAACAATATAGTTATAACAACAATATAAATAGGAATAAAGCTTTTAATGTGGCAGTTATTATCGAATCAAGCATTTCAGTAAGAATACAAGAAGAGAAGTCTGCTCTTGGATGTTGTCTACTGGTGAAAACGCTATTATAACAACACTATAAACAGGAATAAGTCTTTTAATGTGGTAGTTATTATCGAATCAAGTATTTCAGTAAAAACTCTGCTCTTGGATGTTGACTACTGGGGAAAACGCTATTATTCTTGATTGTTAGAGGACGCATCAATGAAATGGAACTGTAATGAAACTAATCAAGAATTATAAATAGAATATTTATATATATCAAACAGTAAAAGATGTATCATTGTTCAATAATAACCATCTGAAAATAAAAAATGGTAATTAATTGACAAAATTCATAACTAGTCATGTTGGAACACCGCAGTTACAACAAAAACACTACAAAAATGTTAATGTCGTCTTTCAAAGGGGTGGGAGGGTGGGCTGTTATTGATGTATATCAAACTGTGGTGGGAGGGTGGGCTGTTATTGATGTATATCAAACTGCCAAAAATACTCGTGTGATGATAAACCTATTAACATGCATGTATATA